>FWCC01000201.1:0-76634 GCA_900169235.1 Zarea fungicola
GGGCAGGGGGTGGCCGACGTTAGGCGATGCCAATCCACAGTAGTGCATCTCCTCCCCGCCGATTCCTCACATGCCGCTGGAAGCGAAAAGAAAGAGAGGCGTCAGGCCAGGTAGAGAGAACGCAAGAGGGCAGACCAAAATGGACATGATTTTGATCTTGTGTTGCACATTTGGTTGCAAAACCTGGGCTGTTTGAGAGAGGTTTGAGCATGCCGTCTAATTGGTGGTCGTTTAACGAGGCCGGTGGCAGGGGTGTACGTGGTGTGTGCTTTGGATAACATGCATTACTTGCCTATGGCGTGCAGAGTGGCGGTGGAAACTGCTTGGCGAAGCTGTCGCAGCAGTTAATGGAGTAGTTGATGGAGCAGTGGGCTCAGCTAGAACCATAGTAAGTTGATGGAAGCATTGCTGCACTGCTGTTTTGCATATTACTACTTTTGTATTGCTGCAGTGAGTGTTTGGTCAATTTGATTGGATCGATTGCCCCTGGCTCCGATCTATCTCCAAGTTTGCTTACAAGAGATTTAGAAGAAGAGCACATACCAGATGACAACACATAATAGTGTTTACTCGCCGTCAAACAGTGCTGCATCCAACATGTTTCCCGGATACCTGGGATGTGGGTGTGCCAGAGTGGAAAAGGCGGCCAGGACACAAATGCGGCTTCCAATTAACCAATGAACAAGACTGCCATGCCATGCGACCGGCTCTTTCTTTGTCCTACACGACGACATGCGCTCGCGCTGCAGCTCTCCGTATACGGACCCTGACCACTTGTTCATTTACGCCTACCGCCTCCAGCTTTTGTCGCGACAGAGGTTTCGTCAGATTATTCACATTTTTGGGAAAAAAAGATGACCATTCAAATTTCAATAAGAAACTCCAAATCTTCGATTGAAATAGACTGTAGCACAAATAACCAGTATCAATGACAATTTTTGGGCAGCATGGGTGTGGTGTGTAAGTGGGTTGGCGTGTAACCATTCAACGAAGAAATGCAGTTGTGCCACCGCCTTCACCTCGATCAACGGTAACGCAGAGGCCACGGTAATTTTTATTATTTTATTTAAATTGAATTAGACTGTGTATTTACCATTTTACGAGATGGAGAAAGGGGCGTGGGAGTGGGCCAAGCGCTGTTCTGGGCCGGAGTGGCAAGGAGACAAACAACTAACAGCAGCAGCATTCGTTTTCTTAGATGGAGAAGACTGACCGATGCCTGTTGCTGAGTTGAATCATTTTAATTTTTCTGGCACATGGAGATTAAGTGGATTGGAAATTACGTCTTTCAATCCCAAGGAGGATAGAAAAAGTATAAGACCCCGGGTTCCTGCAAAGCTTTCCCGTCTCATATCACCTTACCATTCTTCTTCTTTTCCGACACTAGTTCACAAAAGAAGTTTTTATTTTGAAAAGAAACGCTTGGCATCTGGAACAGACATTCAATTGGAAATCATTTATTGTTGTCTAATTCAAAGGTTTCCTGTATGCTCGATCAGACTCCTTTCTCAATTCGTCCCACCACTTCCAGCTGTGACATCCAGTTACAGAACAAACAACTTTGAACAGCTTGCCAAGTTTCCAATAGAAGGCAAGGTACAGCAATATCACCGACACCAATCACACGTCAACATAGCCGACAAAGGTAACGAGAACGCAATGGCTAGTCACGCAGCCGTTCACACTCAGGTTCACGCCACTCCGTCTTACGCGTATCCTCACGGCTCGTGGAGCATCCCGCCAGCTGGTTTTGCCTCATGCAACTCAATGAGCAGCCACAGCCACAGCAGCAACAGCAGCACCACCAGCAGCAGCAGTAACAGTAGCAATGCTAGCATCACCAGCCCAACCGGGACTGGCGGCGGGTTCCTCGCACCGCCAGGCGGCAGGAAGTATACCTCCCGCACGGGCAACCCATACCAATCAGCCGTGGCAAAACGCAGGACGAATGCAATTGCTTCCGGGGTGCGGGAGCCACGAGCACCAGCGGCGCAGCCTGAGAGCGGCACAGAGCCAGAACGGACTCCGCGCAGGAGAGTGATTGTTGCTGTACGTATCCTCTAATCTAGAACTGGGTTGTCACCTAGAAAGAAACGGTTAATTCTAATCCTCATCAATAGTGTACACGATGCCGCCGACGCAAGATTCGATGCAGTGGCGACGATGGCAACAACAGTTCTTGCACCAACTGCGTGAATGCCAACGAGCCTCATTGCCAGTTTCTGCGCGTCAATGCCGCCACGATGCGGGTAAGTACACTCCGAAGAAATAAGAAAAAAAAATGTACAAAAGAGACATGAACTGACATGACTCTCTCATGATTAGGTTCGGGCGAGAGACGGAGAGGCGTGGGGCGGCGTCGACTTCAACTACGACCTCGACACCTGTCGCCAGTACCAGTCCCGCGGCACCGGGATGGTCATGGCCCTGCAGGGACAAGCGGTGGCATCGACATATGCCGCTCATTCCGGCACAATGGCCACTGGCCCGGTCGGCATGTACCAGCAGAGCGGCCTCCTGTACGGCTGGAGCGGTCAGGGATCGCCCGTCGGTGGCTACCATGGCGAGGCCGGCAGCAGCGCCGCGGGCAGTATGGGATACGGATCTTACCAGAGCTCGTACAGTGGCATGCCGAGCCCAGAGACAAATTTCATGGTTCGTTGCCCTCATCCCCCCTTTTGTCTTTGACATTGGCAGCTGGAGGAGCCATCGTCGCTAACAGTTGGACGCAAAAAACAGAACGAGCACGACTTGATTGAACGGCCCTCGACGGCATCAACCATGGCCGATGCCGGCGCTTTCGCCCTGCACAGCATGGCCCACGGCCTGCCCCTCAGCAGAAGCAACAGCGGCAACGCCAGCCCGTACGGTGGCGGCGGCAGCAACACCAGCAACACCAGCAGCGGCGGTGGCCCGGCTCTCCTCGCTACGCCGCGATCTCTCCCGGGGCCGGCGAGCGTGCTGGGCTCCTCACGTGTGCCGGCGTCGTCGTCGTCGCCGCTCTTCTCGCGGCCGTCGACGTACCCCTCGCCCCTGACGACGCCAGTTATTCACGGCGCCAGCCCGGCGTGGTCGGGCGGCGGGTACGAGGCGTCGCCGTACACGACCATGGCGACGCCGGTGCCCTCGTCTTTGGCTGCGCAGTCACTGGAGAGGCTGCCGGATTTGTACTCGGCGACACCACCGCCAACGTCGCAGCCGCAGCCGGTTTCTGCTGCTGAGAGTGCTGGGGATGTGCTGCATCAGGCTGGGGGCATGGTTGGGGGAAGCCAGCCTCTGCCTTCGCACCAGCATCAGTACGGGTATGGATATGTAGAGACTGCGGTAAATGGCCACTCCGACTTGAAGCGGGAGCCTGGTCAGGATGAGGCCGGTGCGGACGGCATCAACAACAGCACCGTTTCTGGCCGTTATTGATGCCTGAATTTATTGTAAGCGGAGAGATGCATGCTAGAGTATTGATTTTTATTTCTTTTGGTCTTTGTCGGTTTTTAGACTGCGGATACTTTTTTTCTTTGTCATTTGGGTTGGTGGAATGGCATTTTGGCATTGACTGACCAGAGTGGTCTTGGACAGGATGTTTAGTAGGGTTTGGAAGAAAAATGAGAGGAAATAGACATTTAGTATTTAGAGTTGTTTTTGAGTAAAGTTTTTATAAATTCATACGAGTTGTTCTGTGCCTTTTATGGCTGGATTGCATGTGTAGGAAACCGGCTGGGGACATGGATGTGCGACGACAATCGTTGCCATGCGGAAGACAAATAAGTACCTGCGCCTTGAGAAACGGGCCGGCATGAGGAAGCCTTTTCTTCTTTTTAACAAGAGGCAATCTTGTGTTGCTGTAACGGCTTGGAGGGATGCTGCCATAATGCCGCAAGCGTGGGTGGATTCAATGTGGCAACGTGGGACAGTTTGTGGATGAGATGGACGCAAGGCTTGGCCCTGCTGTGTCTTGTTACTTTCAATATTGTTATTTTAAAAAAGCAGCAATAGGAACAACAGCAGCAGCAAACGAATCAGCAGCCACAAGGCAATTGGCGAAAACAAGCTACAGAGAAAGGCAAAGTGAATGTCCCTTGTTTTGTCAAAGAAAATAATTTGTAGCAGGCATTTTAGGCTGCACCGTACAGCCGGCAAGTAGCTTCTCGATATTCAAGACTTTTAGCAGCGTAAGTAGGCAGTTGAAGTCGGGTTCTGCTTTTGCACATTGACACCGGTTACTACTCCTTTGTGATAAAATCTGTTTTTGGCGATGCTGGAGAAGGAGGCCTCTACTATCAATAATACTTTTTCTCTAGAATTAGCTATTGTTCTACTTCTGCCTTTATGTCTTATATTTGCTCTCGGTCACTCAACCGGTACGTGGTCCCAATGACTCCATCCGCCAAGAGGAGACTCGCCCAATTTATAATAAGGTACTAGAGAAAAGGGACATTTATTTTGCCTTTTATTGTACTTGGTAGCAATAGGCAGATTAGCAGCAATGGGCAGATTGATAGAAATAAAAAGATTAATAAAAATAAGAAGATTAATAAAAATAAAAAGATTAATAAAAATAAGAAGATTAATAAAAATAAGAAAGTTAATAAAAATAAGAAGACTAATGGAAATAAGAAAATTAATAAAAACAAGAAAATTAATAGAAACAAGCCAATTAGCAGCAATAAACGAATCAGGACAAACTTGAAGCAATTTGGCGGGGCAAACGGACAAGTGGCGGGGTTGAAGCTCAACAGCTTCACCTCCATCCCACCTTGCATCCTCCATCTCTCCATTCTTTCCTCTCCAAGCATTGAACCTCTTCCCTGAACCTCTGAAGCTGCCAACTACAAATCAGCCAAAATATACCTTGAAAAACGCACTCAAATCATCGCCACCATGCAAGTCCCCCTCGTCCGCCTGCAGTGCGGCGTGAATTCGTACGAATGGGGCAAAATTGGCCACGATTCCGCCGCCGCCAAGTTTGCTGCTGCAACGCCTGCCGCTGATTTTTCCGTGCAACAAGATAAACCCTATGCTGAGGTATGCTTTTATAGCTGATGAATCCCCTTCTGATGCCCCAGCTTCTCTAGATATCTAGATATCTAGATAAGCATTGCTGTTTGCTAACATTGGCCACCCTCAGCTCTGGATGGGCACTCACCCATCCAACCCATCCCGCGACGTCAAGACCGGCCGCACCCTCCTCGATCTCGTCGCCGAAAACCAAGCTCTCCTCTCCACAACCGTCGCCGCCCGCTTCGGCCAGAAGCTGCCCTTTCTCTTCAAGGTCCTCTCCGTCAACAAGGCCCTCTCCATCCAGGCTCACCCCAACAAGAAGCTCGCCGAGCAGCTCCACGCCCGCGATGCCAAAAACTACCCCGACGACAACCACAAGCCCGAGATGGCCATTGCCATTACCCCCTTTGAGGGTCTCTGCGGCTTCCGACCTCTCTCTGAGATTGCCCATTTCTTGAGCGTCCTGCCCCCGCTGCGTCGACTTGTCGGCGAGGAAAATGCAGCCCAGTTTGAGAAGCTCACCAAGGAGGAGGCCGCCGCCGTCGCCGCCGTGTCCGACAACAAGAAGCAGGCCCTGAAGAAGGCGTTTGCAGGATTAATGGCCTCGTCGCCAGCAGACGTTGCCGCCGAGGTCAAGCAGCTGGTGCAGCTCGCCAAGACGGAACAGGACAACTTTGCCGCGGGCGGCGTCTCCTCCACGTCGGGCGCCGTCTTGTCTGAGCTGGTTCTCCGCCTCGACAGTCAGTTTGAAGACGACATTGGCCTCTTTGTCCTCTTCTTCCTCAACTTTGTCACGCTGCAGCCCGGCGAGGCCCTCTTCCTCGTCGCCGACGACATCCACGCCTACGTCTCGGGTGATATTATCGAGTGCATGGCCGCCTCGGACAATGTCGTCCGCGCCGGCTTCACCCCCAAGTTCAAGGACGTCCCCACCCTCGTCGACATGCTCACCTACAACTACGCCCCCATTGACGAGCAAAAGATGGCGCCCACCGAGTACCCCTACGCCACCCTCAACCGCGCCGGCTACAGCAGCGGCTCGACTGTTCTGCTCTACGACCCCCCGATTGACGAGTTTGCTGTTGTGCGCAGCGTCCTCCGCGGGCCCGATGCCAAGGCGACGTTTGAGCCGCTTGATGGGCCGAGCATTGTCATTTGCACGAATGGCAGCGGTACCATTTCTGTCGGCCCAACGAGCTATGAGATGAAGGAAGGCCATGTATTTTTTGTAGGAGCAACGGCTGAGCTGGTACTGGAGTCGACCACGGGTGAAGAGGTAGAATTTACTACGTTTAAAGCCTTTTGCGAAGTAGATGATGGCGCAGACAAGGAGAAGCTGTAGAGGATATTTTTAATGACGGATACATGAATAAAGAACAAGACGAGCTACAATATATGAATGTCAACTCCAGTTAAATGACGAATATCTTTTTTAATCCAACTGTTTTTGCTGTTTGTGCTGTTTTTGCTGTTTCTGCTATTTCTGCTATTTCTGCTATTTCTGCTATTTCTGCTATTTCTGCTATTTCTGCTATTTCTACTATTTCTGCTCTTTCTACTATTTCTACTTGTGACAGTATCTGTACTCTTGTAGCACTGTGCTATGCACTGTGCCATGTCATCTCAAGTTAAATGGACGAATCTATTTTTTAATCCAACTGTTTCTACTGTTTCTATTTGTGACAGCAGCTGTGCTCCTTGCTGCACCGTGCTATTTTAAACCGCCTTTTTGGCATTCTTCTCATTAGTCACAAACTTATTCTCCAGCGACTTGGCCGTCACAGGCCTCGCCCTGATCCTCGCCAGCCAAGCCTTCACGTTGGGAAAGTCGTCCAGCCTGACCTTGTCCGCAAACGACCCCGGCTGCGTGCGCGCATACCACGGAAAAAAGGCAATCATGAACCACGGCAGAAACGCGAGGTCGGCGTAGCTGTACCGCCCGCCGACGAGGTACTCCTTGCCCTCGAGGGCCTTGTCCAGCACGCCCGTCACGCGGCGAATCTCGTCGACGTACCGGTCCACGGCGCTCGGCAGGTTTTCGGCATGGAGCTTGCTGAACCAGACGGCCTGGCCGAAGTACGGACCCTGGCCCGAGGCCTGAAAGTGCAGCCACTGCTTGGCGAGGAAGTAGTCTGGCGTGCCGGCGGCAAAGGACAGGCGCTTCTCGGCGGCGTCGTAGGTCTCGAGGAGGTACTCGAGGATGGCGCCCGACTCCCAGAGGGTGAGGCCCGTGTTGGGGTCCTCGAGGGCGGGGACGCGGCCGTTGATGCACACGTTGATGTACGGTGGTTTTTTGACGTCGGCAAAGGGAATCATGCGCAGCTCGTACGGCAGCTGCAGCTCGTCGAGGGCAAAGGCGACTTTCCACGGGTTGGGGCCGTGCTCGACGGCCCAGAGGACGAGGGGCTGGAGGGAGGACATGGTGGATCGAGTGGTTGGGTCAGCGCTGTGAAGGGATGTTATGAGAATTCCGAAATATACATGTATATGTATATTATTCTTATTCTTTTAATGTTTTAATTAAGATTCAAGATTGAGCCCTACATATAGCACGCCTTTTAAAGAGCAGCTAGCGACAACCGACATCGCGGCGCGTCGCCAACAGATTACGTATCATGACAAATCAAACCAAGTTAGAGCCGCTTCTCCCCCATTGACTTTGTCGGTTCTCGGCGGAGATGATCCATTGAAAGATGTCGCTCTTTTCGTATTCTCAAGCTAACTCGTTAGTGAAAGTTGAATGACGTGGAGAAGCGAGCTTAGTTCCGAGCTTCACTTGGCTATTACCAATCAGACAACTTGCTTACAATTGATGGTGTCTAGGCGCCCCCCCATAGTTGCCAAGGCACAAGCGACTTCTGTAACTAGCAGAGTTGAGCTCAGAAAGACAATTTTGATACGAATCCACAATGGAGCGAAAAGGTGACTATCCTAATAAACGGTAAAGGCCTTTTTCTTTCTCTTCTTTTCTCGGACTGGTTCTGTTTGGCCACTTTCGCTAGCCACAAACGCAAAAGCCAAAACTTGGTTGCGCCAAAAATCAACAAGCCGCAAACACGCTGACAACCAACTTAACATTGGCCAAAAACGTGCCGGTCGCCCGCACACATCTGCCACCGTAGCAAAAACTAATCTAACAATGAAAAGCCTTGCAATACTATAAAACGGAATAGTATTAATGAAATTACAAAGATATGAATAATCGATAGCTAAGCCTTTGGGGTCGTCAAGTTCACTTATATTACTTGTTGGTTGGCCGGTAGTCGCCAGCAATTGCTCCTCGAGTTGCTCGACAAAGGTTCTGGGCCTGTAAAACTTGAATAAACTGTATTTTAGAATTTATATCAACTTTTGCGCATTTTGAGGCTTCGCCATCTCAATTTGTGCCTGAAGTTGCGATATTTGGGCCTCTGCGAGGGCTATAGCGCTGTTTTGGGAGTCAAATTGCTGTTGTATTTTCCTATATGCAATTCGGGCATCATAGTCGTTGCTATTAGGTGTAACAAAGTCCGCAAGAAGCATTTTTAATTGCTAGCTGTTGGATGGTGTTTAATGTCAAGAAATAAGTCTTTTGCCCTTTTTTTCTTTGGTGCCGCAACTAGCAATAGCTGGCTTATCAAGCTTTGCCCGGTTAAGTGGCCATGTCGTAGAGATACTAGGTAGCAACTATGTTTTTTTTTCCTTCTTCTTTTTTTTGCAAGGCCATATAATTTAGTTACTGAATAATAGTCAAGGGATATTTACCTTCCAATCGGCGCGGAATCGTGGCCAGGAGGGCAGCTTGAAAGCTCGACGCGATAATACCTCTCCATGGCCCAAAGACAGCCGCATAAAGAGGCTGAGGAGATTCGAGCCATGTGCAGGCTAGAAGATGAAGATTATGTTATCAAAATAAACAGGTCAAAAAATTTAAGCGCACACTAGCTTCCACGACCATCAACAATGCAATACTTTCATAGGTAAATTTAAAACTAGAGTACTTAAAACTCTAAAACGCTATACTAGTGGCATCCGTCGTTAATATTTCGAAGCTGGGCCAACAGGTTCAAACCAGTATCGCCATGACAGATAGCATCACCAATACTATTTTAATGTAAGCGCCGGAAATTGTAAAGAGTTTTAGTATACTCACTGTGTGCTGCATTCGCCAATGATGTATTTAATAACCCATGCAATCTCCCACATGGAGACATGAGTATTTACGGGGCTGTAATACTCGTTTGAAATGCAGATTTTGGCCTGATTCCATGTATAGTCAAACCACCATTGTCCACTAGTACTAGCCTTCGAGGTAAGCCGGAACTTCCTGTCACCGATTCTTTCGAGTTGTTCGATGAGGCCACGGATGTCTCCCTGAGGAATACTCTTCCAGCCGCCGTTGTTCTTGTTGGTATTTAGACATGTTGCGCCTCGCTTGAAAATTTCACCCTGCGCTTCTGCCAGTGTGGTCGAACTAGCGACGGGGGGTGCAGCCGCCGCAATCAGAGCCGGCAGGCTAATAAGGGAGAGGGCGGAATGGACAAGCATGATGAATATCGCAAGACGAAGTTTGAAAGAATAAAGCTGTACTTGTTGGTAGTTGGGCAACCTTGATGAACTACGAGAGAAATATAGGCAGATTGTGTCCTTTAGTAGTATTCGTATGTCGCGGCGTAGAAGTCGGCTGATTAAACATGACGCTGAGATGCACTGCTTACTCCAACAAGCTTAACTGACAAGAGAGAAGTATCGTAATATCTTATATAAGAGTCTAAATAAAGCCTAATTGATGGCTAATTTTAGACTTACAAGTTCTACATGTGCAGTCTAGCTATTTAGCTACTTTTAGATAGCCCCATCTAAGCTATGAATAGCTCTGCCATAAACTCGTGAGAGATTAAAACATTTCAGAGTAGCTTTATTTAAAGGCTGGGCAGTGCAGAAAACGAGAATACAATGTATGCTTGATGTCAGTTATTCCAAATTCACATGGCGACACGCCGAGCTTAATGGTTACCCGCTTAACGGCTACCCGCTTACTGGTTACCCGCTTACTGGTTCCCGGCTTACTGGTTCCTGGCCAACTGGGTACCCGATTCACAGGTTCCATACGTTTTATTTATTTATTGATTTATTATCATTATCATTATTAATTATACACCCTGTTGACCTAGGCAGGTCATAGGGTCCTTCAATCTATGGAATGGGGGGAAGAACTGGGCGAGGCCCATGGGAAAACCCCCCGTCTACGGGTGTAATACGGTGTATACAAAAAGGTGCAGTACGTGGGAAAAAACAGCTGCCTGCTGCAGCTCCGTCGCTCCTTTTGGGCTTCTTCAGCGCTCTTCAGCGCCTGCGCCGGGGTGAGTAGGCCCGGACAAGAGCCTGGGTACCTACGTGTTGAGCGAAGCGGTGCTCCTGCCTGTCTGGGTCAGTCGCCGAGGCGCGGGGGACTACCGGCGGACTCGGGTGTTTCTGGAGGGGGATTTATTCATTTATTAATTTATTCATTCATAGAATGTCGCCACCCGACTTCAGGTGGCTATGCTGCGTGCAAAAATATACAAAATGCGGATCAGTCGCTCTTGCGGGAAAACTGTGCTTGTCAGGCTGCTCCTACAAGAGAGATTCCTCCGTGCCAATCGACGGGACTTATGGCTGCGCTTTGCCTACAGTTATTCTATCTGTGCTTTCTCTGAACTTGTCAGGCCCTTTCCCAAACCCTCCTGAACTTCTAGATGACCAATGGCACTCATCTACGCTGGTGAATAAAGTACAGTGGACAGGATTGCTTAAAGTTGTTCTAATAATCCCGTCCCTATGATCTTTTTGCTACATGCACTGCGGCTGATCGGCCATGGAGAATGCATTCAAGATCAACGTATGGATATTAAACTACCCACATCTTCTATTGTTCTTCTATCCAGGCTCTGAATTCAAGTAGGATGCGCCATATAGTCCAAGGTCTACAGCCACACTAGTATTTATCTATTTTGGCTCTAGTAATGGCATAGAGGTACGCACTTGCTCCGATCTTGCCCTAGAGCTGACAGAGCAGACAGGCGTTTGTTGCTACGGTCTCCATCTTCTCTCAATAGTGTCCCCACCAGAGTCTAGTAGCTATGAGGATGCCTAGTTAGCGGCAAGATAGAGAGAGACTCCTGGATAGTAGGCGGAGAGCATGTGTGCTGTGACAACCAATGCAGACCTTGCCTGCCAGTTGCCGAATCTCCGGCACGCTTGGCATGGCTGTTGCGGTTATTAACTTGACTGATCAAGCAAACGTATCTATCGAAGCTCAATCGCGGCTACAGGCCTCCCTCCGTCTTTGAACACCGTGGACGCCAGCAGCCTGCCACGGATATGACAAGTCAGGAACCCAACAGCTAATACAAATAATTCCTCTTGTTGCTAATGATATGTGAATAAAAGTTTCCTCCTCCGTCAATAGCCAAGTTCTTTTCGAATATCATTAAGTCGCCAATCGCAGATTTGTTAAGAGTACCCCCCTTCAGCCCGAGCAAGGCCAGCTTGACCAGGAACGTTCTCGCGTATATACCAGCAACGGCACCGATAAAGTGCACACCGCGGTGGGTCGGAGTTCGGCTTTATTGACATAAGGTGCTGTTTAGTTCCGCCAATCAGCTGTTGTGGCTCGTTGAGCTGTTGTTTGGTGCTGTTCTCTCCATATTTGCTCTCGACGGCGTGTCCATGTACACTTTGCCACTTCGTGGTTTGCTTGTGTGACTATATGTACGGATTTTAACTTAAAATAGTGACTACAAATAAACAAAACTTACCGTCTGCTTCATGGGCATGTCGTTTATAGGCCAGAGCCGCTGTGGAATCTAAACGCTCTATAGACAGATGTCTCTAAACGAGCATTTCAAACCATGTTAACGCTCCGTGTCTGTGATGATGCGTTATACGGCGCATAGGACAAAGAAGTCCCAACAGAAGCTTACGCAAATACAATAAGATACCTCCGTATTGCCGGACAGTAAATTTCCTGCCCTTCACCAGCCACAGACTAAAGTAGTGATCAAAATTATCGATTTGTAGCATAAGCACCCAGCTGAATGATGCTAAGATGAGTTAATGAAGTTCATGACAGAGGAGGCATCAGATTGGATCTTTGGAAGAAATAATTTTTGCCAAGGAATACTTTGGACACGAATCAAGCTTGTTGTGCAACTTCACGCTACATCGTAATGCCACTCGCTCTGTAAACAGGTCACGTGGATCACCCGCAGAACTAATACAGAAAATTGAATAGTAACGCTCGTAGTTCATAGTTACAGGACTCCCAGCGGCGAGAAGTGTTTACTTCCAGCAGAACGCCGTCCCCTGCCTGCCAGTCCAATCCTGGCAGCACTTGACAAAAAAGCCGGAGTCCAGACAGTTCGTGCCATGCGCCGAGCACTTGAAAGAAGCATTAGTAAATCATTGCTTAGGGCCAGTAGCGCCCACCCACCTGATGGTTCTTGCCAGGTCCAGCGCCATTGCCCAAACCAATTTGAGGCCCGCAGGCTCCGTTGCTCCTATACGAAAAGTCACAACAGGTCTGGGTGGCATCGGCATAAAAGATTGATCCGTCTGCCGACTGGCATTTACAATTTTCTCCAGCCAGGGCCCTGACAATCAAGATGCATTAGCATTTAATAAAGTAGCTGCGGAGCCTTTTGGCAAGGAACATACGTTGCAGCCAAAGCTAGGGCAAGAAACTGCGCAAGTCGTGAGGGCATTTTGGAAAGTGAGGATGCGTAATGACTTGATTGCTCTTTCGTTGAGTAATTAGATTTCTAGAGTATATATCTGGGCGAAGTAGTGCTTTATTTATACTCGGATAAGAAGCATCAAGACTAACAAGTTGGGAAAATTGCTAGCAAGAACTTGGCGGTCTACTATGAGACGTAATGCCTAGTTGCTGACATCAGTTTAGGTATTTGATGACCAGGGGCAAAATATGCCGTGGAGAACCTTCAAGTACCGAAACCGAAGCTCGGTCCGGGCCATTTGCGTATCGTTTTTCATCTAGACTCAAGAAGCTCCGGATTAAGTTTAAAAGTAGCCTTTTTTGGTGGTTCGTAGAACGGCTTTGATAGCGCCAAGCTGCTGCACAAAGCCCTTGCTTGACCGGTACTACCATTACAGGGATGTAATAAGGGTTTAGTGCTCATTCTTTGTGATTTGTGCCCAAGTTGGGACTGAGGCATCGGGGTTTGCCAAGGCCGCTGGGAGCGTTAGCATCACATATTCGTATTACATTTGCAGGGGTACGGCCACAATTTACAAGCTCTTCGGTCACCTACGATACTGAGCACATCGGAATAAATTCTTGTGAGGTCTCTGTAGAGCCGTCGACACCGCTTGATACTCGAAACAGTTGGGTCCATACTCTTTCCCGCGTCCGCTGCCGCACGACAGCCCGGAGTTTGCCGGTGTATATACTTTATTATTTAATCGGCAGGTCAGCTGATTGATGAAACAGCAAAGCTATTACCTGCTCACCAGCTTAAATCTTGATTTCATGGCAAGGGCAGAGAATGGGTGGGGGCGGTTAGAACTTGGTTCCAAACTTCGATGGGATCATGGCTACGATGTTGACCAAGACTACCCACGCAGTGCAGGATTGATGGCCTCGTCGCCAGCAGACATTGCAACTGAGGTCAAGTAGCTAGTGCAGCTCGACAAGATGGAACAGGACAAGTTTTGCCACGGGCATGAGAGACCAGTCCTTGCACTTGACGTTGGCACATTGTATTTGTATAGCTGCTTAAAACCTCAATCTTTACTATTTGCGTCTGGCAACTTTGATAGCTAAGCTCAGCTACCAACATTCTCTGCCTTGCTGATATGGCTCGATGAGGATTTGGGGCAACGAAATCAAGACAGATACAACGAGGGTGTGCCAAGCTACTGCACCGTGATATAAGCACATACACTCTGTATACGATCATTGGCTAGATTTTGTTCGTGAAATTGATAAGCCTGACACTACGTTCGACTCAATTTACCAAGGTCGGTTCATTTCATCTAGCCATACCGATGACTGGGGATTCGTGGGATTTGGGCCTGTAGCCACCAAAGGGTTACGCTGTTGCGCACTGTACTGACACAATGTAACTCTCCTTTAACTCAACTCCGCAATTAACAGGTTTCTCTGCGGCGGAAAATTGATCGACCAAGTACTCGGGACTGCCTAGTTCGGTGTGCCGGCAGTCGAAGCGCTGAACCCTCTGCTAGTACCAAGTTTCCCATTTCTTGGGATTTTTAGAGGAGAAAGCGAGAGGGATGCCGAAACATGACAAGAGAATTGACAGCCCAGACAACGACTGCTTGACTAGTGTCGATTCCGGTGTCTCGTCTGGCATGTTGCGCAGCACCTCCCTGGAACTAGGGTCTCCATCCCGCGACACACCAAAGCATGCAAGATGACCAGTCACAGCTGCCCAGCCACCTGTCACTGAAGATTCGAGGGCTAACTAGTGCGTTGTGTCATATTTTAGGCAAAGTGTCTCTCTGCTGGGGCAACTTGTGGTGTCGCCTGGTTCCGTTCCTGACGTGTCTCAGTTCTGCAATGGTCTTCAGCAATCCATCCCATCCCTTCCGTATCCGGCGCAACGCAGCTGCAGTTCCTGGGGCTAGACGTGGCACCTTTTGCGATTCCATTTTCTTCAATGGACATTGGGGAGGCATACTCCGAAAGACGCTTTGGCGGCCCACGGCATGGAAATCCGGAGCACAAAGTGCGTTGCTCGCGCCACTGGGGCAACTGTCTCACTCAGTGAGACAAACAACCAAGCTCACGTCGGAATGATTCTCTACGCGCGCTCGGCTCGGTCTTCTTTCGTGCTATGTTTAAGGAGTAAAAAGGTTATTTTCATGGACAAACCACTTCCTCGCCAGCCTCAGATTGAAATGCCGATTCATTTGTTCACTTGAGACAGCCCGTGGTCGCAGCTTTTGCAACAATATGAGCAGGAATAGCTCAGAGGGGCTGACTCTTTATTGAGTCCATTTAATTAGTCGCTCAACAATGGAAATGACCTGGAAAAGGCAATTGGCATGCCATGGAAGCGTGGCGGTTCCGTAATACATTTAAATGGAGTCGTCCCCGAAGCGTCAAGTAGAGATGCATATGGAGCTGCTACTGTGGAATGCAAACAGACGAGCCGAGTGGAAATAATGTCTGGGATCAACTAGACCCAGACCAACACTGGAATGTGCGACAATTGGGGCCTCTGTAGGGATGTAGGTATATATGCCAAATACCCCTTCGTCATCACAGCCTCACTTATCAGCCCGTTCGCCCATAAGTTACCAGATTTAAGCAACCCTACTTCCATCATCAACGCAAACCTCGGCCGTCCCAATGAAGTTTGCTATTGCCGTTGCATGCCTGGCAGGCGCTGTCGCTGCCTCTCCAGTGAGTACTGGCAACGACGGCGACTGAATATGCCTGCATGTCCCGTCGCACGCAACACCGTAAACTTGTTTACTGATGGATCTTTTTGTGCTAGATGCAAGCGAGAGCTGAACAGGCAGAGCAGGCTCAGCAGGCTGCGCCGAGCGGGGGTTTCCTTAGCAACATCTTCGACCAAGGAGCGTGCTTTGTCGGCGGTTTCTTGGGCAGCCAAAACCCGAACTGCAAAGGTGCTACTGCCAACCCAGGGAAGCCCAACTTCATCGGCGAGATCTTCGACGCCGGGGCGTGCATTGTCAGCGGCTTCATTGGCGGCGGGAACCCCAACTGCGGCAAGGGCAAGGGCAACAGCTCTTCCGGCGCGGATTACACTTTCAACTACAACACCGACAAAAACGGAGTCGTCAAATTGGTGATTACAATAACGAAGGGTGGTAAGCAGTGCCCGTATTCTTTCATACCCGCCGAGGGCCTGGACCTTAAGGTATTCATATCGACGGCCGGTGAGGAATGCGTCAAGGGCACCAACTCGTTAAACGTTTAGCGGCTGTTCCTCATTTACCGCGGAATAACTGGGTTTTCATTGAAAATTGGGGTAGAAAATAGCGGTATAATAATACATTTCATCACACCAAGGTCACAAATTACTTGCTTTTCGCTCCCCGCTTTCTTCTCCTACTCAACACCTAGTTTTCGGCTCATCTTTCAGGTTTTAATTGGGCCAGTTTCAGACCGTTGATGAAACTCATACAAGCGCTCTGTCCAGTCGTATACATAGTCGTGCTTAAAGCCGCGCGCGTGGCAAACGTTTCTGAACAGCCGGCGAAGATAACTGTAGTTGGGCATCTGCCCGTACCGCAGACCCTTCACATGATCCATATACTTGACAAACTCCTTTGGAAGGCCGCGGCAGAGCGACTTGCTGCTCACGGCCTTTTTCACAGCGCAAATTGCCTTGAGATCAGCAAGCGAGTAGTCGCGCTGACTGGATCGCTGCCACGGAAGTGAGCCCTTGATCAAGTGCACCAAAGAATAGCCCAAAGCCTCCAGATCGTCGGCGAATGATTGCGCTGTAGTATCCGCATGTTAGTTATTTAAAAGAGCAAGATTGGTACCAGGACGACGGGGGAGGGGGAGGACTCACGCCGAAACTCATGGGCAGCAAGTGGTGCATATGGAGGCGTGCCTACAAAATCATCCAGTGTTTTCGAACCACCCTCTGGGTCAAACTTGCGTGTTATGCCAAAGTCGATTTGATATGCCACGTTGGCATGCTTACCGTGGCCCATGAGAAGGTTTTCCATCTTGACGTCGCCGTGTACATAGCCTTTGCGATGCATGTACGCGAGCCGCGCAATGGCCTGATCGGCAACCATGAGCACTGTCTTGAGTGAGAGAGATCTCTTGCAGTATAAAAACAGGTCCAAGAGCGAGGGGCCGAGTCTCTCGTAGACGAGGATGCTATAGTCATCTTCCTGGCCGCACCAAATCAGCTCGGGAAAGCCGCTTCTTCTTCCGCCGTGTAAGGCCCTGCAAGTGTCAGCTTCAGCTTCTACCTTTTCGTGTGTCCTACGTTGCAATTTGACAGCAACTTCCCTGTCTGAGCCAAGGATGTGTCCTAAATGGCAAAATGGAGGTTAGCAGATGATTGCGTGGTCGGAGGATGGGGATTGGTGGTGGGTTTGGATGCTTACCAGCGTAGACCGCACCATATCCGCCAGCGCCGATTAAGTAGTCTAAACAGAACTGGTCGTTGATGATGACATTTAACTTGAAAAAGGTCAGTGAGTTTCAAGCTTTAGGGAAAGGGTATTCACTACTTTTGGGTCTGTGGATTGATCTGACTGCGTCGTTGTGATGGAGTGCGTCTTTAGGTCGGTTGTACGTTGACGCAGACGCATTGTGTCTGGGATTTGATGGAGTGGAGGAATTAGTCCTGGTTTGAATGTACGTGGAGCAGTAAACGCCAATTTTGGGTAGGAGATGAGTTTAGGAAGGAGATGCTTATCGACAGAGTCATCATCAAATGGATGAGCCTTGCCTAATATAGCTTACAAGAAGAGGGCAATACTGTGCCTGGCACGTTATACTTTCACATTGGACATGAAAATGGCAAAGAGACAGGTAAAGAAATTGAATAATTACATTGAAGAAAGGATACTCTAGCAAAGGAAATGTTAGCATCTTGGTGTGTACTGGACGACATTTGCCAAAGCCAGCAAGACGACAAAAGGCGAGCAATAGAAGGGAAACAATGTGAGGCGAACAAGAATATAAAGCAAGAAGCTGTAAATTAAAGGATTAAGGGGGCGCAAAGAAACTGAAATGTTTGGAACGTGAAAGAACAAAGCATGGATCGGACACAGTCAGTGCGTCTCGTGCCTTTTGTCTTTCTTTGTGTTTGTCTTTGGCGCGCTGCGCGGTGTGCCCAGATGGCGGTGGTTCCCATTTCTCTACATAAAGGAAGATGCTGGGTATCCCGCACCAAAAAAATGCCCGACATAGGAATCACTCCAACGCAAAGAGTTTCCGACTGTGGTCTTTGCCAGTTCCAAGTTGCCAGTTTCTCTAGCACAACCAATACACCAAAGGCCTGCCATGGCTGGCCTTTCCTCGAAGCGATCCCGCCAGATTGACGGCCCAGGATCAGATTCGTCAACAGAAAAGAGGGTGAAACTTGAATCATATGGCCATCTTGAGAATGGAAATGTGCCTATGTTTACTGCCAACCCTGAGGCAACCGCCGACACTGGACCTGAGTCCGCTGCACCGAAGACTGAGCCGCACGAACTCAGCCGCGTTTTACAGCAAGGTGACATGCCATCACTGAGCAATGACCCCAAGTCAATTGACGCCCTGAAGTCCGAGCCTGTTGCAGCAAAGATGGAGAACGAGTCAAGTGGCTTATTGGAGGCAGGTGGTGTGCCACTGCTTCATCGCGCCGCCGAGTCAAATGGCGTCCTAGGATCCAAACTCCCTGCAGCAAAGGTGGAGGAACCGGAACCAAGCAGCAGGCCGAAACGAGCAGAATTTGCTGTGATGGATGCCACTGAAGGCTTTGCGTTGATTGCACCACAGTCGGAGAATCTTGAGCGAGATAATGAGACCAAACGAAGCACCACTCCGGTTGCAGAAAAGGCCACCCCATGGTACAGGTACATCTTGGGAGCCAAGCTTCTTGCACGACAGAGGGAGCAACTCGAACCGGGTAACACACCGGCACTAGATGATGTCCATGAATTACGGACCGTCGCCCAGCGAGGTGATGGCCGCGGATCAAGGGCCATGCCTGAGCCAGGTCAGCCTCCCAAGCCCTCGCCAAGTCAACCTCCCGAGCCAAGTCAATCTCCCCAGCCCGAGATGCTCCCTCTTAGCGAGGAGGCCTTGGAACGATTGAAGCAGCAGCCACTGCCTCGAGCACCACGGCCAGAGGGCCCGAAACCGACAGACATTGCTCGCTTTGCAAGAAACGGGGGCCCAAACCTGAGGCTCATCAGAGCGGTAAGAAAAAAAAGAATTTGGAAGTTTTGCGTTGCATCTAGAAATCGCTAACCAGGTGTTGTTACGCAGGATGTGCAAACCCCTCCGCAACCTCTGGTACGTGGCGGGCGACGCAACTGGGCCTTTAGCGAGGAGCACATTGACCCTGTACTCTTTTGCAGCAGAATCTATCCAATTGGCTACAACTTCCCCCTCGGACCTGTGCCGGTGGGCCTTGACAAGGACAGGGAGAAGCTCCTCGACCCCACGGCGTCCTTTTCAGGCCAGGACCTCGCGACGGCTGCCGATTTCGAACACTTCAAGCTCGAGAACACGCCCCCCGACGGCCGTCCCGTGGTGCTGGCCAATATTGCCAGGATCCTCACGGGTTACGGCAAGCCGGCGTGCCGGAGGGGCGGGGGCGTCGCCTTCACCAACATGACGCCGCTCGGGAGGACGAGCGTGCCCGCGCCGGACTACTACGACACCGTGGGCCCGATGGAGCTGGACCAGTGGGCGCTGCGGGCGCTGAGCTGGGAGATTGCGCCCACGGCGGACCAGACGATGCCCGTCGCGCCCAACTTCTTCCTCGAGGTGCGCGACGCCGATGGGAAGGGCCGGGACGGGGAGACGGCGGCGCGGACAAGGTCGTATCTGGACGGCGCGTACGGGGCGCGGGCGATGCACGCGCTGTACAACTTTGGCCGGCCCGAGCGCATCTGCGACGAGAGGGCGAGGACGTTTACGGCGACGTTTGAGGCGGGCACGGGACTGCTCGAGATTTACTGCCACCACGTCGTCGAGCTGCCGCGGGACAGGGGGGACAAGGAAGGGGTGCTCGAGTTCCACACGACGTTCCTCTGGGGCCTGACGCTGACGGCCAGCCTGAATGCGTTTGTCATGGGCGTCGGCATTTTTCGCAATGTGCGGGAGATGGCGCGCAGGAAGAGGACTCAGCTGGTGAACGAGGCGAATGTCAGGGCCTTGCATGTGTATGCGGCGAGGAATGGTCAAGTCGGCCGGCCGGTTGGGGAGGACCGCGTATGATGATAGAGCTTCCTCCTAGTTGGAATTTAAAGCGATTTTTTCAGCTTTTACCTTGTTTTTTGTTCCCTTTAATTCTTTTGCTGCGTTATGGCACTGGCGTTGGGAGATCTGTAGGCTATCCTTGGCTCAACCGATTGAATGGCAAGTTGTGATGAGAAATTCCGAACAAAATTCGAAATAAATTAAACATAAACCCGTATTGTAATTAAATAATTGGGTCGATTAATTGGTCTCAAGCAAGACAATGTTAAATCATCTCCACGTGCTCAATCTGGCAAGTCTGTCTTTTAGGTACCCTTATGGTCAGTATTTGGTTTCAGAGCCGTTCTGTTTCTTTTCTCTCTTTCTTGCCCCCTCTTTACTGATTTATTCTTCAATTCGATGGCATGTAGTTCGTGGAATCGCTTCTCAGTCCAGTCATACACATTGTCATGGGCGAAACCTCGGGCCTCAAAGAGCTTACTGAACAGCCGGCGGAGGTACGCGTAGTCTGGCTTCTCCCTAAATTTCAGTGAGCGCACGTGGTCCATGTACAGACGAAACTCCTCTGGAAGACCTTCACAGAGCTCTGCGGTGGATATGGCCATTTTCGTATTCTTGGCTAGCTCTCGCTCTTCCTTTTCCTTGGCCGAGCCAAAGGAGCGCCACGGGAGCGAGCCGCGGGCCCAATACAACATGACATAGCCAAGAGACTCCAGGTCGTCACTCCAAGATGGTTCTGCGCATAACATTTCTTGTTAGTTGGCAAAGTGTAAGACGAGATGATCAGAGCCATAACTGGGAGGAGAGGAGGGAAATGACGAACCTCGGCCCATGTGGCTATTGATGCTGGCATAGCGGCCCGTTCCGAGAAACCGAGTGCCTTCCCGCGGGACGGTGCGGCCTGTATCTTCGAGCTCCCTTGATATGCCAAAATCAATAATGTAGAGCACGTTTCCTTGTTTGCCCGTGCCGAGAAGAAAATTTTCTGGCTTGACGTCGGAGTGCAAAAAGCCCCTGTCGTGGATAAAGGCGAGGCGTGCGAGGGCCTGGTCGGCGAGCATGAGGATCGTCTTGAGGGAGAAGCGACCACCACAGTACGCCAAGAGATCACATAGCGTCGGACCGAGTAGCTCGTGGGCGAGAACTGTGTATTCATGCTCCTCGCCGCACCAAAAGACGCGCGGGATGCCGGCACCGCCGGCGAGGGCCGCGTAGACGTCAGCTTCATGCTCTAGGATGCGCATCTCATCGTTGACGGACATGAGTTTGAGCGCGACTGGCCGCCCAGTTTTGAGCTCAGTACCTGCAGCGCGAGACAAGGTGTTAGATGAAGACGATTTACAGATGCAGGGGCAGCGCTGTTGGCGGCGTTTACCAGCATAGACAAGGCCGTATCCTCCTCGGCCGATCTTGTAGTCGACGGTGAACTGTTTATTGACTAGGATAGGCTAAAAAGGTAAGAATGGGCTGAAATTGAGGTAAACTGAGAGGTAATACCTTCATTGTGTGGTTAATTACCAGTGAAGACGGTTTCAGGTTGGAGGAAAAGCAGGGGAAATTTGGCACTCTGCAGCATGCCGACTTTGCTTAAGAACGCAAAGATTGGATTTGTCATGCAGCATCTTATTCCGCTAACAATTCTATTTTTAAGAGCAAGACCAGGAATGAAGAGAAATATTTCTTTGTTATGACCATTGCACTCTTAGGGGCTGATGCAGTGCCTTGTTACACTTTTGGAGAAACAAAGACGAGTGGGTAGGTGGCGCACTGGTTGACTGCCGTTGGTCTCAGATCTTTGTTGTCGGAACTGGATTTCATTTTATAAATTAGAGTTACTTGCACCTGTTGCAATGCTGTCAAGGCTGAGGCTGTTTGACTAACGAAAGATTCATCACCTACGTAGCTCTGCAACGGGTGAGCAAACCAAGAAAATGGTATTGAATATGAAACTCACAGATTTGAGTGTCATTGTTGACAGAGGTATATAAGCACAAGAATTTTCCACCTGCGGCTTATGATGGGCTACCGCAAGTCCATCTTACACGACGTGCATTGAGAGAACTAGATCGGCGAAACAGCCAGAGACCTTGTCGGGCACCGACTACCAACGACGCACCAGACTCTGACCTGCGTAGATTTGCAAGGAACGGAGGCCCAGATTTAAGCATCATTAGAGGGGTGAGTGGCTCCTCTTCCCATCCTCTTCTTCCTTCACACTTCCTTGCCTAGCCGGCCTATGGTCTACTGCTAACGCGATGACAGTGCTCCGCCTCAACCGACATGGCCACGACCGACCTCGCTTTCGCATTTGCGGGCGAATCCTCGAAACAGAGGAGATCCTCTCCGTATGACGACAATTTTGAAGCAATAATTGTCGATTATAACATTTTTATGGAATCACATCTGTTTTCGCAGGGCAGAATCGCTCCCCAGCCCAGCAATCTTGAAACAATTGTCGAATTTCTGTCCAAACCGCGAAGGTGCCCTTCTTTATCCGCCGTTTCCCCGTTGGACTTTGTCCATTTCCGACAAATGTGCTCGATTCAAGCGGAGGGTTCGGTCATGGCCAAAGCTGTGCCGATAGTGACAGGCCCCAGCACAATGTGGGACGGCAACAATGTCACGTTTTCCAATCTTGAGTCCATGACGGCGAAGCAGACGGCACAGCCCAAGCCAGACCTCTTTGACGGTGCGTGCTTTGGCGATGTAGATCTACCTGTCCGCAAAGCGCTGAATACCGTAATTATGCCAACGGAGAATGTCACGGTGCCGGTCGTGCCCAACTTCTTCCTGGAAGTCAAGAGCTGCAAGGGCTCGCCCCTTGTGGCCAACAGGCAGGCATGCTGGGATGGCGCGCACGGAGCCCGTGCCATGCACGCTCTGCACAACTTTGGCAGCAAGGCAGGGCAAGGAGACGAGGATGGGGGTGAGTTGTTTGACGGCAATGCCTATACGTTTAGCGCCACCTTTTGCGCTGGCATACTCGAGATGTTTGCGCACTTTGTGACGCTGGCGGCGGATGGGCGGCGGGAGTACCACATGACCATGCTGAGGGGGGTCAACATGCGCGATGGCATTGATTCGTTTGTTCAAGGTGCTTCGATGCTGAGAAATGCGAGAGACTTGGCGAAATTGTACAGGGATGCCGCTATCAAGGCTGCGAATGGACGGGCGGCGCAGGCTCGGACATTTTGCGAATCATGCGAATGAAACCCACGTTTGAATCAAATCATGTAAATAACCCAGTGATTCGATTTAAATTAAATTAAATACCACCCTATTCGAATCAAATAAATCAAATAAGCTACCATATACCTTATTACTATAAAGCGCATACCTAATGCATATATATTATATACGCAATAGACCTTATAAGTAGGGCATTTTAGGATATAGCTAATTACAGCCCTTTTACATTGACTCGATTGACTTGATCGAATACAGCTGCCTAATATGATTTGAATCAAATCGAATAGACCCCTATTCGATTCAATATTCGCAAGACTTGGCATCAAATGAATCAATCGAACGTTCGTAAGATGTCCAACCCTAGGGCGGCGGCAGGAGCGGGAGCAGGGTAGCTAAAGGTGGGCGAGAGGTTCACCATTTGTTATTTCTACAGGTTTTCTTCTTTCTAGTCTTGTTATATTGGTCATGCTGTAAAACATCTAGCTAAGCTTCGTCTACCTCTTATACCCATCACAATGCTTACACATATATAACAGGCCCTGACCAAATTTAGTGCTGTAGCTTTATCGTCTTTACACCAGGTCTTGCAACAACAATAACTTGATGAATTTAAATCGTAAAAGCTCCAAGTAATCATGACAAGATTAAACCATCGTCTCACTATGATTTCCGCTCCTTTTTTCTTGTTCTGGCTGTATCATCTGCCTCTTCTGCTGACATCCTCTGAGCTCTCTGGCGGGGCCGAGTCTTCACTCTATCTGGTATTTCATCCTCGCGCCGCTGCTCCCCGTGATTCTGCCCGGAGTCAGGCTGTTGGTGACTATGGATTTGCGTCTTCTACTTGAATGGTATACGTAATTACCAATACTATATCCACATAATTTCTATCCATGGCGTAAGCTCGAAATAGAATTTCCAACGGAAAAAGAAGCAGCAAGTTGCAGGGTTACTGCACGAAGAAGAAGAGGTAGTTTTCCGGCCGGTGGTCAGTTTGATGTAGTTGATGGAAGAAAGGTCTCTCTGGTGGTCTTGGCGCCGCATGCGATGTTGTTTTTTCAGGCCATCTTTCCTTGGACTCTAGCTCTTTATTGGGAATCCAAACAAGTTCTGGCTCCGTGTTCGATGACAGGGCTGGAACTTCTGGCTCCTTGAGCCAGTTGGTCGAGGCTTGGGCGGCGTTTGCTCCCCTGGAGGGGAGGAAAAACGAGTAGCGCTGCATGCGGTATTGTGTCTCTCGGTATCTTTCCTTGGGTTCTAGTTCCTTGTTGGGAATCCAAACAAGTTCTGGCTCAGTGTTGGACGTTAGGTTGATTGCCGTTGGAACTTCCGGCTCCTCGAGCCAGTCGGTCGAGGATTGGGCGGCGTTTGCTCCCCTGGAGGGGAGGAAAAACGAGTAGCGCTGCGTGAGATATTGTTTCTCAAGGTATCGTCCCTTAGATTCGAGCTCCTTGTTTGGAATCCATAGCAGTTCTGGTTTTGTGTTTGAGGTCAGGTTTGGGCCGTTCCGGCTGCTCGAGCCACTTGGTCGAGGGTTGGGCGGCGTTTGCTCCCGTAGAGGGGAGGAAAAACGAATTTAATTGCCTTTAACATATTAGGAGCTTTAGCTTAGCTATAAATTTATATTTTCTGCGTGAATAGTATACTTACTAGTACTTTATTTACATTATACTATCCATAGCGTAAGCTCGAGATGAAATTTCCAACAGATAAAGAAGCAGCCAGTTGCAGGGTTACTGCAACGAAGAGGTAGTTTTCCGGTGGTGAGTTTGGTGGTGGTTTTGATGAATTATTCGGATTGGCGAGGTATGTGCACGCGATTGAAGAGCAGTATGGCTTGTATCGCAGATTCATCTCGCTTCTTGTACCTTTGTAAAGTAATCTGGAACCCCATCTTCCACTGGCTCAAGCAGATGACGAAACAGATCAACAAGCGTGTCCAAAAGCCTAAGCAGGCTCGTTGGATGTAATGCCAAAACTTGTATTATTTCTTTTTTTTTTCTTTTTTTTAAAAAAAAAGGCCAGTAAAAATTCAGCGTACATACCCGGCCCAGACAGCATCCGTGTTATTAAATCGGCGCAAAATTCAAGCTTTCATGTAGTGGACAACGTTTGTCTGTCGAGATGTGCCGCAGACTTCCTCTTCTATGGCTTCGGCACTGGGGTCCTGCCCTTGGGCGCAGCGGATAATGAATCTGTGCGGACAATAACAGCCGGCTGCGTGGTCATGTTGCTCACTCGCCTGTTCCTCTTGGCAAGGGCCCGTACCTGTTGGGTGCAGGTCATCAAGGTTATCGTGAGGAATTACTCTTTTTGGTTCGCTCATGCATGTTCTGATTGATTAATCTACCAGCAGCTTAGTTGTTGATCATCACCAAAAGTGGTGGTGTCGAAAACAATGACAGTCTAGAAATAATTCATGAATTTCATCATGTACATATACGTGGGGGACCAACAAGTTCAGCAAACCGCTTTACGCCACTTGGTCAATACCTGGCCATCGGATTAGTGACCTGCCTTGAAGCTTGTCGCGAATCAAAATGCTGTATAAATTTGGAGACATTTTTGGCAATGTGAAGCTGCTTTTTGACGGCTGTCGAACCAGGGATGGTCATGGAGTGTCATTGGGCAGTGACTGTGCTTGACCAATGCGAAATTCAGTTTTAAAAAAATAACAAAGCGGTAAGATTAATCAAGCCTTATATAGCGTACAAATTTAAAGTTGAATAAAACTTTATCAAGCCCTAAATTATGGCCTCATCGCCAGCCGGGCAACATCACCGTGGCGACTAGACTGGCGATGCACCAACTCGCGCCACGTCGGCTGGCTGTCGGCCAGTAGGCGACGGGCAGTTTGGCAGCGTCGAGACCATGCCGCCCTTCCTCCACACACACCACCCACCACCACACACCTCCAACCACGGCAACCCGAAACAGCCACCCGACAAGTCTAGCGAAACCTTGCCGACTGCTCTCCGCCCACTGTACGAATTAAGCTCTCGAATCTTGTACCCCAAAACCGCGACTTCCCCCCCCTCCGACCGCGTCCCCCGCCGCTTTCCCTACACCTGCATACCTCCAACAATAGGCGACAGGCTCGTGCAGCAGCTTCTCTCTGGCCATTGAGAGAACCTCGCATGGACCGAGATTCGCGCCTGTCGGATCTAGGATTGGTACGTGGCCCTTGGTCGCCTGCACTTGTGTGTTGCTAGTCCAAGGCACCGCGGCAGCAGGAAGTGCAACGAGCATCGTCGACCGGTGCTGCCCGTGCTACGAATCAATTGGTCAGGAGCCTTCAATGTAAGTTGAGAGTGGTTGGATCCGAACGATGGCAATTTTTCCGAGCGTCTTTTGCTTGTTTGATTCCCAAGACAAACACGAGCATCGTCATCATCCGCATCATCATCATTGTCTTTACAATTTGGCTTTGCTTTCGAAACTTGACACATCTTTATTTCATCAAACTACACTCGTCTTTTGCTCTTTTGCTCTTTTTTTTTGTCCATTTTTCTCTTCAGTATTCTTGAACCCATAGTAATGGCTCCCAGGCACAAGGACCGCATCAGCAACGAAATCAACCAATTGCGAGAAAACCTAGGACCATACTTTCAACAGCCCGCACGAGGGCGAAGCGACATGTCACAGCGAAACCGCAGCGGACGCGGGTCGGGCCGCAACAATGGCGGCGCGCACGGCGAGGAGGCGCAGATTTGGGACTCGTGCAAGAACCAGCTGGGCGAGATTGTGACGGGCATCAACCATGAAAACGACAGCCTGCAGGAGCTGGTGGACCTGGATAAGGAAGTGGGCGCCATGGAGCCGGATAAGATCCCCAACGAGTCGCTTAAGAAGATGGAGGACCTGTGCCGGTCCGGGGTTAAGTACTCGGAGGCCAACATTGCGGCGCTTAAGAACGTGGCGGAGCAGCTGAGGATCCTGCGGGCGGTGGTGGTGGCCAAGGAGCAGGCCGAGGCGGCGGCGGCAGGGCCGGGTAAGAGGGCCTCTGCTGCGGCGGCTGCTGCTGCCAGGGACAATGCTGCTGCGGCGGCGGCGGCCAGCTCGTCGCTCTACGACTTTGACGCGGGGGCGGACTCGCCGGTGCCGAGCCCGATTGGCGGCGGTGGTGGCGGATCGAGGAAGCACAGTGATAGGGGCAAGGACCGCGGCGAGCGTGGTGGTGGTGAGCGGGACACGAGAGAGCGGGACCGCGAACGGGAGCGGGAGCGTGACCGGGACAACAGCATCCCGCCGTCCAAGGCAGACAGCGTGGAGCCCCCAGGATCGGTGAACAAGTCCAAGACGGTCTTTGCCAAGGGCGACGCGGTGGCGTTTAAGCCAAAAGCCGGGAGCAGCACGGAGGGGGTGGCGGACTGGATCATGGGCGAGGTGGCGCTGGTGCTGGGCGAGGGTAAGAGTCGCCGGTACAAGGTGCTGGACATTGAGCCGGACGACCAGAGCAAGCAAAAGGAGTACCGGACGAGCGCGAGCAACATGATTTCGATTACGCCGGAGAGCCTGGCGGGGACGCTGCGGGACTGGGAAAAGGGACAGGTGGTGCTGGCGCTGTATCCGCAGACGACGACGTTTTACAAGGCCGAGGTGCATAGCATGGATGGGGCGGGCAAGGTGAATCTCAAGTTTGAGGGGGAGAATGACTCTACGACGCTGCAGCAGGTGGAGAGGCGGTTTGTGATTGAATACCGGGCGTGATGATGCGATACCCAGATGCCGATGCTATGCTCAGCTGGAAGTGGTTGGAATGGTGTAATGTTTTATCGCTTGTTGAAATGCCGAGTGTACTAGATTGGGATTGGAATTGATGGATTGATGGATGGACGGCGTTGTGGGCATGGTGCCAGGTTGAGATTATTTTTACGGTAATGGCGCAGGCGGAATAGTCGTTTAATGACGAGGTAATTGACTTTTTATTCAAAGACGAATGATGAATAATGAATGTAATTGGAACGTGATTAATTGGACGTGTCTGATTCCATGTATAAGAGGCGTCGGTAGGTGCCTATGGAGCATTTGGTGCAGCATAAGACACGTATGTATACCGTAGATGTACCAGGACGAGATTGATATGCGAGTTACTGGTGCAACTGCCAGCCTCGCTCCGTTATTTTTACCTTTAGTTTATATGCAACCCTGTCAGGTCTGGTGGCTGGAGGGCCAATGGATTAGCCATGTATGTAACTGGCCACCCCCAAGCATCACCCGCTGGATAGATAACCATGCCACCAGACTTGTGCACACGGCCCATTTGATATCGAGCGACTGCCGTGAGACAGTCTAGAAAAGAAACAGCATCAAAGTGTCAAGATTGTGCCTGGGCCTGGTGGGGGTTTTGAGCCCGATCTGGGTAGCGTATGCGACAGTTTGGGGCTTGGCCAGGCTTAGCCAGGCACGCCACCAGGGGCACTGGGGGGAGCAGGGGGTTGTTTGGGGGAGATTTGGTACATATTTTCAGTGGGCTCGGTGTGGCTGGTGCAGCTGCAACCCCTGAGCGGTGTACCAGCAGAGGAGACGTTGATATCAAGGATGGATGGGCAGGGATCTGAGCACTCGCACGTGCGTCATGAGCTTGCTGGGCGTGACAAGTTGTAGTAAATTTTATTTGTATTATTTTTTGCAAATATTCATATTGGGCATGCAGTCTGGATTGAACGAAAGTGAGCTGTCCAAGCATCAAGCAATTCAAGGTTCCCCGCTCAGGTACCGCCGTTGCAGCACATCACTGTTCCACCCTCTGTAACAAGTACTGGTAGCCTTTACTACCAGTATAATAATAAGGTCGCATCGCCAACATTACAGGCACCAAGGCCCGCCCCTCCATCCACCTGACCCATCTGGTCAAGGCTGCCATGGAAATTTAATTTCGTCATTTCCTTTTGCCCATCTCCCAGCTATTTGTTCCTTTTTTTGGTCCTGCATTGTCCGACGTTGCCATACCAAACCACATCACCGCCAGCCTCACAGTACTACATGTGCGTATAGTCTCTGTTTTCCCTCGCCTCCATCTCGATCCCACTCCCGTCATACTCTTGTATCCAACCACCGGCCCCTCTCCCTCATCTCCCGACAAACCATCACGCGCCATCACGCTACACCGCGACGCCTCCCACCGCACCGCAACCCCAACGCACCCCCCATTTCGCTCTCGTCCTGTCTCGCATTCACCACTACCCCTCGCCCAATTCATCCCACCGCCACACTCGCCTACTACTCATCTGGCCTGACCTGTTTTATTTCCCATTCTTCACCTTTTCCAAGCTATTCATTTGGCATTCCCAAGCTTCACGGCTCGCGTCCCCCCACCCCCTTTTCCGACCACTTGAGCCGCGTCCCCTTGTCGCTACGTCTACCGCTTGATAGGACATCTACACCTTGTCAGCACTGCTAACATTCTATCCTCAAGAGTACAATCCGCACTCTCCATCACAGCCAAAGCCGAATTGACCTCGCGACACCCAACAAACTCGTTCCTCCACGCACAACCTCGCGCTCCACGCAGCGCACCCCTCCAGCCATGGGTGGCCAAATCTCCAAAGTCATGGGCAAGATCTTCGGATCAAAGGAAATGCGCCTCCTCATGCTCGGCCTCGACGCCGCCGGCAAGACCACCATCCTCTACAAGCTCAAGCTCGGCCAGGACGTCACCACCATTCCCACCGTCGGCTTCAACGTCGAGACGGTCACGTACAAGAATGTCAAGTTTAACGTCTGGGATGTCGGCGGTCAGGACAAGATTCGTCCCCTGTGGAGGCATTACTTTAGCGGTTCGTCCCCTACGTCTCCCCTCTTTCAAGACAA
Organism: Zarea fungicola; assembly: GCA_900169235.1. Taxonomy (NCBI): domain Eukaryota; kingdom Fungi; phylum Ascomycota; class Sordariomycetes; order Hypocreales; family Cordycipitaceae; genus Zarea; species Zarea fungicola. The sequence continues at coordinate 29,912 of FWCC01000201.1, forward strand.
ACACTTGCAAGTCACAGTCTAAAAGTCAGTACTAACTCTGCAACAGGTACACAGGGTCTCATCTTTGTCATTGACTCGTCCGACCGCGCTCGCATAGACGAGGCTCGCCAAGAACTACACCGCATCATCAACGACCGTGAAATGAAGGATAGTCTCCTCCTCGTCTTTGCCAACAAGCAGGACCTGAAAGAATGTGAGCTATAAACCCAAGTCGCTTCTACAAACAGCCTGGACTAACAACTCCAGCCATGAAACCACAAGAAGTCACAGAAGCCCTCCAGCTCTCCAAACTCAAGGACAAGGTTTGGTACGTTGTCCCCAGCTGCGCCACCACCGGCGAGGGTCTGCTCGAGGGTCTGGCCTGGCTCTCCAACAATGTCAAGGCGCCCCCCGCTCCCGTCAAGCGGTAGACGCCCCATTCGCCATGACGATTCCGAATACATTGCTTTTGCATTTGCCGACAAGAGACTATTTTGTGCGTCTCATCGATTCGGTAACGCTGTTTCACCTCGGACATGGACCTCGGACATGAACGTCAAAGACATGGACGTCAAAGGACATGCTGTCAGGCAAACAAGAGTCTGCCGAGCAAAAGCTGCTTTGCTTTTCAAATCAAGGAAAACAACGAGAGATACCAAATGACTTTTTTTTACATTTATTCTTATTTTTACACCACATCACACAACACCAACACACGGACGCCCACACACACAAACAAGACTCTTCTAGCCAAGGGAAATGGAGGCCATTCATGAGGCGCCCTTAAAACCAAGACGAGGGGGGGAAGCCAAGCATGCGGCAATTTTTAAAAAGGAGACTTTAAAAACAAGAGACGAGGAAAAAATTATCCAATCCGGATGCCCCCAGATATATACCATGTATACCAATTGCACCTCGACTTTTTTTCTTTCTCCTCTCCTCTTCTCCCTCCTTTTTCTCGTCCGTTGTTTTTTTCTCTTCCTTCTTCTCATCAGCAGATTGCAAGCCCACCAAGTTTATTGTAATATAATATTGCTTTTTTTAATGGGAGTTTTGATGGAGGAAATCGGGCATGGGGCTTCTCTTTTTTTTTTTCTTCTTCTTTCGTCTTTTAATATTGGGCTATTGTGTTTTGCTGCGCACTTTTGTATCAATTTATACCTTTTAATACTTTTTACTTGACACTTGCCTGACACTTGTAATACTTGACACTTGTACTTTAATACGTTTGACATTAAAGTGCAAAAGTACAACAAAACTTAAACAAGGTATAGAATAGCCCCGACAAGTACTATTGGTATCATTGTGTCTAGTAATAAAAGCCCCGTTTATGAAATTAAACCTCCCCAACGCCATACTCTTTCCCATCCCAAAAAGAGATTCATACATAAACGCCCAAACCCCCATTTCTAATATTAATAAAAATTAAGACCTCCTTCTTAACTCGAGAAAGAATCCCTCCAAGTCAAAAACTCCTCGTCACCTCACTCCTTGACTCGCTTAGACGGCCGAAGCAGCGAATCATCCGCCAGCCCGCTCCGCTTGCTCCCCGGCAGGCTGCTCGTCCGGATATCATTGTCGTCCTGGCTCACCCGCCGGTGCGGATAGTCCACCTTGAGCCCCTCAAACGCATTTGCCGTCACCCGATCGCCCGTGCTAAAAAAGGGGAGCTGCAGCGCCTGCGCGGCCGTGAGCCTCTTGACCGGGTCGTACTCCAACAGGCCCGACAGTAGCCGGTACCCCTCCTGGCCCAGCGAGCTCAGCGACGGGGAAGAGCCGGATGACGTGTTTGTGCTGCTCGGGGCGCCGGAAATGGTATTGTGGTACCACTTTTCCAGGTTCGAGGCCAGCGGCGGCGGATGACCACCGCTGTGATGATTGCTGCTAGAAGAGTGGTGGCGGCCGTGGTGGGCGGCCATGCTGGTCTGCAGGGTCGTCAGCTGGCCGTACTCGGGCATGGCGGCGAGGAGCGGCCACTTGTCCTTTGTCGGGGCGCCCATGATTTCCATAATCTTCATCATCTGGTTGCGCTGAAACGGCACCGTCTTCTTGCTGTCCATCTTGGCCTCCTCGCCCTTGAAAATGGGTCGCAGCGACAGCAGCTCGGCAAAGATGCACCCAATCGCCCACATGTCAATCGCGGGCGTGTAGTGGTACGAGCCGAGGATGAGCTCGGGCGCGCGGTACCATATCGTCACGACCACCTTATCGCCGCTAAAGAGGGAGTGCAGGGGCTTGTCGAAGCGGCGGGCGAGGCCCAGGTCGCCAATCTTGACGCCGCCAGACGAGCTCACCATAATGTTGGCCGGCTTGAGGTCGCGGTGCAGCACCCAGTTGGTGTGCAGGTAGTGGCAGCCGTTGAGCAGCTGGAACATGATGCTCTTGACGGTGGCGGGCGGTATGGGGTGGCGGGGCTGCTGGGTGTGGTGGTGGATGATCTGGAGCAGGTCGTGCTCAGCATAATCAAAGACCATGTAGATGCACTTGTCCTCGAGGATGATTTCAATCAGGCGGATGACGTTGGCGTGGTTGAGCTCGCTGCACAGGCTCATCTCGCGGATGGCGCTCTGGGAGATGCCCGTGTAGCTGACCTGCTCGCCCTCCTTGTCGGGCTTGAACTTTTTAATGGCGCATTCGTGGCCGACGGGCACAGGGGTGCCGTTTGTGCTGGTGACAATGTTGCCGCGGTTCACGGCCTTGTAGACACGGCCATAGGTTCCGCTGCTGATGAAGCCCACGATGCGGTAGCGCTCCGTGACGCGGGCTTTGGGCTGGTAGCCGCCGGATCGGCCGAGGCCTTCTGGAATGATTCGTTTGTGAGCATACGTCTGGCTGCTGCCGCGATAACCAAAAGTTGGTGCTAGATATGAAGACGCAGATGACATGGAGGAGGAAGAGGCTGTAGAAAAGGGCATGGGAGGAGCCACAAAGGATGAGTGCCACTGGGCACTAGATCGTTGTTGTTGCTGCTGCTGCTGCGGCCGGTGCTGGTACTGGTGCTGGCTCTGTTGCGACTGGTGTGGTATTTGCTGCCCATATGATTCGTGCCCGGCAGTGGGCCGTAATCTAGACGGCATAAGAAACTATTTCGAGTTTCCTTTTGCTAAGCCAGGTGTGGTGATGCAGATGTTGCAGCGTAGATGCGGAGATGGGAATAGATATGGGGTCGGAAGGTTGTCGCCGCTGTATGCACGCCCCAGCGGAATGACGAAGCTCCGAGAACCGAATGCCAGAACATGTAAAAAGGGCAGAAAGAGGAGCTAGCCGTCGGGCGAAAATGTGGAATCAAGAAGATGCAAAAACTCAAAATGACAGATGTGAAGAAGAAAAATTGTGAAGAAAATCGTCAGTGCTTAGAAGTGGTGCATGACATGACACGCAACGCACGCGACAGTCTCCTCCCGTGCTGCTGCTCACGCGGACAGTAGAGGCCAAGGCCAGAAGCAAAAACGAGGGTTGATGGTCCAAATATCGACACTCGCCGGCATGATGCGAATCAATTTTGCCAGCCTGACTCAGCTTTTGCTTTCGGATCCCCGAACCGGCAAAGGGGTGTGCATAGACGGGTATTGGAGAGAGGCGACGTAGCCGGGGGAGAAAAGGTACTAGGATGACGGTAGCTCCTACATCCGCCGCGTGGGGTAGATATGGATGACAGATGCAACGATGAAATAAAAATAAAAGAAAAATACAAGTAGTAGGGAATAAAACTAGTAGGGGATAAAAGTAGAAAATAACATACCGTCAAAGGCCGCCTGCACACCACGCTTAAGAGACTGGTGTGTTCGCACAGCTTGAACCGCTCCGCCGGCCGTACTCCCCGATCCCGGGCCGGATGGAGGGTTCGTCAGGCTCATGTGCGCTTCTTCAAATAAGATTTGGGCGAATGGATAAAATGAATTGTCATCCCCCTCTCCGACTCGGGGGGCGAAATGCAATACTTGTCCCGACCAAGCCGAAAGTAGCGTCCCCCTAACCAGTTACCCGAGTGGTCTTTGCTGGGGCGGAACAAATAGGCTAAGAACTGGGGCTTGGGTATGCTTGTCCCGGTGAAAGCGCAGGCGGTAATAAAATTGCGGCGAAATAGACGATGCTTGGCTCCAGTGGAATATGCCGCTCCAGAAATATTTGAGCCGGGGCGGCGGAAAAAGAGAAATTGATGACAAGGCGGCTTAATCCTGACTGGGTGGTGGGAGGGTTGTCTCTCCTGCAACAAACACAACCGCGCGATGCCCCCTTGGGGTACTGGTAACTAGTCAACTCGAACTCGGGCCCGGCGTGATTCCCTTTTCGCCAAGTTGAACTGTTTGGTAAATAATCAGGGGAGATAGCTGCCTGGCGCTGCTCCTTGCTCCTTTGGTCGGGGTGTTCGCTTTTGAGATTGCTGTGGAGTCTTGTATCCTTTGCTTTTTTATTTTATTTTATTTTTCAGTCAGTGCGTGTCTGGGCTGGCGATGATACGAACCAGCGGCTTATTTTGTTGGAGACTTTCTTGGGGGTCTGTTTTGTCGCATTCGCTCTGGTTGCCCACGGCTCAGCTCATCAACCTTGCAGCGGCTTTGCGGGGTGAGAAGCAGGCGGACCCTCGAAGCGTTCAATTGGAGAGACACAGACACCGGAGCGGCGGATGCAGACAGGGCATTATCTATGCAGCTGTTGCAAGGTTCCGATGAAATCAGACTGGCCTGTTTGCTCTTCTCTATCGCTTGCCAATGGAGGCTTGTTTGGTGGTCCATCTTGCGCTGAGGCATCAGCCAAAGTGGATGACTAATCATCGATGCCTCACTGCGTACCCTTGTACAGAACAGAGTTCATGTGCTTCAAATATTGGCTTAACCTAGAAAATACAAATGAAAAGAAATAAGTAAATCTCATGCATAATATTTTCTCGCCTACTAAAAAAGAAAAAGAAAAAAAAAAGTCAAGTTTTTACGGTTGCCTCTTGATGCACCGCTACAGTTTGTTAAATCTTGCTTTCACGGCCGTGATCCATTCTCCCATGTCTGTCTCTCCATTGCACCCAGTACATGTGTCCATTCCCCATGCCTCTCTCTCCATTGTACCGCAATATATTTGTCCATCTCCAGGAATTATCGAGGGCCCAACTTCTCCAGCACCCGGGAACCTTGCTCGTCCCACTCGGCCTTGGTCACCCACATGCTCTCCTTGTCCGCCATAATGTTGGCCAGGACCGCACCGCCCAAAAACACCATGTGCCGTCTCCTGGGCGGGTCCTCTATGCGCACCTTGAACTTGCTGAGGCGCTCCGGGTTGCCCTGCAGCGCCCGCGTGAGCCACAGCTGCTTGAGCTCCTTTTCCAGGCGCGACGGCAGGCCCGGGTACATGCTGCTGCCGCCCGACAGGACAATGGCCTTGAACAGGGACGCGCGAATGTCCACGTCGGCCGACTGGATCGTGTTGAACAAGAACTCGCCCAGGCCGGGGGACTCATTGTCCACCAGGTGCGGCTGGAACAGGCACTCGGGCGCCTCGAACCGCTCGCTGCCCACGCGGATCACGCGGCCGTCGGGCAGTGTGTAGTTTTCCACCAGGACCGTCGTGTCCTCGCTCAGCGCCTTGTCGAGCTCCAGGTCGTATGATACGTAGCACAGCTTCTCCTTGATCTGGCGCACCGTCTCAAAGTCGGCGGTTCGGTTCAGCGCGTAGCCGCGGCGGAGGAGCAGCTTGATGAGGTTTCGGGTCACGTCGCGGCCCGCCACGTCGAGGCGCTTTGTGAGGTGGTTGAGGACGACGGATTCGTAGACGGGGACAATGTGCGTGACGCCATCGCCCGAGTCGACGACGACACCAGAGCTAAGACCTGCGGGAAATATGTTAGCGGCAAGTACGGCTTGTCACGGGTACAACAAAGCTGCAACAAAGCTGCAACAAAGCTGCCAAAGTAGACATTCATACCCTGAGCATAAAGGGCCAGCACGGCCTGAATCGCAACGTAGACGCCGCCGAACCCATATCTGTCAAACATGACCTCGCACATTTGCTCGCGGTTCCGGAGCGGGTTCATCGGAGGCTCCGTCAGGAGAATCTTCTGGCCGCGCGGGTCAATCTGGAGCTTCTCGAAAAAGGTATAATCCCACAGGTGCTGCATGTCATCCCACTTCCTGACGATGCCATTCTCCATGGGGTAGCTTATTTGCAGCATGGTGCGGGCCGCCGCCGCCTCGTCACCGCACATGATGTCCTTGATTACTATGTCATTGTCCGTCTTCTCCTCGGAACGCAGGATCGGCCGGCCAACTATGGAGGGGAACTGGTGCTCCGGGAAGTTTTGCGCTGCGTAGCCGACCTTGAGGAAACCGGTGCCGCCGTCGAGGACTAGAGAAAGGAGGGGGTCGTATACGTCAGCGAGGCACGTTTACCTATGGGATTCCCAGAGGGCAGCCATTCGGACCGGTGATGGGGCGGTTTCTGGCACAATCATCATTCACATACCAATGGGCGGGGGATTGGCCATCTTTGCAGCAGCTTGCGGGTATTGCTGGGAGAGAAATTCGGTGTCTGGTGAGGTGACGTGTGTTGGGTTATGGGAGCCTTGACAGCTTCCAGTTGGGACCTCGCCTCGCCTGTAGCTGTGCTGCGCCAGAATGGTGGGGTCGAGCGGACGTCAGAGGTGGCTGATGCGTCACGTGATACCCCGCGACTTTTGGTGACTGCGCCGGAGCTGCCCGCCGGGCCGGAGTAGGAGGTGGGTGCATCGGTAGTCGGACCTCGACATGATTATTCCCTCTAATTAATTGTTTACTATTTCACATATTTTTGCAAAATTACTTACCATTTTTGAGGGTTTATTTTAATTTTAATCCTTTTTTTCTTTTTCATTCTTACAATGACAAACACTCGGAAAATCAAACTGCTGATTTTAAACCCCAACAGCTCCAGAGCGATGACGGAGGGCATGCAGACGGCAGTCTCCAAGGTGGCCCTTTACGAGGTATTAAAAATATCATAATTCATCAGACTGATTTTATGCAATTTTCTCATATTTTCCTTTTTCCCAATTTTTAGCACTTTGATATTTCCACCTATACCGCTCCTCCCTCCGCGCCAGCAAGCATCAATGACGATCAAGGCATCCAGGCCAGCACAGATGCCGTATTGGCAGACATTTCTGCTGGAAATCTCAACATTAATAATTTCGACGCCATTCTAGTCGCCTGCTTCAGTGTGCATACCCTCGTATCTACGCTTTCTTCCATGACGAGCGCTGCGGTCACGGGCATCTTTGAGGCTAGCATTCTCACCTCGCTGTCTCTCATTGCGCCGCCGGGCGGAAACGAGTCGTGGGGCATTGTCACTACCGGAGCCTTCTGGGAGAGACACCTCAATGACGGTGTCAATGTGTTTCTGGGTCAGGAGGCTGGGCAGAAGAATGAGCGGTTTGGGGGCACCTTTTCGAGTGGATTGACGGCCGGCGACTTCCATACTGTCTCGCCAGAGCAGGTCCAAGAGAAGCTCAAAGATGCAACAGTACGCCTGTTAAAATCAGCCAACGTCCGGTGTGTTGTCATGGGGTGTGGTGGCATGGCTGGGTTAGAAGGCATCATTCGCGACGCGGCCGTCGAGGTGTACGGTGCGGATCGAGGCAGCCATCTCTACATTATCGATGGCGTGCGGGCTGGTCTAGTGCAGCTGCATCAAATAGTAACGAGTAGACGTGAATTCGCTTAATATATCAATTACTCTCATGATACAACACCTAGTCTATAAAACTGGTACACTGTTGTACAAGTCAAAGAAAGTTCGCACTCCCCCTAGTCCAAGCGCCGGGTACGGCCCCAGACCTCATCCACGTCCTTCTTGCCGTTGGTCTCTGGAATCTTCCATGAGACGAAAACAGACGAGACGGCAGCAACGGCGGCAAAAACAAAGTACACCCAGCCACCGTTTCCTCCAAAGGTGTGGTTCAGGGACGTGTTGAGAATGGGAAAGAACTGCGCGACGATAAAGGTCGAGACGTAGGCACCAGCCAGCGCCCAGCTCTGGGTCGCGCCGACGGCCTCCTGGCCCACAAGCTCCGAGGCCAGGATAAACGGCACAGGTCCGAGGCCGACGGCGAAAAAGGCCACAAACAAGACGACGGCGACGGCCGAGAGAATCTTGTACCCGCAGACAATGGACAGCGCCAGGGCAAACGAGCTGCAGCCCTGGCCGACCACGGAGATGAGGAGGCACGTCTTGCGGCCGATGCGGTCCGGCAGCGGCGAGCAGCCAATGGTCATGACGAGATTGACGACGGACACGAGAATGGTCAGAAGAACCGAGGAGATGGGCAGCAGGTCCGCCAGCAGCGAGACCGAGTACATGATGATGGAGTTGATGCCGCACAGCTGCTGCACAAACATGGCGCCCACGACGGCGACAATGGCGGGGCGGTAGAAGGGATCCTTGACGACCTGGACGAAGCCGAGATGCTTTGGCGCAGTCGTCGTTGTGTCGCCCGAGGCGTCCGTCACCATGCCCAGACCCTCTTCCGACTGGGACAGCAAGCCCTGCGCTTCGTCATTGGCAGCAGCAGCCGCACCGGGGCCCCAGGCGCTCGTCTCGCCCTCAATGTCGACGTGGCGGCCGCGGATCCGCTGCAGAATGCTCTTGGCCCTGGCCACGTCCCCGTGGGCGGCGACCCAGGCCGGGCTCTCAGGGATCGCCAGCAGGCCAAAGACCTGCGCGACGCCGAGGCAGACGCCCGCGCCGATGATGACGCGCCAGGCGCCGTCGTGGCTGAAAAAGTAGCCCAGGGTCTGGGTGATGAGGATGCCGACGTTGATGGAGACCTGGGTCATGACGCCAAAGAGGCCACGCTGGTCGGGCGGCGCAATCTCGCTAATGTAGAGGGGCACGATGACGGTCGCGCCGCCGGCGCCGATGCCGGCCAGGAACCGGCCCAGGGCGAAGAGGGCGACGCCGCCGGACCCCGTCTCGACGAGGGAGCCGAGGGCAAAGAAGAGCGCGGTGAGGCGCATGGCGGGAAGGCGGCCGCGCTTGGTGGCGAGGGAGCCGGAGCTGAGGGCGCCGAGGAGGCCACCCACGGTGAAGGCGGACGAGACAAAGGCGAACGCGGCCTCGCTCATGGGGATGCACTCGGGGATCCACGCCGAGCCGCTGCCGTCATTCTTGCCTGCGGCGGAGGAAGAGACGAGACGGGCCAGTCTCAGGAATGACGAGACGGACTTTTTCTTGCAGGTAATGGCATCCTGCGGCGCGTTGAGTTCGGCCTTTTTGAGGTGTTAATTTGAATAAAAAAATAATAATAATAATAAATCAAGTAGTGATATGCATGGATGGAGGGACTGAGGTAGGACGAAAGAGCGGGTTTATTGGGACTTACCAAATGGAAGCCAAACTGCAGTGGCCCGAGTGTCGCAATGACGAGCAACGCGATGAGATGAAACGTTATGTCTCGGAGGCCAGCCATGATGCGACTTTTGGGGAGGAGACTATGTTGATGAAGGGAGGATGTGTATCCGTGTCACCGTACTCTGATGACGCGAATACAAAATGCCAGCGATGCCAACTGGGGAAGCTGACGACGGTTGCGTCGAGCGCGGGGCTGTGAGGCACGCGTGACTGGGCTACCCTAGACCGTCGCAGGAGGGGGTTTTGACACAGTTTAAACAGGCAAATTGGTGAAATAATAATTGTGAATCATTTAAATCAGTTTTGAATTTAATCTACTCAGTATTCAAGCTGTTCTGCCCTGCGGAAAGCCAGGAGTTGATCTGCTACGCTGTGCATGTACCTGACGATTTTTGAATCGTGGAAAGCTCCTTCAAAGGTCCTTAGCAGTGGTATTGTACACCGTTATTCAGTTTACATATTTTTTATTAGAGTTGATAATTACTATATAAATATTTGCTTACAGTAATTATAAATCTTCATAAATCTTCATCAATTTTAAAATTATTTTCCTACGCCTTTCAGCGATAGCCGCTTACCAAGACCTCGAGTGATGAAGTCTTGCGTACGAATGTCCCTACAGTCTGTCTCTTCCTGTATGTCTCACTCCTGCCTATTATTCCCTTCCTAAAACTCCTGCAACACCTTGCGGTCACGGATACAGTCCTCTTCGTGCATCGGGTCCTTGGAGTCCTCGCTGATGCCCTCGATGATCCACTGTTGCACCGCGGGATGCGCAAACAGACGATCGACGTACTCGCCCGCCGTGCCGGGCAGCGCCAGCCCGTACGTCTTGAGGCGCGACGCAATCGGCGCATAAAACGCATCCGCCACGGAGAACCTCGGCCCCGCGAGCCACGGCCCGCCATGCTTCTGGATGCCCTCGGCAAACAGGGCCGCCAGGCGGTCCAGATCCTGCTGCAGCGCGTCGTCGACGGGGCCCAGCTCGATGCGCAGCGCGACGTTCATGGAGCACTGCTCGCGGACGGCGGGGAAGGACGAGTGCATCTCGGCGGCGGCGCAGCGGGCAAAGGCCCGGGCGGCCCTGTCGCTCGGCCACGCCTCGGGGTGCTTCTCGGCCACGTACTCGCAGATGGCGAGCGAGTCCCAGACGACGACGGACTGCTCCGCGTCGTGGAGGCAGGGGGCCTTGGCCGTGGGCGAAAAGGCCTTGAACGCGGGCTGGCGCTCCGTCGGCTGGAAGTGGTGCAGCTTCTCCTCAAACGGGATGTCGAGGGCCTTGAAGAGCACCCAGGGCCGCATGGACCAGCTGGAGTAGCGCTTGCTGCCAATGTAGAGCGAGGTGGCCATGATGTCCTGGTCCTTTTGATGTTGTAAACGTAAACGTAAACTCAAATTGAAGATTGAGAGTTGTTTGAGGATTGATAGATGAAGCAAAAATTCAACCAAAAATCCCCCGCTCACAAGAAACTAGCCAAGCTAAATAGTTGAAAAACAGCCGCAAAAGGACCTGCATAATAAATGCCACTTTCATAGCCATACATCAAATCGGCTCAAAAAGAAGTGGATTTTCATCGGGGTATTCGCAAACCTCAGCCGCTCGTACCCCGTATAAGAAGTTGAGTCATAGACTATAATATACCTCTTGCTCTCTGAGCTGTTGCATTTCTAAGCAAAAAAAATCCACCGAAAACGGGTTGTGCCCCCATCTGTAATTTGACTCAATCTTGTCAATTGAATCCCAATACAACGCAGCGTGCCGATATTGTAAACTTCTTATTCAGTGTAGGCGGGCCATTGGACAAAATAAAACGGCGTCTAGATGGTTGAGCACAATAAACTCCGTCTCCTCCCACATCTTCCCGCCTATCTGCCTATCAGCTTCCCAATCTGCTTCTCTTGTGCAGCACCACCAACCCCTAGACTCGCCGGCTGTCGCTGCTACTCATTCATATTCTCGATGCCATGGGGAATGCGGTGTACCAGCTACCCATGGTCGTACCAACCGTAAACCTGGGACAAAGTCTTTGCACCCACCAAGAAAAGCGTGTAACTGTGGGCTCACAGTCTAGAACTTGTAAACCCAGCCTGAATTGAAGTAAAGTGCTAAACCATAATCAAATTTTGGTTAATTTAAGTATGCTCTCTGCCGCTCTGCGCCACCGCCAAAATTCGAGTCAATTTCGCGGCGTTGTACTCGACGCCAGCAAACATGTCAATACACTTGACATGCAAAATATACTACTCCTTCATTTCATTCACTTGCTTCAAACCTCCCTGTACCGAAAAAATTCCATATAGAATTACTTACTCATTTGTCAAGTTGCCGGTGCACAGAGGCCGACATTTCGACAAGGGCTTCAAAAATCATGGAGCTAGACAATGGCTCGACCATGATCGGCGCAACGGCCCTCGGCGGGATTGATGAATACGTGTGGAATCACACTTTTACCGTGACGAGCCAAAAACTGGTAGTCGGGAAAGGCGTGCTAATCATGATTTTTGATCCAAAAGCCGCGCTGAAATGGTCGGGAGAGGACACAAGGCAGGGCAGCGTCGCGGGCAGACCCGTCATGCCGGGCGACAATGTGGTGGCCTATGATGCGACGGTGAGATTTCATTAACCCTTTTGGCCACTTTTTTTTCTTCTTCTTTGGAAAGCAGGAGTTTGGGGAATTTTTTTGTAAATCTAGGATACGAGACTGGGCTTATGGATACCTCTAGATATATACCCTGAGACTGGCGCATATTTTTGATCAATTATTTATCACGGCTTCTAGAAGACGTCGCTAAATCATCTGTTTTATATACCGATCAAGTACAATATTAAATATGAGGGAATTACAGCGCATCGTTCAACGATGAAGCAAACATGAAAATTGCGCAGATTTGCTGGTTGCCCATTCACACGACACTACCCAAGAATGTCTTCAATTTTCTTCAACTATTTCATTGACAGATGGGGATATAAAGAGTCTGAATTATAAGATTTATAGCTATCATTTCAAAAAGGGGGTTAGCAGCCATATTAGAAGTAATGAGTAGGAATATTGTCGGCAACTCCCTGCTTGCCTCATGGCACCTGTCACATCCCCGCCTCATTCCTCATTTAACATGGCACCCAAGGCATGCAGACATGCTCCAGCTCAAAATCTAGTCTCTACTTAGTCCCATGCTATTCAAGGTACACTAAGAGTTTCATAGAATGGGTTGTCGGGCGTGTATGGGAACTTGCGCACAACGACGTCACCCTTGTAGTCGGTCAGATCAAACTCGGTTGGAATATAGTTTGACGGACAAGTGTCGCTCTGCTGCCCAAACGTGGTCACGTTGCTCGCCTCTCCGCCCCCATACACAACCTTGACCATTTGCGTCGTCTGGATGTTCGCGCCCACGTCAAAGTAGTTTGTCGGCATAAAGTGAATGCCAGAGTGGGCCGTGGTAAAGACCGTGTTGGGCAGGTCCCCCGTGTGCGGGACGTGATGCATGCCGAGATTCAGCCACAGCACGAGGTCCTCCTGGTCGAGGCTCTCGCTGTTGAAAAAGTCGTCAAAGTTGACGGGCGGGTATGGCGTGTCCTGGCTGTTGTAGTGATGGGAGCTCCTGGGCTCCGTGTCCTTGCGGACAGTGACACTCACGTCATACTCGCTCCATTTTGCTGCATTCTTCACCACCGTCGAGTCCTTCATGGTCAGATGGGCGGTGTTGGAGGGCAGGATGCGGTACCCCCGGTATTCATTGTGCTTGTTCTTGACGTCCTTGTTGACCACGAAGATCTGGTCGGCGCCGTTGGGACCCCAGTTGAAGCGTCCCTCATCCTCGTTCTCAATAAACGAGCGCTTGAGCGTCATCGTGTTGAATACTTTGCCCTTGCTCCAAGGAAAGCTGCGGGTCTCCGGCACTTGTGCCTGAACCTGCACGGTGTTGTTTAGGCCAAAAAGGTCAAAATCCGCTTTAAAGTTCATCACATGATCATGCATAGAGCCAGAGAGAGTGTCGGTAATCTTGAATCCGTAGTCCTCGTTCTTGGCGTAGTAGGCAGCTTGGATGTAGCCCGAGGCGCGAACTTCAACTGAGAGAGATCCGTCCAAGTAGAAAGTGTAGGAGAACATGTAGTCGTAGTTGCCGACGGTGCTCACGGATCGAGCGACAAAGTAAATATTCTTCGTGGCTGAGGCATAACTGGCAGCCGTGTGCCGTGCCATGGGGTAGTCTCCCTCGAATTCAAAGAGACATATGCTATTTACATGGGTGCGAGTTGATTCCGTTTGGAAGAAGGAGGTGTTGAGCATAGTTGCATAGGCGGGGCAATCGTATCCGGGCAACAGCTCAAAGGCATAAGGGCCAAATCCATAATACGAGTCGAGATATGCCGTGTGGCTCTGTGTAGGGTCAGAGCCGGCGTAATGTGCCAAGGCCTCCTGGAGGCCTAGCTCATATAGGATGCGCTGGCCTTTGTACCGAATGTCATGGAGAGACATTCCAGTGTCGAAATCGAAGCCAATCATGAAGCTCCAACCCATCCACTCAACATACTTTTCCTGCACATCAACAGAGAAGCGACCACCACTAGGCGCAACAGCCGTTGGAGGTAACTTGTCGTCGAGGGGCAGCACGGCACCTTGGCGGTCCGTTTGCACCCAGGGACCGTCAAAGTTGCCACCCAGCTTTTCTACCTTGCCACTCCAGTATGCGTCACGGAACTCGTCTGTGGTTTCGTAGAAGACGCCGTTATAGTACCAACCCTCAACTTTCCATTTGGAAGGATCGCGGCCGGTAACGTCGGAGAAGAAGTATAGGCCCATGGGCAGCAAGGACTGAACGTCAAAAATAGACGTGGGAATATTCTGAAAAACATCCCAGCGCTTGATACTGTCGCCGTCTTGGTACACGGGATCTGTTCCCCAAACCGTGAGAGTATCATTGTCTGCCCCAGTGAAGCTCGAGTTCCACAGATCTATTGTTATATCAGCCACGGAAGCGCCGACGGATGCTTGGAACTCCCGGCGCGGCTGAGAGTCTGCATCCAAGTTGCGTACTCGGCCGCCGGTTTTGCGCGTGAGGACGTAGTCGAGAGGCTCCCAGCATGTGGTTCCATTCTTGATTGGAAGCGGCCCGACACGGATGTCATCATATGTTGGTGTCTCTGATGCTCTATGATCGATTACCACATGGGCGTACTTGACGGGCTCAGGGCCGCCACCATCAATATATGCCAGTGCGTCTGTTTTGTTGGGCTGCAACAGCTCAATGCGGATGCTGGGGTGCAGTGTTAGCTAATTATTCGCTGCCAAGTGCTCACATCTCATCTTACATCTTGTTGTCCCAACCAGTTGCATTTTTGCTAACAGTGAGGTTCAAATCGGGCTGATCAAAGAGCCAAGAAGTAATCGAGGCTACTTCCTCACCACTTAAATCTGCCCAAATGTTCTTACGCGGAGCAGATATGATGTTACTCGAGTTCTTTTCGTCACAGCTGGGTGATGCATCTCGGGTTTCAGCAAAAATCTTTCGGCCAAGAAGTCGCGCATGTCCACGAGCCCAATTATCATCTGGGCTTGCTAGAGCATGGGGGAAGATATTGCTGGTGGCAACAAGAGCCACAGCAACAATGGACGTGCCAAGGAACTTCATGCTGTACCACCACAGATACTATGAGCGTGAGCAAACAAGATGGCCGGGCAAGGAATGTCAAAGCGATGTTAATCAAAATTTTATTTAAAGATATCTTGCTTTTATACCTTTCCCTGGGATACTGGGCTCTCCCAATGCAAGCTCCTGTATCGTCTTTGTGACTTCAACTATCTAGCCTCGATTGTGCTGACCAATGAAGCTTGATTGGATCTATCTGGCCGATAGCTACAATTCCGAGGTCAATGTATGGAGTATTAGTGGCAGGAACTGTTCTATCACCACCCACGGGAGGTCTAAGCCTTGCGCATTACCCCATACAAGCCATTTTGAGTGAATATTGCCATCGGTTTGCGCAAAATCTCCGCAAATTCCGGAACAGATAAGATTTCATATTTCTCATCCTGTGATTGGTTAGTAACATATTTCGGGCGAGAAATTACACACCTACAAATTGATAAAGAGTCTCACAAGCTCCTCGACGTTATATCGCATCGACCTGCAGAGTAGTCCATTGCGGCGTCATCTGTGGCGTTAATCATTGTCGAACAGAATAGTGGGTACATAAATTGGTGTCTGATTTTTGGCTCAACAATTATGGCGTCAACTTTGGCGTAACTTGCGGTGACTGTCTACCTGTCGGTATGTCGTGCGGGAAATTAGTTCGGGCAATTAGGCGGCTTCCTTTGCCGCCGATGATTAGTTAGGTTTTACTATAAGCATCATTATGATCAAGAATTGAGCTAGTTTTCCATCGCTGCTTGCCAAAATGTAGACGCCTGTACCACGGCCTTGCTGTAATATCCCTTAAATCTTAGCTCACACGACCACCTCCCGGGCAAATAGATCTCATGGCTCGGTATTACAGCCGAGAAATATGTAATCAACTAATATCGTTCACAAGTCCCCACCTGTATCAGTTCTCGACTTGAATAACTCTGCAACGCCACATTTCACCAACCGCCTCGGCCGGCTGTCGGTTCGGCCAACCTCCTAGGACAGATATTCTCCACAGACAAAAAAAAAGACAGGTGATTTTAAGGACCGGAGGCTTACCGGAAACTTCCCGCTGTAATCAAATATTTCAGCAAGAACGGTGCCGACATCGGTTGTGAATGCTAAACGCCTGTTTATCATGGAATGCTCTCAATCTGGATGCGCCGCATTGATATGAAGAACCAAATGGGATGAGGTCAGTAATTTAATGGGTAAATTGTATGGAAACTTGCTGTTTGAACACCGCAAGTTTGATCTGCCGAAAACAGGAAAGTCTTAAAAAGCATGCATGAACTGTGCTAACGATAAGCTCAAAAACGCGAGAGCAGTTGGCCGTCGGAAGAAGAGTGGAAATGCCGAGGTATAGGCCTCGGTGAGATGCCTTGTAAAATACAAAAGAGGCATGCCATTAACAAAAGGCCGATCTACACAAGCGAATGCTAGACAGCGAAATCGAGGAGTGGCAATTTAAAGCCGACGTTTATGTGGTTACGATACGTCTACGTACTGAGCGGAAAGACGCCGTATGATGACTTTGGAGACTTCAGTTTAGTTGCGCACCTAAAGTGCAGCATTGAAGAAGACTTAAAATCGGTAGAGATTGAATCTCAAAAAAGTTTCTTGCATTAGACCAAATGCCAAGACCATACTAAGGCATAAGGCAGCATCTTTACCTACCGGACGAGAGCATCACAAGCATTGTTTAGCTAAATAGCAGTGACAATTAATAAGATTTTCCATAGGTCATGTATCTTTGAGCACCAATACTGGTCGTTTATCAGCGCAATGGACTGCGTCAAGTCGACAGCATAGATGAATCCCTGTCCTATGGGTTCCACACTGCGAGGCAGATGCAGATTCGTTCCGGATGAAAACGGTGGAAGCGCGAAACAGGCAGCAGTTAAAGACAGGCACTAGTGGCAAGTCCTCTATGATACAGGGTGTTCAAAATGGAAACGCACAGATAAACAGCACTAATTGTATTGCCTGTTCCCAGCTCACCCCAACCAGGCAGTAATCGCCGACTTCAGCATCTCCCGTAACAACACAGCCAACAGCCAAGGGCTCCTCAAATGCGGATCATCTAACACAAGAAACTAGCTGAACTGGAGGAGCCAATTACAGGTTAGGGAACTGCCAATCGCTATGAAATGTTCCCACGTTGTAATATTTGGTGAGCAAAAATGCCTCGAAGAGTGCGGAATGCGGTTCAATTTTTTACCGAGTAATGTTCTGCCGAGTCGGCTCACACAACCACACCAGCCAAGGGCGCCACTAAAGCAACCTAGTAATGGTTTTTGGCCAGTCTGGCGGGCAATGCATTTTATAAGAGGGTATGTGTAATGCTAACCTATGACATGGTTAGGCTATCTACTATTATATAAGATATAGTTTCTAGGCTACTCAATGATTAGATGATTACAGAGGCACCGAATCACGGAATACCGACGGGATGGTACTAAAGATTAAATGTCAGCCTCGCCACTTCCCATGTGTCTGGTAATAAAATAGAAATCTTACTCTGCGGGATATCGGTCGCCAGGTTGCTCCGTTGCCTCTGCGTATTTTCGTAGCTCTGCAATCTCAAGGTCGCTGAGTTGAACATCAACAGCCTTTACATTCTCATCCAAGTAGCTAACTGTTGTAGTTCCAGGAATTGGGATAAAATCTTGCCCTTGCGCAGCAACCCATGCAAGGCAGATCTGAGCTGGTGTCGCGCTGTGCCTCTCCCCAATAGCCTTAATGCGATCCACAAGTGCAATTATCTTGGGAAAGTTCTCGTTGGAGTACTTGGGAATACTTGCTGCGTAATGGCCCGCGGGAATGTCGCTGCGCGATTTGAAGGCACCTGTCAACAGACCCCGCCCTATGGGACTGTATGGGATGATGGCAATGCCTAGCTCGCGGCAGGTCCTGAGAATATCGGTCTTGGGCGACTCAATGTCGAGAAAGAGTAGACTATACTCGACTTGATATGCAGAAATAGGATGCACAGCATGAGCGCGGCGAATGGTAACAGCTGTGCACTCTGAGAGGCCGAGGTAGCGAATTTTGCCCTCTCTTCATTTTTTTAATTAGATCAGTTAGATCAGTTAAACCAAGTATAATAGGAGCAAAAACCACACATGCATATAAAGGCACTCACGTTTTCCGCTCGACCATGGCCTGGATGGTTTGCTCAATTGGTGTTTTCTCGTCAATGCGGTGGCAGTAGTATAGATTAATAGTGCTAATTCCAAGCGTCTCTAGGCTCTTTGTACAAGCTTCTTTGACGTATGATGGTTCGTTTTGATGATCCGACCTTTGTCTGTGTTGCAAATCGCAAACTTACTCGCAAGGAATATGTCATCTCGCTTGCCAGTACGCTTCAACCACTCCCCAATACGAGCTTCACTGTTGGTGTAGACGTCTGCTGTATCCCAGAAGCACTCCCCTAGATGATATGCACGATCGAGGAAGGTGATTGCTGTTTCAAGACTTGTATCTTGCTGCTGGTACCAGCCCGCAAAGGACATCAGACCGAGGCCGATGCTAGAAACTTGCGGACCATTGCGTCCGAGCGTTCGTGTAGGCATATGCATGTTGGCAATGGCTGTGAGGGGAAAGCAAGCAAGGAGTTAGCGGATGCTGTTATTCATCGAGTTACATCGCTAAAAAAAAATAAAAAAAAAAAAAAAAAGGAACCGAAATCATGTTGAAATAATTTAACAGAATCAAACGGCGGCCAACATCCCGAGCCAGCCGTTGCTGCCAGCAGGCACTTGAAAGTGCCTCAAACAGTCACGCCAAGTCACTGCCATGACATGCTCCCCTGCACAGTCCACCCGGCAAATCGACGTCATTCACCAACAGCCTGCAAGGGCTCAACTCAGCCGCATGCAATGATGTGACGGCCTCTACCTTGTCGCACCCCTGTCTAATACATCGCATCAACTATCAATAATGAATATGAACAATGGCAATACCATGATGCCAAGACGACTTCAGAGAGACACAAAGTACAGCTACCGAGTATTACATTACTCCCTCCGCAGCGTAATCGCCTTTTATCCGTACTCCATTACAATATTTATAATATTAGTTCTTTCTTATTCACCACCTTTTATTCTCTGTAATTAGGCCGGTCCCGTTCCGATCGCACGCGCCACAGTCTGAGCCGCCGTGCCCTGTGGCGGTTGGTCGCCACATTTACATTCCAGAACCCAGCTCTATCCAACGACGTGTTTCTTTGGCATGGAGACGGGGAATAACATATCCAATCGCCGGGAACAATGAATGGGCCTTTTTTCCTTTTTTCTTTTTCAGGGTTCAACTGTCACAGCCACTGGTTGCATATAGAGAGTGCCCCAGGTAACTCGTTTGATCCTCTGCATTGTACAAATAAATGGCTTGAGGATAACTACGAACGGTGACACAACAGGAATACTGACAACAGAAAAGGTACAACAATAGAAATAGTTACAATAACTAGATTACATTTTAGTGGGTAGTATGCCTCATTATTTATGCAGTCAAACCTATTAACCTTTAAGAATACTTTCCACCTCCTTTAAATATTATCAACATAGCCCATCTACCTACCCTAAAGTATAGTAAAATGCTTGTCAAAAAGGCTCTATGCGTGCGGCCACCGTTGATTTTTATTTTTATTTTTATTTTTATTTTTATTTTTCCCTGCTTTTCAGTCATCTTTTTAATTTGGCAAAGCCTCAACAGGGCCTTCTGAAGGTCTGAAGGCGGCTGAATATGTTCATGGAGTTCCTCACAGCTCGCATACATACCCCGGGCCCAGTCTTGTAAAACGACGCAAGATATGTACTATTTAGAGCATATGACAGAGCAGCTCTATTTCTTTACATCTATACTGCAAAAAGGCGAGATATCAACATGTTTAATTTGAATGTTTCTCTTCACACCCTTGACCAAGTTTACTCTACTTTTTGCAAGGCTAGCTGCCCGACGACAAAGCAGCCCACTGTAACCCGGCCGAAGCCACAAAATATGCTGAAACCAAGGCGCTGTTTGAGCCGTCTGGGCTGGTGGACAGGCCATCCTCCTTGCTTATTTCCATGACCAGCTGCTAGTTATAGCCAAAGTATAACTTTATTTCCGGCCGCTCGGCATGCAACTCTGTATTCCGGGGCTTCTCAATCTTGTAAATTAGCGGTATTGGTTCGACGACCTTCACATGCCATACCGTGCATTATGCACTTGGCACTGTATGCGCACGGCTGGCCACGCAAGTTGCAATGCCATATGTGACAAGACAGGTATTCTACAAAGAGATGTATTGTTTTAAACTTGGGACGGCTGAATTTTGAAAGAAAACATATTCAACTTGTATGGTACTAATATAAAGTGAAATGCCGGGAGTATAGAAGTGCTGCATGAACAGGACAGTCCCTACACATCTGTTTTTGTGACGATCAAGCCACTCCACATGCAATCAAAGTTGCGACACTTCATCACCAGTCAATGTAAAAAAAAAGAAAAATACAGGAAAAATAAAGGCATTTCCTGTAAGTAAAAAATAAGGAATGAGAAAAGTGAATACAGTGCGTGGTCGACGACTTACCATGTCACTGCCAAGTAGATTTTTGGTACGCTGTAACGGTTACGAGCGATTGGCTACTGGTTATTATTATGGCTCTACATTACTCAAGACTTCGCCGTGGCTCAGGTAATCCTCATTACATACATCATTATTGATAGAACTCATGGTCTTGTAGGAAATCGTCCTGAAAGCACGATGGTCGAAAGTGGCCCGGCAGCCCACAGTTCATACACCGGCCTTGTTGACGCCTGACCGCTTGACATTTTCGAACGGTTTCGATACTCGCCCAACACCTCTCCACCGTATGACTGAGATGGTCACAGCGGAAGCAGCGGCGGGAGTCGTCGAAGGAATCGTCGTCGAAGGGGTTGTCTTCAGCAATTGAATTTCGATTGGGTATCCTCGTTTGTTGGGTATCGAGCACAATTCTCCTGTTTCAGAGATGTCAATTGAGGAAACAGGAGTTGGAAATTTGTAGAGCCACCTACTGTAGGATTTCTTTCCAGTCTTTCATTTGGGATTGCATGTTCTTGTCTGTACCAACTTTGAAATCATTAGCCACAATTTCTCTACCATGACCTAAGCCAGCCAGGCACATCTTCTCTTGGCGACAATACGCCCTCAGCCAGCATACTAATTAACTGGTCTAGGGACAGAGTTGCAGCTTGAAATACTCACAAGGTTCGAGGACTGCGCAAACTGTTCGCTCTGCCTCCACTTTAGTTGGTAGTATCTGAAGAAGTAGGTCTTTCGCATACGCAGCGGCGGCCATGGCTGCGAATCCTTGCCATTCCTTACTCTTATGTGAATCTGCATAGTCGCATATGCCCCGGATCACAAGACACGGGAAGTGGTCCATCAGCCCTGCCGCTTCCATCTCAAAGCAGAGAATACCTTTTTCTTTTGCATACTGATCTCGAAGTTTTGCATTCTTCATCAATTGGTTCGCGGAGGCAATTAAACCATAGTGGATAGCTGGGTCATCCTCCCCCTCACCTCGTAACGGACGCATGCCCACAGAGTTTTCGTCGATACCACAGCTACTTGGGCAAGAGGATTGGCTTGTGGGATGAACAATAAAAGATTTATATAGCCGGTCTGTCGTTGCATCAGGGCGACTAAATTCCTTTCGTAGTCTTTCATTGGCTAAGAGGCATGCCTCGATATCCCTTTGAATCGTATGGCCTTTGATTTTATGCTCTGCCTGGAGTCCACTCATCGCTGTGAGTAACATGAATGGCGGAGAGGCTAAAGAACCTGTAATTTGGAATGGCTGGCCCTGAATGTTCTTGCCAAAATCATAGTGAAGCACGCCGCTTAGTCCGTTTTGCGGTTCACTGACTACCACATCGCCAAGTCGAATATCATGCTTTTCACTCGGTGCCCCACCACCAATGCCAACCATAAGCCCAATTCGTATATTAGGGAAGGTTAGAACCATGCTATGGGCCACTATGGCAGCCGAAGTTGTGCCATATTTTCCACGTTGAAGCACGGCAATGGCAACATTGTGCTTTCCAATGGAGCCTAATACATAGTTGTTGCCGTCCTTGTCGTGTACATAGGGCGGCGGCGCATGCCGCCTTTCGAGAAAGATTTGCGCCGCGACATATTCTGTAGGTATTGCGCAAATCCAACCGACGGTATACTCTTCCTGTGAAAGCTGGATCTGCTGAGAGCCTCTGGTACCAGCACCATCAACCGTTCAAGTCATATTGTGAGATATACAGTACTAGTGGTAGGCCAATTACAGGACAGGGAGATAATGCTCAAGCGAACACAGCATTCACTTACTACTCCACTTGAATCGCAGTCTGCCTTCAGCGGCCAGGCTGATAGAAAGTAGAGATCGAAGCGCTGGGAGCCTGACTGTAGCTGGGTAAGCTTAAGCAACTAGGGTATGCAAGGACTGCACTGTGAGTCGTAAATGCATCTTGGTAGCGACAATGAGGTGCTTTCCCCGCAGTGCTTGTGCATGAGACCCTTGTGTGTGCGGCTGAGTTGAGCCGCAGCATCCAGGCATCCATGCATAATTTCATACAGTTGGATGGGGCGACGAACTCAGGCACGATAAGGCGTTCGCGGGTCTCTTTCCGGTTAGATTTGTGAGGAAGCCGCGCAGGCATGATTTATGAAAAGGCCAGCCAGAGCAAGCGCTACAGTGGAGCTGTAAAAGCTGGGAGTGGCATAAGTAACTGGTCAGCGTCCGCTTGGTCTTTATCCAAGTCTGGTCGTGAATCAACCCCATTGTAGCAAAGAGGAGGAAACACTAGGATACATGTACACTGGTTAGAATCCGCTGCATTAAATCGTCATAGCTCGCAATCAGTCATTGATGGCGAAAGGGAACTGGCTGCTATGTGGAAATGTGTATAGGTAATAGTAGATTTCCTCCACTTGGCTTTTATAGTATCTCGTACTACTCAAAGACGGAGTGATGCGAGAAAATAATGGGTGCCGACACTTGCGTGGCAACCACTTGGCTGCATAACACGCTGTCCACCGAGCCCTGCGTGACTATTTAACAAATAAAAAAAGACATGGTCCCAATCGCTCGCGCATGGTTAGACACCTCGCATGATGGATGTCAAGCTTTCTCTTCACCCCAAGCCCCACCACCAGGCGTGTGAATCTGCATCTGCTCGCCTCGCTTAAGTGTCACGGTTCCCCTAGGACCAACATTTACGAGCCTCTGGCCAGTCGCATCGTTGATCAGGGCAAGGTTCAGACCAGACTGGCCTGGTTCGCCGCCTTCCATGCCATATGGCCGATTGCACCGACGTTCATTGCCAACCGCAAACGTCATCGGGCACCGAGGCTCAAACACACGGATGACACCGTCACCACCGCGATGCAGACCTTTACCCCCCGAGCCCTTGCGCAGGCTGAACTGTCTGATGAGCACTGGCAGCCGCTTCTCCAGGACCTCTGGGTCCATGGCCCGCGTGTTGGTCATGTGCGTGTGGACGCCCGACACGCCATGCCACGTCGGGCCCGCGCCGCTGCCCCCGCAGATGGACTCTCCGTACACAAACTTGTAGCCGGTGAAGCCTTCTTGCCCCGGCTGCTTGGCCGATCCTCCGCACATCTGGATGCCGTTCATGGTTCCTTGGCTGGCGGCGCACGCCTGGAACGCCTTGAGGATGACATCCGTGACGCGGTTCGCAATGGCAGAATTGCACCCATAGACTGGTGCGCTCTCTGACGGGGAAATAATGGTCCCCGGCGGCACCTTTATATCAATCGCAGAGAGGCAGCCCGCATTCAGCGGAATGTCCTCATTCACCACACACCGCATGACGTAGATGATTGCGGAGCGCAGGACGCTGGGCGGGCCGTTGTTGTAGTAGAGACTCTCGTACATTGTACCCGTAAAGTCAAAGACTGCGTCTCCCGTGTCCGGGTTGATGTCGATCCTCAAGTGGACTTGGGTGCCATCGTCAAGACCGTCTACGGCAATGAGAGGCTCCGGGTGGCGTTTGGCGATTGTCTTCAAGTGACTGCGGACGGCGGCTTCGGCATTCCGTTGCAGGGCGTGCATGTATGCTTGGACAACTTCGCGGCCGCTCTGCTCGAATAGTTCTTGGATCAAGAGGCAGCCTTTATGATTCGCTGCAATCTGCGCCTTGATATCGGATATGTTCTCATGTATACTGTTGGAGCCTGTGCAGTTGGGGTACTTTGCAGGCTCATCCACAAAGAGCCGTCTGACACCCGCCTCGTCAAACTCGCCGCCCGACACAACCTTGAACGAGTCAATAACAGCTCCCTCCTCCTGCAGGCACGTAGTGTGGGGGTGCCCTGAGATGCCGTGGAGGCCACCAATGTCACGATGGTGACCTCGGGAGGCCGTATAAAACAGGATTTCTTTGCCGGCGGCGTCGAAGACGGGCGAGACAACAGTGAGATCCGGCAGGTGACTACCGCCGGCCTTGGGTGTGTTCGTAAGGAAGGCGTCGCCAGGACGCATCGTGTCACCATGGAGCTTTCGCTGATAGATGACGGGGTATTGCATGCTTCCCAAGTGCACTGGAACATGAGGAGCGTTGGCGACAAGGTTGCCTTCTGGGTCGAATATGGCGCAGCTAAAGTCTAAGCGCTCTCTGATATTCAAGCTGAGACTCGTCTTCCGGAGCACCAACCCCATCTGTTCTGCGATGCTCATGAAGCGATGGCCAAATATGGAAAGCAGTATAGGATCAATCACGTCCAACGATGTAGTCTTGTCGGCGTCACCACCTACCCTGATGACAACCATGGATTGAAGGATAAAGGCTGTCGCTTTCGGAGGGATTAAAATAGTTTGAGTTTGGTCTAGGATAATGGCTGGCCCAGCGACAAGGGTATTGACGTCTAGAGTCTCTAGCTTGTATACATTTGTTGGGACTCTACCAAAAGATTCAAAGAAAACTTTGGTCGTACCGCAGGCCAGCGACGTGTCTGCTCTTTGTCCCAGCTTGTCGGCGTCAGCCAGCTGCTTCGATATGCCGCTATTCTCTTCATTTTCCACTGGAATGTTGGCGGTAGCTCGTACGCGAATGTCGTCAACAATGATGGGGCGCTCAGGTACAATGAAGGAAAATTCGGTCTGGTGCTTGTCTTCAAAGTCCCTTTGAAAGTTGCCGTCCTCTTGTTCCAGCACCATGAGAGCTGTACTCGTTTCCTCATAGCGCAAGTTTAAATATCTCTCATATTTGATGGAGTTTTCGCTGAATCCCTGATCCAAAAGCTTTGAACACGCTTTTCTCTGTAGTTCATCCATGCGCGATTGAAGCCCTGGAAGAGATGCCTCGCTGAGTATCTCGGAACCGGGCTCCTGGCATTCAACCACCACGTCCGCGAGAGCCATTCCATATGCCGATAGAATGGATGAATATTTATGAATAACGACCTCCTCAATCCCAAGAATTCGAGCAACCGACACGGCATGCTGTCCGCCAGCACCACCAAAGGCCCCAAGTCTGTGACGACGTGCGTCATGGCCCTTTCCCTCGGTCAGAGTCCGGATGGGGCGACACACAGCTTCATCAGCAATGTTGAGAAATCCCAATGCAACCTCCTCTGGCGTAAACTGTTTCCCAGATTCTGCATTGATGGTGGTCGTCAGCTCCTTGAACTTGTGGGCAACAATATCGTAATCCAGCGGCATATCCTCAGTGGCACCGAAAATCTTGGGAAAGTACTCCGACTGCAGGCGCCCGAGGAAAAGATTGGCATCAGTGACTGTGAGAGGGCCTCCCTTCCTATAGCAGGCAGGCCCTGGGTGGGCACCGGCACTATCAGGGCCGACATTGAACAGACCGTTCTTCCAGGACAGGATTGAGCCTCCGCCGGCCGCAACAGTTCGAATATCCAATTGGGGGCACTGAATTGAGATGCCCGCAGTGGTTGTCTCAAAGATGTGTTCCAACTTGCCCGCGTATCGTGACACATCTGTGCTGGTGCCGCCCATATCGAACCCAATGACCGGTTTCTCGTCCGCGGTGTCATACGTTGTCTTGGCAAAGCCGACGAGGCCGCCGGCGGGGCCAGATAAGATGGCTCGAAGACCAGACAAGAGCTTAAAGTCTACTAGGCCGCCGTCTGATTGCATAAACTGGCACCTAGTCTGGCTAGTGTCTTCCAAGCGACCCGCGAATCCCTTTTGGAAATCCTTCACGTAGGCTTTCATGACTGGCGTGAGGTACGCATCGGCAGTTGCGGACATGCCTCGGTTGGTCATGCGCACCATCGAAATGAGCTGAGAGGACACTGACACGTGGGTGAAGCCAAGGCTCTTTGCGATCTCGGCAACGCGCAGCTCGTGGTCGGGATACGTGTATGAGTGCGCAAAAACCACAGCTAAAGATCGGAATCCTTCACTGTAAAGCTGCTTGAGAGACTGTTTAACCTCCTCCTCATCTAATCAAATGTCTCAGTAAGTATAATGACAGCATATGATGACGTCAAAGATTGGAAGAAAATATATACCGAGCGGCTTTAGAATTCGGACAGTGTCGCCACTGAGACCAGTTACGGTGGTACCGGCATCAGAGTCTTCTGCAAATGGGTGTTCGATGGTGATTCGTTCGTCAATTTCGACTGACTTTTGGTACAACACATCGGGTCGCTTGATGTGAAGATCAAAAATTGCCGGACGGGACTGGTGGCCTATCTCAAGCGCATCTCCGAATCCTTTTGTCGTGAGCAGGGCACACTTGGTACCTTTTCTCTCAAGCAAGGCGTTTGTGGCAATGGTAGTTCCCATTCGGATTATTTCTGATGGGTTGAGAACTTTCGTTAGTCACTGCTGCATTGGTACATTTCGCGTCGGACGGAAGAGCCTTACGTATGTTTGAAGAATCGAGCGGCTGGCCCCGAGGAAACGACTGGCCAGTAGCTTTTTCAAGAATCCGCCGAATGCCCTCCGTTGGAGCATCATCGTAGTTGGTAGGGTCAACAGATAGAAGCTTTACGACAATATCTGGCTGGCCATCAACCATGCCAATGCAATCACAGAAGGTCCCGCCTCTGTCTGTTGCGAGTCAGCTTAAATCGCAGTAAGCAGGCATGCCTACCTCTGCTGGGGGCTTACCAATATATATGCGGACACGTGCATCCTTGGGCGTGGGCATCTTGCTAGACATTGAAGCCGTTATCGTTGATGTTTTTAATTGATTCTCCTTGGTTCTCTGAGACCTTGACGCTAAGAGTTTAGTGAGATCTCCCGATGCTTTATCGGATTTCGTCAAGATGCATTATAACTCGAGTTTATTTATTCGGCTTGCCGTACTTTATGTATGACATTGTCATGAAAGTGGCGAGTCCATGGTCACCAGTTCTTGCGCGTGTGGTGGCTTTCTGTATCCCATTGAGCTCCGATCAGTTCCCCGCGAAAAAGCCACTCAGAGCCCTGCTCCAAGCGATCTACAGTGCCAATCACTGGGACTGTCCACAAAAGTCAAAATTGGCCGTCAAGACGCTCGCTATTCCTTTCTGGGCTAGCATACTCACTTGTTTTACTCCTCAATTTGGCGCTTTGCCTGTCGGGAAGACCTCCGCTGCGCTGGTGTTTGTCGGGATAGCGCCCGCCTCGTGAGAACCGGAGCGGCGACCTCCGCTCCGTGGAGACCATAGCGGCAATCCTCCAGCCATTGAGAGACGCTTGACTCGTTACTGAACTAAACATCCTGGAGTCGGCTATGTGGCTGGCCGGGGGGTAGGATGGCTGAACGTTGCGTTGCGGCCTGCATTCTTCGACTGAGATGCGCCTTGTCCTACATAATACAGATTTTGTGTCATTGCATAGAGCTAGCTACAGTAGAGGAAGGCAGGTCCACTCCAATTGCCGTGCGCTGCCTGTGCATTGCAACATCCAATATCAGTAGACTATCGTTCCATCACTCAATTAAACGAGAGAGTCGTGGAGGCTTGCGCGCTGAGCGGGCTAGCGGTGATTGAGGCGAATTATATGATTAAGGTCTAACTAAGTTTCGATGGGCTCAAAACCCGAAATAGTGCGTTGAGATTATCCCCCAAATTGGGCAAAATCAGTGCATATGGAAGTCCGTACGTGGGCTATGGCTAGACTAAATAACCGGCCACATCGTTCTGCACTTTGACTATTGCCCAATCAGGAATCCTCTTTGCAAATCTCTGAAACTGGAATTCCGACGTCAAGTTCCTCTTCTTGCCCGAGTTGACGTTTATGAAGGAAGTCACCAATCACTGGTCGCTGCCTGTCAGTTCTTGCAAATTCAGGAGGTATTGAGAGTAACGGAATCATGGGGTAGGAATGACATACAAATAAGACAAATAGTGGCCAAGGTAAATCCCAACAGACAAGGAAAGCCGCGGCTGAAGTTTGGTGCCATGGTTTGTGGAAACAGCGCAATTGGTAGTCCTGCATCTAATTTTGTCATTTCTGTTAATAAAATGCGATATCTCGTGCATTACAATAGGTTCGTTGAGCTGTAGTTCTTACTTGCTGCGTAGAAAAGCCCAGCCATGCTCGAAATGGTCAAGGCTCTCTCTTCGGCATTGCCCTTGTTGATCTCATTTGCCCAAGTCTTGGTTTCATGTTAATAACGAGAGGGGGAAAGCATTTTGATACGAAAAACCAAGAAAGACAATCAACTTACCCACATAATGGCTGTAACAAAACCACAAGACAAAAGGAAGAACGCCGCTACTCTCAAGTCATTGTTATCTGGCCAAGCAGTCAAGATCGATGATCCCACCACAGTCGTGCACACGAGTGGAATGATCATGCACCATACACGACTGCCAGTTGCATCAGAAATGATTCCATAACAAAGTTCACTGATCATTGTGCAGATGTTCGCACAGGCTGGAATGATGTTTCGCAGCGACACGCTGTAGCCGTTGTACTTGAGATAAATGGCGAAGTAGTTGTACGATTGAGTCGAGCTACCATACTATAAGGATAATCAGTTTATTTCAAGTCGAGCTCTTCATATCCACTTTTTGTCTCCAATATGTGACCATAGTTCCGTTTCCCTATTCCCGACAATGGAGGTTTCGTGGTTAGCAAATGCACTTACCACGATGTAGGTCAAGCACAGCAGCCACCAACGCCAGCTACTGAACATGCGCCTCAGAAGCTTAAAATTGATAACTCCGGTTACCTGGGCCTTTTTCTGTTTTGCAGCTCTTTCTAAAGCTAGGTTTTTGTCATTTTCGGTGAGGTACCAGATTTTGGTGCTATGCGGGTAGCCAGGCAGTAGCAACCAGACTGAGAGTGCAACCGGTAGAGACATGCAGCCGCATACTGTCCAAAGCATGTCTCAGCAAACATTAAAACTTTTCTCCTTCTTCTCTTCAAGTATGGACTTACTAATATACATCCATCGCCACCCGGGTAGGCCGAGGCGTCCATTCAGGCTATGATGAATTGCGGCTTGAAGGAATCCAGACGTGGCCAGTCCAAGCGATCCGGTAATATGCCAGATTGTAATTCGCTTGGCCAGCTCGGCTTTGGTGTACCAAGAACCAATCAGGAATATGATGATGGGGGAGAAGCCAGCTTCAAAAAGGCCAATCATGAAACGAAAAGCGTACATTTGGGCGGAGGTCTGAGCAGCGGCCTGCGCGAAACTGGTACATGTTAGATACGCAATGACACACTCCTCCGTCCGGAGCTTTTGTTTGATGACTTATGGTGCGGTTGCTGGCCAAAAGCAAAGAAGAGCCAGTTTGAACATACGTGAAAACTGTCCATCCCAGTTCACAAACAATAATACAGACCCTGGGGCTGAATTTGAGAGCGATGATGTTGGCTGGGACCTGCATAATGGCGAACGCAATGGTGTAGCATGCTGTATGCCTTGTTAGCATGTTAATCGCCACATATTCCACGCACTGCACTGGTAAATCCTACTTAGCATGTAGTTGTACTGGTTTCCAAACATCTTCAGGTCCTCTCTCATGCCCGAAACATCTAATAACAGTCCGTAGGTCAGCACTCGGGACGGATCTGGGAAAACGGTGCTCCAGGCTTACAGGCATTGGTAACATTGCTTTGGTCAATATATTTCATCCACTGACGTTCTGTTAGCAATAAAAACGTTTACTCACTGCTCTTGATTAATGCAGTCATAGGAACCTACCCATCCCAATGTGGAGCAAAAGAGTATCCCAAAATCGAGCTTGCGAACAAGAGCTTTCTCCTGTCGGATCCACAAAGCATTAGCAGGCAGCACTCTTGCTACTCCTGTGGCTCCTGGGATTATACATATTCACTTACTTCTGGTGTCTGGCCAGCATCCCAAATATATTCTTTAATCCTCGTCCCGACCGACTTTGTTTCCGGCACGGTCGCATCAGGGACAACTTCCATCTGAACAACTGTGCTCATGTTGCTGGTAGTAAAACAATCGCGTAAATGTAAAAATGGTACTATACTCCAACGAAGAGCATAAAGTAAATGAAGGAGAGAGAGTGATGAACAACTCCAATGGATGGCATGTGCACCTAGTCTCCCGATCTTATAAGTGATACAAAACGTAGACCAAAAACGGTAAGCCTTTATTAAGCTCTGGTTTTGCTACCCCGCAAATCCGGGGTACACCAGGACGCTGCCAAGATGTAGAGATGGGATAGTTTTCAACGTAGACGCCAGGATTGGAGGCTGAGCGAACTTGATGCTGGTAGATTTCCACACGCCTCGTCTGTGGCGACTAGCCCAACAACTTCGAGCGTCGTCCAAGCCTTCAAAATTTGATACGAGTCAATCGGATTTTGGCTACTGTGTCTGGACAACAGGCTTTGCCGGCCTGTGGGAGGCATGCCGTCGGCAGGAGGTCCGACACTGGTGCATAGTTCATTTAATTCGATTTGTTAAGACGCATGGCGGGGCGTCTCCCGCTTTGTCGGAGCCGCCGTCCGCCTCCCCCACATTTCAACTGGAGTTGACCAACGCCGCCTCCAACTTGGGCTGTTTTAACGATCTAGTACGTAGTCTTGCCATATTTGCAGTTATGAGTAGATTTGTAGTGTATTGCGCAGGTGGAACTCTCAATACATCGGTGGCAGCTTTGCAAAGGGCGTTTGTTGCCCAACCGAACGCGGTAATGAAGTGTTGAACCATTCTTCTGGTGAGATTGTAATAAATCATGCAAACTAGAATAAACCCAACAGCGCAGCATAAGCTGGAGTTAATTTTCATACTGAATCGAATGGAAGTAATAGTTTTATCTTATAAAGAATAGAAAACCAGCGACAACCACTTGAGTTTTCTTCTTTGAAGCAATTCTACCGATGTACTTGACTACGGACCACATTGCGTAACTCCTGCAGCGGATAATGCACATCGTTTTGCGCCTCTCCGTCAGTGTATTGAAATGCCCATTTCTTCTTCATATCATCTGGGAGGTTTCCCTCCACTGAATCCAAAATAAGGTCTCCAAGAATGGGAAGGAATTTCCAGGCATGCCCCGATCCACCAGTAGCAACATGAATGCCGTTAATTTGAGGGTGTCTTGCAATTAAAAAATCTTTCGTTGGTGTGCGGCTTCTCCTGTTGACAGAAATTTAGGTCAATGATGGGCATTTACACATGTATTTGCATGTTTGAAACGGCCACGGGTTTCGGTTTGAATGGATGGGATGAATAAAACGTACCAGCATAGCCTTGTTCGATGAAACGGTCTATCCGCAATCATGGGCATAATCTCACGCAGATTATCGCGTATTTGAGTCTCGGCTTCGGCGGGAATCAAGTCAGACGGGTGTGTAACAAGTGTTCGAGGCTCAGAGATTCGAATCTGGCGCGACTCATCCTCTGGGTGAGGAACCATGACAGTATTCTTGTATGCGCCGATTCGCCTTAGAACCTTCATTTCACCATTATACGGGGGGAAGAGGTTAATGCCGGTGCTGAGATTTGTAGTAATGGCCATGTCCTTCCATCTGGTCTCCTCTTCCGCGGAGACCTTCACCCAGGCCACGGCAATGGCCATCGCGCTAGCCGCGCTGTCAAGGCACACCAGGCTATTGGACCACGCTCCTGCTGCCACTATAACAAGACATGCGTCGAGAGATTTTCCATCATCGAATATAACACCAGTGGCCTTGCCATCAACCACGTTAATTTTCTTGACGGGCACTCCGCACCGAAACTGGAGAGCGGGAACCGTCAGGCAGCGTTGGTAATAGACTCCAATGGCCTCTTTGGCATCAATAAAGGCACTGTTGCGATTTCCGTACGCCGTGTTCCAGTATGGCTCTCTTCCGAGCTCTGTGGCTGCCGGTGGCTGGGCATTTATACCGTGGATCGTTTGATAAACCTGCTTACGAGATGGCGACACTGATATATCCGATTCTTTATTCAATGAAGCAGCCAGATCAAACTGTGTATTCCATTTCTCTGTGCAGCTACCAGGACTCCCATCGACGACCCAGGTCATGCCTTGTTTGAACAGATATGGCTGCAGCTCCGGGTCGTTTTCGATCTGATGCTGCGCCGTTTTTGCTAGTCGAGCGTAAATGGGGTCGTCATAATCTGTGATAATGGTCCAAGATTAGAAACCTTACGTAATGAGGCTTGTTATAATCGGAGGCTGTTAGGCAAGGTCATGTTCGTCTTACCGGCGCGAATACACCGGGTCGTATCAACGCTCTCTCCGTCAGCAACTGGCGGTACAGCTCTGTCCACGACTGTCAACCTGACGGACGGATGCCGCTTAGCCACTGCCAAGGCAGTGGACAAGCCAAAAACGCCTGCACCAATGATGATGATGTGTTCTGGGAATGTTGCCTGAGGGTCCATTTCAGCCAACTTCTTCAGGGTAGGTACGCTTATTCGATACTATGTTCAGGCGCCTAGAAGTTAATGTCTCTTCATCAATACTTGCAATTACAATTTCATCAGAGGTAGACGCCATGTGTCGCATGAGAAAATACTTTACACAATACATATATCCATTAATCAGGCAGTCGGAGCTTTCGGAGCGCGTTGCCCACTCCCTACCTGGCAGATTGTGTCTCTTAGAATTATGGGGGAAAGGATCAACGAACCTCACTTATGTGGTGTACCCCCTACACTTTCGGGGCGGTGAACGCCGCGCGCGCACAGCATGTCCGCTCTGTTTCGGGGCAATCGGAAATAATTGATCATCATTCACCTGCACCGCTGTATTAGGGGGGTGTGGTTGAAGTATTACAAGTAGGCGGGCGGTTCTTGTTGCCTGTCGGAGGGGTGGCCGCAAGCTGTCTGAGGAGCCGCATGCTTAGCGTAATTGAGCCCAAGCCGATAATCTTCTGTGCCAAATTGGCCCCTGATGTAATGGTATAGTAATTTTATGTATCACTTGTATCAGTCTGTGCGAAAAAAATAGAACAAGGGTTATTTATTATCTGTCGACTTGAGCGCACTGCCGCGAGAACCAAGACAAGGTTCGACTGTCGAGTTGTCAACCAAGGCTAGATTAAAGCGTACATAACGGTGCAAAAAGTCCATGTGGCTCAGAAGGAATATCCCAGTTCATAGGTGTATCATAGAACCCTTGATCTGTAAAAGGCACAGTAGAGTCATTGCCACTCGGGTCGTTTATGTTGGCAAAGGCCGGAAATCGAAGTTGCGGATCTTGGAGCACATCTTCCACTGACGCGGAAGGCGGCGGCAGCATTTCTGCCGATTGATGCCCCTCCTGTAGGAGATGACTCGCTCGTTGTATTCCGTCTGTCTCAAATTGCACATCCCATGGATTAGGAGGTTCAGCTGCCAGACCCAAGTCCTGGAGCACTTTCGATGCCGCCTTGTCAAACGCATCGCGTTTCCCCAGGTAAGGAGGGAAACGTTCAGCCATTCCCCATAGAACGGAGGAGCAAGAGTGAACTAGCGATGAGAAGGAAAGTGATGGAAGCTGCTCACGCACTTCAGCCGAGTGTACAAAGGCAAACATCAGACAAGTGCCTGCAGAGTACAAGTTCTCCATGGCCTGCCAATATATTGATAATTGGCGACTGCAGAAGAATTTGCGGTACAGCTGTATCATTTTTATGGCCGCATGTGTCATCGTTACCAATTGTGATCCAGACGGCGACGGTATGTTTGTTGAAGGCCGGAAGAGGTTGAAGACGGCCGTCTGAAAGGTAACTTGAAAGGTATCAACTACTCCTTTGTCAAAGCGAGACATGTTACCATGTGCAGGCCGGCTGTTATGCCATTCGGTAATGCGTCCAAGCATTTGACGCTGCCAATGGTTGATATTGATGGGCTCATAGGGTGGAGGGGGCTGTTCATGCAAAACTCTTTGCATCTCTGATTGAAGTTGGCGGTATTTGAATATGTGTATGCTGATGGATTTAGAATGATCGATCCCTGCGTCTGCTGGTGGATCCTCTTGTTCAGTGATGAGCTCATCATCAATATCGCTGGGAAACTACAGGTGAGTTTCGAGTTAGCGTTTGCGTGTCTTTGGGCTGTATAATGATTGCAATGCTTCACTTGCCTCGGTGGTAATAACTCCATCCGACAAGCTTGAGGGAATACGTAGCGATATAGCAATATTTCTTTCCATGGCATATGCCACCCAGAATGTTCTCCTCATCCTATCCAAGATGAGAAAGCTGGACTTATCCAACGTGGCTTCCTGATGAAGTCCGAGTTCAACAGCAAAGCGAAGCGCTGCCCCAACAGTTTTCAAAAACGCCCATCGAGTGGGATGATTGTATGAAAAGACTCCGATGAGGAGAAGAGCTTCCACGCCCTCGACATTTTTGGGCAGACCGACCTCTGTGAGTGCATCAATGGCGGTTTTGTGGAACCGGTCGGCGACCCAGATGGGCACTCTGGACGGGTCGAGTTTGTGCGTGGAGAGAAGTCCTATTGCCAACACCTCGAGAACAAAGAAGACGGCGATTCTGGACTCTGGACTTGTATGGGTTTCTTTGATATTTATTGTGGTTGTAGGCATATCGTAAAGCAGATCGAAATGCTGTCGAAATGTAGGCGCATGGAGCAAAGGTGCGCCAAGACTGGCGCACTTGAAGTAAGCACGCACTACCTTTTGCGCAGCGGATTTTGGTGGAAGGTAAATGGGGCTGCGATCCAAATTGCCAATGATGTCGGCGGAAATCAATTCGTGGAAGCCATCTTCAGTGACGATCGAGTGTCGCCGTAGCGGGCGTTGAGAGTACTGGGAAGAGACAAGTTCTTTCAGGAAGACTTGGGAAAAGGTGGGCTCCTGCTCTGGGGTACGCTGCGTCAAATCTGTCACGGCATTGACCATGCCAATAGCAGCACTGTTCCTCGCCTCGTCTGGACTTGCAGCCGTGGATTCAGATTCTGCTGGGAGCCGAGCCGTCCATTGCCCGAGAAGCTGGGTGGAGGTGGTTAGTGATGAGCCGGCATGTGGGTTATTGATCGACTGAAGATTTTCTTCCTGTCTCTGTAGCATTTGCTGCAGGTAGTTGACTCGGTCCTCAAGTTCCTTGACGTGGCTTGATTTCGGCAGTCACCACAAGGCGTCAGCCACGAATTGTTTTCGTCTGCGCACCAGTCGCATGCGTTACATACCTTCGCGGGACATGCTTTTGCGTTAGGCTATCATAACCGACGCATTGGACCCCGGCAGCTTCACACAGGCGGCAGTTCTAGAGGATAAAAAAAATCATCAGTCGGACTGTTTGCTGCCTGCCTGCCTGTCCGTATTGACGTCTTACTGGTAAGCGCCGGTCGCAGCGCTTCTTCTTTTGCCGACATCGAGTACATGCTGAAACACCGGTTGGTCGGGTATGCCAGCCCCCGTCACTACTTGTGGGACTGCGCAAAGACATGGCGTGGATTCTTGAGGTAAAGATTATGCTGGGTTTCTTGTAAATGGGCAATGAAGACCGCAGATGGGGTGATTGAATCCGTTGGTTGAACGTTGTTGGGTGCAACTTTTTTTGCAGGTGGCGCCAGCCTCTTCTTCACGCAGTCATTCTGGTCCAAGAGGAGCCACAAGGCGGCTGTCACGGGAGCAAGTTACAAGCTTCACGGCAAAACGCAGACAGCCAGCAGAGCAAGGCCAGGCCTGTAAAAATAATAGTGCACAGAGTACTATACAAATAAAGGTCAACCAAGTTGCAGCAGTTACAGCTACAATAACACTAACCCGCCCACAGCGAACCGCAGTACGGAGTACCAAGGCAGCTGTAGTTAAGTGGTTGCGACGGGTGTGTCTCTGTCAAGCAGATATGGGATAATAATCCAGCCTTGGTGTGGCTGGCCACTGTTTGGCGCAACAGTCTCTCAGTGGTAGAGCGACTAGTTAGGTTAGTAGTTACTAGAACCATTCCAGTTGTTGGAGGCTGGAGTGTTTGGAGTCCCCGTTCAAATTGTATTTTTGCGTAAAGGGCACAAATACGCGTCTTTTTGCGAGGAACACATGTCACAGCATTGGTTGCTTGTATATCGTTTGATCCTCCACAGGGTGAAAAAAAAAGACGAGTAGTTACAGGGCTGTCCTGTTCAAGCAGACAACGGGACGCATCTTGTGCACCCTACGGATGAAGCAAAGCATTAATTAATCAGTAATGGACAATAGCCCACGCTATTTAATTCCATTTTGTTTTTGTCTTCACTCGAAACTAAATTTCCTCTACTGTGTATACAGTTCGCTGCTCGATGCATGACAAGGCCAGCACAGTGTAACCCGCTGCCACAGCCACAAGTTTGCAGAAACCAAGCCGCCGTTTGATCCTACATGGGCTCGTAGACCGGCCAGCCATCCTCCTTGATTCTCTTCATGCGCAATAACCAATAAAATCTAGTTAGTTAGGTGAAATCTTATTTTCGCAGCTTTGTATCCCACAACAGCCCAAATCACTGTACGCGTCACTGCTGTACTAGCTTTGGCGCGATAAATATACTCTGAAGTAAGTATTGAATGCAGCAGCTGTTTTAATCTTCTATTTCTGTAAATTACTACAGTACTCCTGTTATTATCTCATGCAAATGGCCGACTAATTATACGCAGTACTTAAGTCACTTCTGTCTCCATACCGAATAATCCCGGTATATTGCCTTTCGAATCGAATCCTTCAGTCGCGCAGTCACTTCCGCATCAATTGGCAGCGCGGACTGAACCGCACCAATTCCACAAAAATGATTCTTGCGATCAACAAACCAGATAAATGTTAATCCACCTCCCCAGGTCAGCGTATTCTCACCGTGGAGATCGTGTATATTCTCTAGTGTCAATAGGCCACCCAAACCAATCCCAACCTTGGTACTCTCGCTAATCCCCAGCCGCAAAAAATGGCCCATTGGGCCACTCAGGGCTGCTTGGTGCGCTGACGTCGCCTCTGGAGGAAGACGGTGTGAAAACATATCCTCCACAGTTGCTTGCTGAAGCAATTTGCCATCATTCGCCAGCAGCGATTGCAAGATTCGGACATAATCGATACCCGTCATAAATAAGCCATGGCCGCCAAAGTGGCCTGTGTTGCGCGTATGTCGCGCAGCACCTGGTAAAACAGCTATGCCCAGTCCCTCAGGGTCGTTTGGATTGAGATCAATCATTCTACTGCGCAGATCCTCTCGCGTAACCGGGAAGAATTGCGCATCGTTTATTCCCAGGGGCGAGAAAATGCGTCGCTGCATATAGTCTCCTAATGTGCGGCCTGTGAGACGCTCGACAATACGCCCTGCCCAGTCCAGACCAACGCCGTAGGACCAGCCCTGACCAGGCTGATAATTGAGCGGATAGTCATATGCCTTCTCGACTGGCCGCTGCTCACCCTCCACTGGCTTGTTATACTTGGAGTTATATTCCGCCAGCAGAGGGTCAAAGACCTCATACGAAGTGCCCGCACTGTGTGTCAGCAGCATTTCGAGCGTAATGGGTCTTTTGATAGGCTCAAGCTGCTGGGTTGAGCCATCAGCTGAGAAGCCCGTGATGACCTTTTTCGCTGCCAGTTCCGGGGCAATAGATGATATGTCACCTTCAAGAGAGATTAAACCATCCTCAACACATTGTAGCGCGGCGATAGTAGTGAGGAGCTTCGTACCTGAAGCAACATATAGCACATCATCAGCGCGTTGGGGGCATTTCTCACCCGTGAGAAGCGTACGCTGACCGAGCGCGCGATTACGGGCAAAGCTGTTATCGAGGTTGGCTGCACAAAGTATCGCGCCATTGATCTTGCCAGAATTAATTGCAGCCTGAACTTCAGCTTCAAAGTCTGCCATTGCAAAAGATATTTCGGTCATTTGTCAGCACGGAGGATGTTGTAATGGGCAGGTGGTGTAAGAAGATGAACATCTCACATGGAGCCACCTAGACGCTATGTGTTGCACGGAAATAACTGGGGCGCTTCTTGCACAATGGGTCCAAGCAATTTCGAGTCGCGTCAGAAGCTTTGTCTCTGTGAGACCAGGTCACGCATGTACAAAGCTGATTGTAGAATTCTCAGCGGCAAAGTGGTCCAAGATGAGGGTAAGAATTGTAGCCGTATGGACCGGGCTCCAGATGGTGACGCGGCTGAATGAACCCAAACATGATGGTCGACAAGATTGATACATCGTCAAGCACTTGATAAACTAGGTCTGTTTAGGAAATTGGTATCAAACATCAGCTCCGAGCAGCCATTTCCCACTTTCGATGCATGATTCTACCTAGAGACCTGGCAATTTTGGTGGCACAGGGACACTCTCACGGCGGCCACAAGAAGGAAGGTTTTTGGAGAGATTCTATTCCTTTTGAGCCATGCAGTCTGGTCACATAGCACCAAAGCCCTGCCCCAAGGAAGGCAACAGTGAGAAAGCCAGTAGCGGCTGCCGCAAATTTCTAGGTAGACTTGAGTGTAAATATGGAAATCCAGATATAGTTCCATGTTCATTTTCTGTATTTACCTAATTCATGCTCAGCAGGACGAACAATCTGCACACCCCACTAATAGGCTCCCAGGTCCATCATAACACGGATGATGAAAAATGTGTAGTCAGTATCTGACGTGCAATAAAAATGCGGAGATTAAAGCCGCTGTTCTAAGCTGAGCAATTAAAACATTCCCCTATATACTATACCGTAGCATACTAGACTCTTTATGCTAGTCTTGGCGTAATGGAACCGTGAGAAGTATTTTCCTTCTTGCCATGTGAGCCCTATGAGTCAAACAGGGTACCATCATATTAGTACGCAATATTCATGGCCGAGCGCCATTACACTTGGCTTGCCTTGCGGGCGCCGTGCTGGTAGTTATGTCGAGGCTGGAAGATCACACAAGAAACTGGGCGCTGCTTTTCTAACTTCATTGGAATACCTAGTACATCTACTAAAACTACCACCGTAACATCATCAGCAACTAACCGTGCATCCAGAGCCGGCCGAGCTTAGCTTCCAATTTCCATGGAGAACTCCATCCAACGACTTTTGCTTTTCTCTAGAAACTGTTCAGGATATCCCATCGTTCCCGTGGAACCGGCCCATGAAGGTGAAAAGCTATCAGAGCCACAATCCGGCCTATGATTCTGTAGCTGTGGTGACATCAGATCCCCAAGGGGATATCACAGCTCCGGACCGTTTTGGCAGTTTGTGTAGCACCCTGATTCAAATTACCAGTTTTGCAACTAGTCTGGTAACCGTCGGCTGTGCGGAGGTGCATAGTGTTTGCCCCGGAGGTCCACAACGACAACTGCCCATTTAAACCACGACAATTGCCAGCTAATCCCTCCTCGAACGGATTGAACCAGTTTCCAGGTTTTTCGGGGCGATCGCGCCCTACTTCACCGCAAAGCCCGGCGAGAAAGTCATTTCCGCGGCCAGTGGACGTACAGGTTCTCTTGGGATGACTCGGATCTGCCATGGCCCAATAGTGGGCGTTAATGTAGACCCTCCCTCCGCCAGTAGCTCCAGTAAGACCAGGGCAGGCATTGACACATGTCAGAGTAGAGGCATTGATACAACTACTAGCGACAATGAATAGGAGGACAGTCTTCAGCATCGTATCGAGGTTTTGTGAATAATAGACGAGAAACGGTTTTGAGATTAGAGAGTAGAGAACTTGGCGGTGTCAATGTCGGGTTCCAAAAAAAGGAAGTTGTCTTAATTTCTCTTTGATTCGTGAAAAGTAGCGTTTTGGCAAGTGAAACAGGTCTGATGTGATGGTAAGTCCATAAGGATTTTATACTTCTACTTTCTATCGTGCCATTCATTCTCCGCACCCGTAATCTATTAAGATGCCACAATGAGCAGCCACTAAGGAGCCGCTATCAGCTTCTTCATTATAATATTCCACCGCAATCTAGCTTCGTTGAAGGATAGGCTTGCTATTCACATTCCAGGGCAACGTTCTACATGACGTAAATTCCTGTCTGGCCAGTTGGTTCTTACCTAACCGGAATTCCGGTCCGGCTGGTTCTTACCCGATCGGAATTCCCGTCCTGCATTTACCAGTAGTAGAGTGATGCGAAAGGCGGCGCCGCGTTGACCAACTTTGGCGCGACCCTCGTCCACTCTAGTGGTTTGTGGAACTTAAAAGCTTGCATTTCTGAACTTAAGCAGCCAGTGCTTCTAATAGTCTAGAGTATTAACTGGCCTATTAGTCCATACTGCAGTCTAGACTACCGAGCAGTGAATCCTACCTCTCACATTTTAAAAACGACCATACACGCTATACCATATTAAGAATAGATTCATACTTCTTGCTTGCTATATTGTCGCAAAGGCTTGTGGGTCTCTTAATACTGATGGGGATAACTAGTCCCAGTTTTGTGAGGAGTTTTCATGTGCTGTCTTTATATTTTTTACTTTGGGCCCTGTGTCTTACCCAGTTCCTTGGGAACTTAGGGTTGGCAAAAAGTACTCGAACCTTACTATATCGAGTAAGATATGCGGGAAGGAGGAGCGACAAGAGGACAAGCTAGTAGGTCCTTTGTACCTAGTTCCCACTTTAAATATCGAAATAACAGAATAAGACCTTTTTACCTGGACCTACCGTGAGCACCAGTTCTTGCTCTTGTTTGTGATGGAGTTTAACGAAAATTACCTACCAACTGACACACAAGGCAACGTCCCATATCAAATGGCGCAATCTGAATCGACATCACTTACGCTTGCCACCTACCTAGCGTGGGTGAACTGCTGGCTGTCGACCCCTTGGTACCATGGCTTCGGAAATGGCTCGCCAGAGGATGCCCTCATGTCCATGGACGAAATGGTAGCCCCGTTTCGGGAAAAAGACGCTACGGCGTTGCTGAATAGCGACAATCTACAGAGACTTGTGGCCTCATTTCGTCGTCGAGTCGACGACAAGGAAATCTTGGTGGGGGGCAGTGTTCCACCATCTTGTGATGAACGAAACTTCTTCAAGTTTCGATATGATCCGAAGACCAGCTGCACATGCGATGGGATTTACCCTGTGCCGTCAGATGCGACATTTGAGTCTATTGTGCAACAAAGGAAATGCGCGGCTGTGAATGCCATGGTTGATATGGCAGACTTGCTCAACCAGAAAGAAGTGGAATGGAATCCTCGTCAACTCTTCACGTCCGAAAACCTAAGAAACGCTATGGAGGAATTGGTTCTGGCGAATGCAGATGAGCAGCCACAGCCAGACACTTGTATTGGCCTCCTGCCATCTCTAGCAACGGTGCAGGCGCCTGACAGAAGACCCAGTCCAACAGTAGATATGCATCTAAATGTGTTTCGACGCCTTGTGCCGGCCAATGACGGGGTTAAGCTTTTTGCCGACGCTAAGAACTACTTTGCTCTAGCATGCGGAGCTGGGCTCGTCGATGAAGGCATCGCTATGGCCATCTCAGAGGCCCCGAATAATGTTCTTATTGGTGACTACTGCGAAGCTGCAGGCGAGAATACGATATCCATCGTCCAGGAAGTTGGGATAGCAGCTATGGCATATCTTAAACTGTGCAACCTGGCAGGCCATATGACTGACTGGCAGTTCAATAATGGTGTTGCCGCAGTCTACCAGTTCTGCGTCCTGGGTTACTACCGAGACCACTCACGCGATCTCCGCCCACGCAGTATCTACGGCAGCCGTGTAGCAGACCTCATAGCACAACGATATATTGATCTTGAGATTTTCACCGGCGTACTGAACGCAAGTGTCGCCGTCAGGGGCGAAGAGCTAAGTAGAGAGCAATACTTGCTGTTAGCAGAGGGATGCTGCTATATGAATGACCTGATTGACTTCCGGAGCGATAGTAGCCGTGGGTTAAGGGAGAATGTGATGCTGCGAAGTGTGAGGGGAAATTTGTGTTTGCATCTCGACAAGATGATTGCACGATGCGTGACAAAATGCGCGGAATCGGTGCAGTCGAGCCGGGTCAGTGCATTAGTGATCCTAGGCTTTTGCAATTGGCTCCTGCTAGGTTCACAACATAAGGTATATGAGCTGATGATTGGGGTTAAGGAGCAGCAAGATCGCTATAGGACGTGCGGGTATACCTCAGAGACGGACGGGAGTTATGAGCAGCTACTGGACGTGCTGAGGCCGTATGGCAGCTTAGGAAAGAACGGGCCAAGTGTCTGGAAGAGGAGGGTAGATATGGACTTGCAGTATCATGAGTGTAAACGGTCGACTGACACACATATCAAGTGGTTGGCAGATACTGCAAGAACGTTGCTGAACCCTATAAATCTGCGCAGGATTGTAGATCTGGTGCACTTTGAATGGGTTGGAGATATAGGGGATGCTGAATTTTGTCCTTAACACCTAGCCTACACCTATCCATGAAAGTAAGGCCTAAACCGGTGATTTGGAGTCAAGGTAGGGGTAACTGAAAGGTGTTGTCAGACTACCAATATATAAAACATACTTATAATAATATACATACATATATACATAGCACTAGGCCCTAGTTATAACTCCTAACTACTAAGTTCATATACTTTAGTACGGTCCTAAGGTATAGGCTCCTAAGCCTACTAAGCTGGCTCATACCCTAGGGTATAAACGGCAAGTCCGCAATAGCAAGCTAGGTTATTTAAATAATACACTTAGTAAGTATCGTTAAGAGATTACTCTTAATAGAAAGACTATTACTTAGAGAAATTAATAGAGATCTAAACTATTTAGACTAGCTATAGTCCTTTTAGGTTTACCCATCAAGGCAGTACATTGGCATTGACTTAATCGAGCGCTGTGAGAGTGTGAGAGTTGCCACTTTGCTTTAGTGACCTGGTGCAGTCAGTTACTCAGTTGATCAATTGCTAAGACATTTTCTGATGACATTTCAAGAGGCTTGTGGAGGTGGCTTTATCTGCAACTAATCGTGAATTTGGTATAGAATTTTGCCTGACCAACAAATCGCTGACCAGCGCTGGTGCTCCGTCACGCGAGGACTCGAAACTCTTTGCAGCGAACGCAGATACAGAAGGAAGTGTTTCGATGCCATGCTGCCAAGACTTTCAAGATTCTGAGGAACCTCTAGAACAGTCGTGGCTTCTGCGACTTTTTCGGCCTTCGCTGTTCAATAGATCTAGTAGCAATGAGTACAAGCGCAGCAGAGAAGAGCAAAGTAGGAGAATCATAGCTTAGTATCCCTCACATGCAACCTTTACCATGAATCGACGCATAATGAAATTGAGTGTTTAATTGTGCTTATAGAGACCATGTTTGCATCCAACGAAAATTCCGAAATTAAGAATAGTTGACTTCCTTGAACAAAGGAATTGTGCATCGGTAATAACCACATAGAACTATAGCCAATGAGCTGCTAGCCGATGTTGCTAGTACACGTTTTCTGAAAACCCCGGAAACAAAAATGTTGATAACAAGTAACCAGATGTACACCATCCACCACAGACTTGATATTGGATAATAGTGTCCCTGCAATGATCACCGTATCTCTATACGCATGGAAGAATGTGCCACGATAAAACAGATCGAAAGCAGCATTTGTAGCAGCGGCATCTCCTGCAGCCCATAATATTGAACTTCTTGAGAGCCTTGCTGGTGAGAATAAACCTTTCATGCCATTACCAGCAATGATAAAAGTATAGTCTCACCAGCAGGGCTCTCCAGAAGTTCAATATTCTGGACTGCAGCAGATCCCTCTACCACGTTGCCCCCAATATGTCCTTTAAGTAAATCTTCGTCGCA
This sequence comes from Zarea fungicola, assembly GCA_900169235.1. Taxonomy (NCBI): domain Eukaryota; kingdom Fungi; phylum Ascomycota; class Sordariomycetes; order Hypocreales; family Cordycipitaceae; genus Zarea; species Zarea fungicola. The sequence continues at coordinate 74,001 of FWCC01000201.1, forward strand.
GCAAGCTCCCATAGCCACACGACAGGCTGGGCCCGTAGGATAAAGGCCAGGTGTCTGACGTGTTGCACACTGCTCCTTGGCATATGGTAGTCAAGTTTTCTTCACCACATCAACCGACCCAGAATATAAGTGTCGGAGCCTTCGTTGCGATCGGCTATATGCGCGGTTAGAAGGATCTAGCGTCTGGTGAACATGAGCCGTCACCTGATGTTCACGGCCGACAGAAAACGTAACGTACGATTTGGTTGTCCCCCGCCCCCTCAAGTATTCAAGTTAGGGTGATCTATCCACACCATCCACTGCACATGTACCGACGCGGTCGCCTCTCATACTTCCATTGTCGCACCATTGTTGCGGCTGCAGTCCCGTGAAAGCGATGATACGAGCCTAGCAAGCAGAGTAGACAAGGAAAACAGCCACTACCATACTAGGACAAGGTAGCGGCTGTTATCTATGGAATGATCGAAAGTACGCTTCTAGCAGTATGATGAAGGAGGGAGAACAGAGCTCGTTGGCCTGCTGGGTCAATATATACACTGTAAAACCGGAAATTCCGGCTAGCTGCTCGAGTTAGTATCAGTAAGCTATGACCACGGTTCAAGTCAGGACCCCGATACGAATTTAGTGGATATACTATTGCCATGTGCAGTTAGAAGCTAATTTTACCCTGCACGGTCCCAATCAATCTCGAGTTGACCAAAACAAATAGCACAGGCCAGCTTCGCTCATTGGATGGCCCCTGCCAAATTGCCAGAGTCACAGCGAAAATGACGACTTAGCTTCATCCTTGTAGGTCCATCAAATTATTTGAAATATACTCATGCTCAGCATCTAGAAAAACCCTAGTAGGTTCAAGTTTGCTCGGGTGTAGGCTCGGAACCCAAAAGTTCTAGACTCAAATCTATCAATAACTTGAAAGCAGTAATGCATACTTGATGTCATGATCTATACAATCCCCACCTATTGAGTCTACGATTATTAATCGTTCTACAGTGAATTTTTCTGTACCATTGATTTTGTCGCCATAAGACCCTGATCTTGAGTTTCCTCTCGGGCTTTCCATATTGACTCAGGCGCGAGTTGTCAGAAAGGACGCTTTACCAAATATAGCTGTGGCCTTCCGCCAAATCCCTGTAGCACTTTTATAACTCTGCGACACCCTGGTCAACGAGGTACCACGCTAGTCGGGGTGCTTTCGCTGAGTTGGAAGTGGCTAAAAGTGGTTGTATAACGCCCTGTCTTCTAGCCATTTTTCACTAAGTGGCTCTGTATGAACTTGGCAAAAAATTTGCACGAGTCACTCTCAGCGGCCAGAGACAGGCAAAAACATCACCAGAATGCTATTCTAGAACCCTAACCCTGAGCAGCCAGGATCTAAGACAGAGTGGGTAGGTACAAAGGTAAGTTATCCACTATAGACGCTAATAAGATGTACCTCAGCCACCGCTGAGTGGGTACGGAATTCTCGTTAGAAAAAGTCAAGATCACAGTCCAAGGCAACCGTAAGCGATCATAAACCACTACCAAATTTTAGTGTTCCCACAATGCTTTCTGTCCGAGTATGGCGACTCGTTAGGCTGGGCCTCTGTCGTAAGCGAAGATGGAATCCTGCTCTGCTTTAGAAATACCCTTTGACTCTGTGGTGGCTGTGTCGTAAAACGGATACGCTACCGTCAAATCTACTTTGTCGAGTGAGCAGCGTGTAGCCCTCAGATGGACAAGACCGAGTTTAGAAACTGCCTTACAGTTAGATGGGAGTGGGTTTTGTCCAGCAATCCTGCGCAAGCTAGTTGAGCGGAGGCATTGGTAGACCCCCATTGAGTGGATCGTATTCAACGACTCATGACCTGTTTATTGGTATCCGGTTTGTATGACTAAGAACTGCTCGTTATGAAAACGAGCGCGTCAACGAGCGACTTAGCAAGAGAGTTTATAAATAGTTGCCTTAGTTTATAAAGTATCTGTTATCCGGTCGGCTAGAGAGGGCGGGCTCCTGTTATGCTGCCAGGTGAGATATGACGGCCCTGCAAAACAAAACCCTGCCCTGGCGCCATTTTCAGGCTACCTACTGGCAGTGTGGTCACAACGTGTAGGCTCTGCGGAACACCACGGGAGATTCTACTGCTAGTTAATGCTGACCGCCCTTGGGACTTTCGATCTTTTCTTCAAAGACGTGGGCTATTGCCAAAGCCGTTATGGGTGTCACCAGTGCATTCAGTCAGGTTTTGTTTCTAAGGTGGGAATACTATAACCGCTACCTCTGGCTTAAGCAGTAGCCAGATAGAAACCGGCTAAAATTAGCTCTTGTTGTTATTAACATATACTTGCCTGCCTATTTGCCTGTTCGAATACTAGCTTGATCAAGATACCCCAAGGCATAGTTGACTGTAGACGCACGATACTGGCAGATGAGGATCACCTTGGGATCAGGGACAAGGTTGGACATCTTGCGGACAGTAGATTGAATTAATTAATTCATTAAATACTAAGTTTTGTAAATATTAAATTAAATAGAGAGTCTACTAAATTAAAATAATCTAAATAATCTAACTAACGTGGTTGATAAGCGAGGCCAGTCATGTGAACTGGCCGTTCCACTTTTATATAGATAATAGTGTGTCGGGCCGGCGTGCC
>FWCC01000203.1:0-142160 GCA_900169235.1 Zarea fungicola
TGGTGTAAAAGGGGTGCTCCGATAGGGGGGTGCCCCGCCGAGGGTGGTCGACGTTAGTACCTTGGTACTCCGTACTTGTACAGTACCTTGGTGGCAGGCTCGCGGGGGCGCGCAGGTACCCAGTTCTTGCTGCCTGGTAGTGCCTACTACGTCGCGCCCCTTGTTCACGCGCCAGCTTGCCCGCCCTCTGCTTTCCCTTTCTTCTCTTCAACCAACTATTCCCGTTTACACAGTTGGCTTCCTCGATCATCCACATACTTCGCCGTCGAGACCATCAAAGGCGTATTTAATCTTCTTCATCGACCGTCGCTTCTTGAGACTTTTTTTCCTTTTCTTCGCCGACGGTGCATTTTCCACACGCCGATCAGACCCTTGTTGTCGCACAATCCTTCCGACAACGCATTCTCTTTTACGCCACACACCTTCTTTAATACCGTGCCGCTTCTCCTACCGACCGAGTCTTTCTATCCCAAACTATCATCATGTCTGGAAAGCTCGATAAGCCCCTTGACGATATCGTCTCCGCCCGCCGCAAGAGCACTGGCAACCGCCGCTCCCAGCGTCGCGCTTCTGGTCGCCCAGCTGCTGCACCTGTTGGTGGTATTCAGAAGACCAAGCCTGGCCGCGGTGCTGCCGCAAAGGCCCCCCAGGGCAAGGCCTCTATCCCTCATGGTGAGAGCAAGGTCATTGTCAGCAACCTGGTACGTACAGCCGATGCTGCGCATTCTGCGAGGAGACGCCGCTAACCCCGTGTGCAGCCCAAGGATGTCTCGGAGCAGCAGATCAAGGTATGTTTCCGTTGAGGCAAATCACGCCCCTCGGACTTGTTCGAACTTTCCTCCTCTTTCGCATCGTTTGCTCCCATTACCGAAGTATCTGGATTTCCAATCCCAAATACTGAGCCACCTGCGCCTGAGACCTCTCCGCCTGGCCTTGTCTCCTTCCCAGATGCCGCCTGACGCCATCGCGTGAAGTTGAGAGCACCTAGTCTCGCAAAAAAGTCTGTCTGTTATGCCTGGTCAGCAAAGTTTCAGAGACTGCGATGACGCCATGGTTGCGCCACAGGACGAAATCTCATGGGTTCTGGTTGAGAAAACACGCAATTCCACGCTGCAAACAGCGTTGCTGTCAAACTTTTGTATCAACGAGTTCCGAAGCCAATGCAATACATCAGCCTGTGAAGGGGTTCACAAGCCGCAGTTGCTGCTTGTCCGCTTGCCCTGCTTGCAACTTTGCGGGATGCATGCCGTTTGGGGTGGGGAACAATACGGCTGCCTCGTTCAATTTCTCGCCTCGCTGGAATATGCAGGCGCAGAATAAGACATGAGAGCATGAACAAGCAAAAGGCTTTGGCAGTATTGCTGCTGTGGTACAAGTGATTTTGTGCTTGGCGTGCAATTTGCATAACTTTGAAACTCGTTGATCGGCCTGACAACCAAACAATACTACTCGGAAACGACGCGTACCAATGGACAACTCATCGAATGAATTCTCGGAGCCGGATTTTCGCCTCTTGTATATGCTGCATCCCCTATGGTTCACTAACCGCTACTCGCGCCCTATAGGAATACTTTGTCCAGTCTGTTGGCCCCATCAAGCGCGTCGAGCTCTCGTACGGCCCCAACTCTCAGAGCCGCGGCATTGCCAATGTCATCTTCCATAAGCCGGACGGCGCTAGCAAGGCCTTCCAGAAGCTCAATGGTCTTCTCGTTGATGGCCGCCCCATCAAGATTGAAATCGTCGTTGGCGCCGCTCAGGCGGACAAGGTCATCCCGCAAGTGAGGACCCTTGCCGAACGTGCTACGTAAGAAGACTCCCCCTTCGAAATTACGACATGAAAACACTAACGGATGTGCTCCTTCAGTCAGCCCAAGGCTCAGCCCAAGTCTGCCGCTGGGAAGCAGGGCAACAACAATGCTAAGGGTGGTGCCAAGGGTAACACTGGCAAGGGCCGCCGCGGTCGCAACGCCCGTCCCACCTCAAAGTCGGCGACTGAGCTGGATGCCGACATGGATAACTACATGGCCGACACCACGCCCAACGTCAATGCTGCTGCTTCAGCATCGGCTGCTGCCCCAGCTGCCAATGGCGACTCCGCCATGGACGATGAGATCAGCGTAAGTTGTTAAAATGCAGGAGGATGATGATCATGGTTTCTAACACGTTTGACCAGTAAACAAATTAATAACAACGATCGATTTTTTTTGGAGGGATTGTAATTTTATATATTCTAAGGAGTACCAAGAAAATACCAATATTCACAGCGGGGAACTGATGCTGCGGGACAGATTGACTTGCTGAAGGCAGCTTATAGGGATCAAGAAGATGGAAATGCTTTAATGAATGCCGTATCCCAAACAATACTTGGTTGTGTTATGTGAACTGCCAGTGAATTCCTAACAGGTGACAATTCAGAAGGTAATAATTGATGCGAAAGACTTTTATGGTATCAAGTAGCGAAAATATGGCAGTAGCTAGCCTGAGCCAAGCGATTGATTGGCTGATGGTTGATAAGGATGGCTTTGCGTCTCTAGACTGCCATCTTGACTGGTTGATGTATCCAAGGGAATTGAGATTTGGATTGTTGATTCTTGCATGTGGTTGTGGGTGTTTGCGACGACAACGGTGCAGCTGGAACCAAAGTAGCAGCGCGGCTGGCGTGAGCTCGCGCTAGCATTGTCGGCTCATGGTATGGTTCATCGGCGGGCCAGGCGATGAGACATGCACCACGGGCAGCATCTTGAGCCGCGTGTAGCGAAGAGTAAATTTCGCAATTCGGCATTGTGATGTGTGTGATTCTGTTATTTTTACAGAAATTTGTAATCCAGACGCTTTTTTGGGGAAAACCCCTCTGTTCTTGCTGGTTGGTGTTGGTGGCTTCGATAGAGTGCGGTAAGAAACAGTTGAGTGGAAGTCGGCCGTCTTTCTGGTTTCTTGTCGAGGGGTGTTTTTGTTGGAAGTACTCTTGTGTATAATCAAGAGGCAAATGGTAACAGTCCAGTAAAATCGAAACTGGAAAAAGAAAATGGAAAGAAATAAAACCAAGGCAAAGAACAACGAGGGTCAAGGGATATAAAAGACGGGGATCGGATTCCTGCTCGAGGCACGGACCGAACCGGGGTTGTTGGATCGTGTGACAGAAAGCACGGCCGAGGCGGCAAGGGCCAGGGGAAGGGGGCCAAAAATGAATAAAAATGAGCGGTGGAGAAGGAGAACCCTGTCAAAGATCTCAGGTATCACAAAAAAACAAGTGAAGCCTGAGATGCAGATTTCTTGTTGGGCGAGTGTCTTGTCTTGTCCAGCGTTGGTAGAGGAGAAGTGGCCGTGTGAGTTGGGCAGTGTCTTCCTTACTTAATCCTCTTGTGTGTGTGTTTTTTTTAAACCAAGTTTTTCTTGTAACGGAGGAAAACTGTTTGTTTCCGCTCTCGTGCAACAATCCAGGATGGGCCAAAGAGATTATTTATGTACATGGGGGTTGGGTGGCAAAGGAAATCTACTACTCGTGTACTACATCCTGGGCAAGACTTCCTACCTTCTTGCCGGCCCCTCTCCCCGCCCTCCCTTTCCTTTCCACCGTTAGAACTAACCTTCTCCGTTGAGGAAACGGTTTTTAGTTAATATAAAAAACATGAACTAGGTAAAACGCCCCCTCCAATCAGGCAGGTATGGCATGGCTGCATGAAGAGAAGGAGAGCCAAGGAAACACAGCGGTGGTGGTGGAGGTGCGCCTGCCTATCTATACATGAATGTGTGTCCGCGTGTTAGTCTGCATATGTATGTATGTTGCTTCGCGTTGTTCGCTGACTGCGTTAGATGGAGGGGGCTTTTTCTTAGTGGCTTGATGTGGTAAATTCCGGGTTTTCATTGGTTTGTTGGTTGAAGAGTAATATCAACGTTGGAAAGGCGAGATGGGGGGCAAAGGCCAAGGAGGGGGGGAAGGGGTGGGAAGCAAGGTAATACGGGCGCCTATTATTCTCGCAGCCTTGTTTATCGTTTAGTTTTGTCTGTTTTTTACTCACAAGCTTGAAGAGACGTGGCAGTTAATATAACGAAAAGAGCGGGGAGAAGAGGGGATGCAAGGATTATATTCCCCATCATATTGCTCAAGATGGTTTAACCACGGGATCCCTGGTGACTAGTCTCGGCGGCTATTGCAGGCAACAGGTTAGTTCACCGTTATTACACGCATCATCTGACGGAGAACCTGCATACAGCTGATAATGTATGTGGTCCTCTTCTGAGTCTAGCGGAACTCGTGCAGGAGCAGACTACTCAACGCATTTCATAAGTCATCATCGCGAACACTCAACGTTATGCAGCACACACCACGCTTCTGAAGCTGGCACTCATCTCGCTTGTCGACCTGTGAGAGACTTGGAGGGATGTTTATTCAGTACTTTGTTGTTGTTGATATCTCTCTATCTCACCCTGCAACTCGCCAATGGAAAAATAAAACGACTCTTTTTATAGAAAAAAATGAAAAACACCCCTGTGCTTTCCGGCCTGCGCCTGGTAACATTCATCATTGGTACATTCAGGCTTAAGCCTTGGTTGTGGGGACCTCCTCGACCTCTTCCTCCTCGTCGTCGTCGTCGCCGCTGTCAACATCCTCAGCATCGTCGACATCCTCAAGATCGGGCATGCCCTCGGCGCCGCCAGCGAGCTTGGAGAAGTCGATGCCACCAAAGTCGCCTAGAAAGAGCGTTCACAAGTCAGTAAATGGCGTGTCCAAGGGACATTGAGGTGAGCAGAGGCCGCAAGTCCGACTCGCTCCAGTCCCTTGCTCAATAATTCACGTACCTCCCATGCCAGGCATGCCGCCCATGCCGCCGAACTGGGAAAAGTCTTCCTCCGGAGCTTCATTCTGCTCGTCCTCATCAACCCATCTGTCGAAATCGACCTTGAGGAAATGAAGACGGAGTTTGCCCTTGGTAAGACGGGGCCAGAACTCCTTGTCAAGGTCCTTCTTCTGCAGCTTGATGACGATGCTGTGCGGTGAGTGCTTGATCTTGCTCTCAGCCGGATCAATTTCGGCGTAAAACTCGAGCTCAAGGTGGTACTTGGTCTTCTGGGAGGTCGAGGTGCCGGTGAAGGTGAGCGAGGTAGCCTTGAGCTCCAGCTCGTGGTCGTCCTTGGGGATGTCCGGGACATTCAGGGTAAGGCTGACCCAGTTCTTGGAGGCGTCCGAGTCGGAGGAGCGCTGAGCCCAAAGGACTGGTGGTCAAAAGTTAGCATCCTGAAGCGGAAGTACCATGCGAGACGTGGTTAAGTGTATGGGGCGTAAGCATGGAGCTCAGTTTCTCTCGATTGTGTAATTGCAAATGAGAGAGCATGCGCAGCTGGCGTTCAGAGGCCGATGAAAGCTACTCCAAACGATGCATAACTGCCGACGCTTGGGGCCCAAAGCTAAGAATTCGCGAGAGTAGCGGCGCGCGGCACCGGCACAAACGTACCTTCGGGGTTGGAGACACCGTCGCTGGCCATGGTTGGAGGTTTGAGGATGTGGGTTGTCTATGGATTACGCAAAGAAGCGATGAAGAAAGCCAAAGGGTGAGCAATGGCAAGGGCGTGTATGATTGAACGTGGGAATTTTGAGAATATGGCGGAGTAAAAGATAGGTTCAAGTGTGATGGAGTGGAGAGGCGGTTTGAAAAGCAATGAGCGGTGGTGGAAGCTGCTAACCAACTACAGGAGGGGTCAAGCCAGAAAACCTACGCATTACCACAGTAACATTTCCTACGCTGCCCAAAAAATAGCTTCACCTGTAAACCTCACGCTGTGGTCTGCCTGCCTTGCCCCTCCTCTGGTCGCCTTCAGCCCTTTTCTGGCACCTTCCATGGTGAGCTTCTGAGCTTGAAGATAATAGGTACATGGTTGTTCTAGTAATCCACAAGCAGAGCTGAGGTATATACTAACGAAAATTGTCCCCGCCTCCCGACTATGTGGGCCAGGATGGCACAACAGCCTCGCTTCCACAGGGGAGTTCCACGCTATGACGATTACCTGTAGGACAAGCAAGGCGTTACAATAAGCTTTCGTAATGACTGGCTGTGCGTTGTAGCTACAATATCTCCAAAAGAGGATTTTGGACTAATATCCTTGTTGGTCTCAATGGCTAATGTATTTTAATTTCAATATTGTTTTATGTTTTTCGGAGCTGATAGCTTCGTCGCAGGCGCCCCAGGTCCGATATCAGCGCCGTATCCAACACGCCACAGCGATTCAGCAACTACCCCCCAGCCTGCGCCACAGCAGTCTTCCAGTTCATGTTCCAGCGGGCGCCGAGTCGCCAAAGTGTCAGGCGCCAGCCACTCAGTGGCTTATCTGGCTCGCAACCGATGGCCGGACTGTGGCGGATAGCATGTACCAGTATGTCGGCCTGAAGGTCTCGCCTAGCATCCTACGTCAGTTTTGTTCACTGCAAGTTGCATCAAACAGCTTTTAGCCGCGTGGCTATTCTTCCCTCACCCAGCGCCTACGTGCTAATAGCACATTTTACGCATATCAGTCTTCTTTTCTAGTACCTCATTGACCCTCATCTCCATCACCACTTCGCACTTGTCCACTCCCACTTCCCCGCGTCGATTAGCCATGGAGACGCTGCGGGCTGTCTTTACGAAGCCGGATCCTCAAGCGCAGGTAAATGAGACCAGTAGCCAATTTCTTGTTCATTATATTGGAATGTGTAAATAGCTGACACCAGACGTCCGCCTCAATCCCTAAAGGCTCGAAAATGCAATGCGCTGCTCCGGACGAATATCCGCAAACTCGACCGCGACATCAACAGCATCAAACAGGCCGAGGCCAAGGCACGCCAGCTGATTGTCCAGGCCGACAAGCGCGGTCAGCGCGACCCGTCCCGTGCCGCGCAAGCCCAGAAAGAAGTGCGCATGTACGCCGGCGAGCTCATCCGCTCGCGCAGGCAGTCGGCGCGGCTGCATACGGCCAAGGCGCAGCTCACCTCGGTGCAGATGCAGGTCAGCGAGGCGTTTGCGGTGCGCAAGATTGAAGGCTCTATCAAGGCGAGCGTGGGCATCATGAAGGACGTCAACACACTCATCAGCCTGCCCGCGCTGGCCGGCACCATGCGCGAGCTTGGAACGGAGCTCATGAAGGCCGGCATCATTGAGGAGATGGTCGAGGATGTGCTGCCCGAGGACAATGAATACATGCTCGAGGACGAGGCCGAGGCTGAAGTGGACAAGATTCTGGGTGAGGTCCTCAAGGACCGGAAGGAGGCCACGCCAAACTTGCCGGCCACTCCTTTGCCAGAGGTGCCCAGTACAGCAGAGGAGATCGAGGAGGAAGAGGACCCGGAGGAGATGATGGATCAGATGCGGAACCGATTAAATGCTCTTCGAAGCTAGAATTGGAAGTGGGAAGGATTTCATGTTGCATGCCATGGCTAAATAGTACTGTCGTTGGCCTGTGGTAGCGGAGTTTGGCGCTTGGGATACAACTTCTTTCTTTAGCCTCTTTGAATATGAATTTTAGACATGAATGGTCTTGTTTCCATCTTTCTTGCACTTATGCTCGCTGCTAATATATTGCGTGTGGCTTCTTGAATAAGATTTCAGACTGTCATGAATGGTATTCTATGTAGTTGCAAACATCCACTGAGAGCTCTCGATAAAACCTACCAAACACTCCATTGCTGGCATTAATTGTCTTGCATTACTCGACGGTCTAGCTTTTGAATCACTTTATGCAATTCAATATCCTTAATACATTTATAGGCTCACTCACTTCTCTTTTGCAGTTGGCGACCTGGTACGAACCATCGGTGGTGGGTGACACTCCACGCCACGCTAATCCACTACGGGAGCAAGAGTAAACAGCAACTGACCTCGAGCTATCACCTACATCTACTCTGAACAGAAAATTCCCCACGGCAAACCGCTGCCATGTCGTCTCTGACAAGGGCGCGATCACTGCGCAAACCAGCCGGAGCAACAGCTCTACCTCCTACTGAACGGTCCACGGAACGCAACCAAGACCCGAGCCGCAATGCCTCGCCGAGCCGACTACCAATGAAACCCGCTTCGACGGCTACCAGCAGAGCTCCAAGTTCCTCGGCGACAGGGCCTACAAGATCCACGAGTGGAAGGATAAATAGGCCAGGTAGCTCATCCTCCAATGCCTCTTCGGTGACGACTGCGGCAGCACCAAGGAGGGCTATATCGCTGGGCAAGAAAACCACAAAGGTGGCGGCAACAGCTACCACATCTGCTCCTAGCACGTCACAAACGACGACAACGACGGCGTCAACCCGAAAAGAAGGGAGTAGATATCCACCACTCACTTCTGCTACGAGACCAGTGTCCATGGTTATGCGGAACGCTTCAGATGGCTCAACGACGTCGACAGGGACGAGACGTACGACACCAACTACTGCTGCAGCCCGTGCCACCACTGCGACGACACCATCAAAGTCAAATACTACTACGGCGCGGGTAGCAGTGCCACCAGCCGTAGCAACACCACTCACAGCACAGGAGCGAAAGAGCAGATCACGACCACCATCACGAGACCAATCAGCCGGCACAGCGGCACAAGCTGCACAAGCACCAGGGACACCCAAACGGCGAGCCATCTCTGTCGGCAAGCCTCCACCTCCTCCCACTACACCAATCACGACTACAACCACAACGACGGTAGCTGGGCCGGCAGGGCAGGCGGCAGTGCGCCTCAACCGGCCAGCATTTTCCATCCACCAGCAGCGCTTCTCGCCGGCCAAGACGACCGGCCCCAACAAGCCGCCGACGGCAACCTATACAGCTCCGCCCTCGCCCTCCAAGCTTCCGGCTAACATTGCCGCCTCGGCGGAGACGAGCCGCCTGCAGGGCGAGCTCCTCCAGCTCCATCTCCTCCACCGCGACGCCGCCCGCGTCGAGGCGCAGTGGCGCGCGAGCGCCAAGAGCAAGCTCGGTGAGCGCTTCCGTGCTGTTCGGGATGCGCACCGACAATTGGCGGACCGGGAAGCTGCGGAGGTTGAAGGTGATAACATTGCCGCGCTACAACAATGGAGCGGCGGCGGCGGCGGTGGCGGCACGCTGGATGACAGGGTGCGTGTGCTAGATGCCGTAGTGGGCGGTGCGTGGATGATGAGCGAGCCGGGCGGCAAGTACGCGCGTGTGGTGCGGCGGTTTGAGCGCTGGGTCGAGCGGGTGATGGATCTGGAGGAGGCGAGGGAGAGCAGCGGCGCAGGTGTACACGGCCAGAGTGTTGGGAGCAACAGCAATGGTGCCGGCGGTGGCATGGAAGGGGCACTATTTATTCAGGATTTGGATGCGGCGTGGACGGAGGAGTGCATGGGCATGACGCACAAGCTCGAGGGCTGGCAGGCACAGCTAGAGAGCAGCAGCACTGGGCATTTGGCGAACGGCAATGCAACGATTGGGGTGACCGGCAGCGGCAGTGATAGTAGGAGCAGTCTGGAGCGCATGCTGGAGGGCTCGCGCGCCCTCATCGAGGACATGTTGTCGGAGCTCAGTGCCATGGAGGAGATTCGGCAGGCGGCGCTGGCGCGCGAGGAGGACTGGATCGAGAGGATGAATCGGGATGACGACGACAATGATACCCCCCGTGCCGGTGCAGTCTGGCGGGCAATGTAAAAAGCAAGAATATCTATTTTATTTTACTGTTTGGTGAAGAGAAGACTTGGACAAAGAGGAGCTAGAGAATTAACGATTAGCATGTATACATTTATAGAGGTCTTGAACTTGTTTTCCCTTTTAGAATTGCTTCTTTTCCAATAATGTTAGTGATCCGAAGAATTTCTCAAGGTAGTGTCTACAAGTGAATCTACGATATCGATTCTCTACAAGATTAGGTCGTGTAATTGAAATGTGTCTCATTACAAGTCAAGCTAGCAACGGTGTGGAGCAAAATTCGCTAATCCCAGTTTCCATCTAGTATTCTCTAAAGCAAAATGATTCCTGAAATCATATCATGTAAAAAGTCGGTGCATCAATTTATACCGCGTCTTTTCTTTTGGACTTGTTAAATTCGTTCTTTTCATGGTCGCGTTCTTTCGTCCTTTCCAAGTCAACTCCTCACAGGAACGAACGGCGGGGAAAGGCAACACCCTCCACGGCGGGCTCATCCACGAACCAGCTGCAGCGGTCACCGGCGCCCTCATTGACGAGGGTGCAGGGCAGACCGGCGGCCGCGTCAAAGATTTGCTTCATAATGTCCTTCTTGCCACCGCCGGTGGCCACAAAGGCGACGCGGACGGCGTGCGTGACGACAGGCAGCGTAAGGGTGATGCGCTTGGGCGGGGGCTTGGGCGAGTCCGAGATGGGGGCGACCCAGGCGGTGGTCTCGCGGAGGAGCGCATGGTTGGGGAACAGCGAGCAGGTGTGGCCGTCGGGCCCGCAGCCCAGCAGGAGGAGGTCGAAGATGGGCAGGCGGACCGAGTCCCGCGAGGCGAAGGAGGCGACGAGGGTCTGCTCGTAGGCGTCGGCGAGCTCCTGCACGTCGTCGAGGTGCGCCGTGTCAATGGGGCGCACGGTGGGCTGCTGGTCGGCCGGGAGCTTGTCGAGCAGCTCGCTCTTGAGCAGCGCGTAGTTGGAGTCTTCGTGGTCCAGCGGCACGGCACGCTCGTCGGCGAAGAAGATTTCCCACTTGGCAAAGTTGATTGTGTCATTGGGCCCTGTTGAGGGTGCCAGGAGCGCGGCGGCTAGAGTCTTGGGGAGGGAGCCGCCGGACACGGCGACCTTGAAGCTGTCATGGCGGGCAAGACCTGCATTCTGGCTCTGGATAACATATGCCCGCAGTGCCGGGGCGAGGGCATCGACGCCTGGAAAGGCATAGAGGTTTGGCTGTGTCTTGGGCATTGTTTCAGAGCGGTTGATATCGGGATAATGCTAGTTGGCTAGCTGGATATGTGTGGTGCAGGGAGAAATTTGTCGCTAATATGCTGCAGTGAGCCGAGTTCCAAGATTTTTCTTCCAAACGTTTTGTTTCTAGATTTTCATTCGAGAGAAAGAGGTTGGCGGGGTTGGAGGGGAGGTTGTTGACTAGGCCAAGCGGTTTTTTTTAGAAGCCAATCGTTTTGTCGTCATTGTTGCGGTCTCATAATTGTTAGCGCGGGGCAGCCCCAGTATTCTCAGCGTCGTTAAAGTAGGCTCTGATTGTCTTGTCAACGCGATTGATTGGTGAGTTCTATCTGACAAGGTTAAAGGTGCTGGTTCGCAGTTTCTGGCCGGTTCGGAGCATTTTGGGAATTACATGTTCCTAATTTGCACAAGTGGCGCTACGTTAACACCTGGGTGGCGACAAAACAAAGCAGCGTCTAACTTGGGCGTAGCGAACTTGATTCACGGGACGAGAAAGTTCTGGCACAGGGAAATTTCTAGACGATGACTCTGCCTCAGCCTATTGGCTGTTGGTGCACAGTATAGGGCCTGAGCTAACAAATTGGATCATCAGCCGGGCTGGCCGACCCAGAGCTGGCACACCTCAGCTCGTGTCAATGTGTACTCTGCATTTTCGTTTGGTCCTGTTCTGTTGAAGTGGAAATAACCATAATGGAACGCACGGCTATACCCATATCCCAATTTTATTTTGTCATGGTTGCTTCTTGTCTGGGCGGGGAGTGCTCCCGGCCAGGCACGGGCACTCGAAGCGTGGAACATTCTACGCTGAATTATCTCCGGAAGGGCCACGGCAAGCGACGATGCCCGGGGCCGTGCTAGTACAGATAGATCGGAAGAGATGGTAATGCAGGGCCATGACAGCTGGCGGAGGTTAAGCCACCAGGGCCCTGAGACAAGGGTCCGCCTGAGCTGAAAGACGATGAACAAGCGGCTTCAGCCAATTCAGGGCCGACATTAGTTAGTTAGTTGACTCAGGTCATTCTCCCTTTAATGCTATTCCGGCAAACAGTCGGTTATAAGTGGTGAAGATCGAGGGCAGCTATAACATGGTGGCAGCTCAGCAGCCCGGACCTCGAGCCATCCGTAAGCCAAGGTGGGCGGACTAATTGCGGAGGGGGAAGGTGGTGTCCTAGCAGATATGCTTTACCTGATAACATAATTATTAAATTATTAACTAGCTTGGAATATAGTCTGACTGGGCTGCAGCACTCATCTGCCCAGGAAACCAATAGACTCAGAGGCATCACGGCCACGCTCCAACCGATTGAGGCTTGGCGAACTAGGCTGTGTTTCTTCAAGCCTAACAAGCTGAACGGACCGCCATTCCCTTCATGTCGTTCGATGTTCGCGTCCGAGAGAGGCAATGATAGATCATCTTTGTTCTGACGGTATTGGGTGGTGTTTGGAAATGGGTGGACAAGCGTGGAGACAGCCCAAGGGTCTAGATTCGAGTGTGGCGAGGACCAGCCAAGGACATGGCAGAAGGCTGCTATAATTACAGTGGCAATTCAATTGTGGTGGCGCCGCAGGGCTCCTTTTTCAGGGTCCACGGGGTCCTGCAAGGCTTGTCACACCCGTCAACTAGCGCATTCCTAGCGCATTCTTTTACATTAGTGGTTTAGTATCAACCCACTCCACTGTAGGTGGCAGGCAGGCCCAGGCTTCAGCAGGCCTTCAGTAGGGAGGTAGGCCGACCGATGGCGTTGCATGTACCAATTTCGCCCACCCCCCACTGCCAATGGCGACTCTGCCCGAGTTGGGTAATAAATTTTAACCTCATGCCACCCACATTCTACTGCGAAAAAAAAATCGTGCCACTTCAAGCACAGGCTTCACATCCTCACAGCTGTCACCACACTGCCATTTCCCGAAAACCGGTGCTTCCAGGGTTGAATTTCTGCAATTTTCCCACCCGCCACTACCTTAAAACTCGTTTCCATCTCATCCCTACCAACTGCGTTTACAGCAAACACCCCGCTTCCATCCCACCACAGGCGCGAGGCCACGCATTGGCAAGCCAGGCCGCCTTAAGTGGGATTGAGCGCAACAGCTTTGGCATTGATAGTTGCCACCATCGGCCATCAAATTAAATCCCAATCGTCTTCACAAACATACCAAATGTCCGATATAGATGTTCAGGAGCAGAGGCTTGACCGCCGCCAACAGCTCACCGAGGGCCTCATCAGTCTTCCGTATGACCTCGTCCTGTATTTGGAACGCGCCGTCGTCTATGCAGACCTCGGCTACCCAGATCTAGCCGCCGGCGACGCTTACCGTGCACTTTTGCTCACCGATGAAGTCCTGACAGATGGTTTTGAATTTCATGAGCAAGCTGTGGCGGCGCTGCGAATGCATCTATCACAACCGCTTCCCGAGGTACTCTCCCATGGCAAGCTGCCAGCTGAGTGGCTGTCAAACGATGGCGCCGACAGCGAGGATGGTGAGGAAAAGGCCGTTCAAGCGCTGGCTCGCATTTGCTCAATCAGGGCTTATCAGATCTTATCCCTCAGCCTGCTCCTCTGTGGCTGTCTCAAGTCTGCTCTGACATTTTGCGAGCGCGGCTTAGTCGCGTGCCCAGATAACCAGGAACTCCTTGATACCAAAAATAGCATCCACACAATGGCTCGCCGGAGACTGCGTCGTGATACATTCGATATTAACAATCTACCGGACTCTGGTCTCGTGCGCCGAGAAGTCTATCCGTGGAACGACCACGAGCCGGATCGCTTCTCAGACGAGTCCCTTGCGGCCCTCAACGCCGATCTGAAAAAGATGGCCCCCAAGTGTGCCATTGAGGTGGCCACGCTGCCCGTATTGCTCGAAAACGCCAGCAGCACTGATTCCCTAGACATTATCCCCACGTGCAAGCAGCTCGGCGTCTTTGCGCAGGAGGACATTGAGCCGGGTGAGGCCGTGCTGCGCGAGTACACGCTGCTGACGGCCAACAACAGGCTCAAGGACTCGGTGTGCGATGCCTGCAGCAGCGAGCTGCCCCCGATCGGCGGCGAGCAGGAGCCGGTGCAGTGCGACGAGTGCTACGACACTGTCTTTTGCTCGCCGCACTGCCACGACGAGGCGCAGTCCCGCTACCACCCAGCCGTGTGCGACAAGGACGTCGACGCCATCGCCAAGGACGCCGACAAGCACGAGGCCGACGACACGCTCTACCTGCTGCTGCTCGCGCGGGTGCTGGCCCTCGCCGCGCACCAGGACGCCCACCCGCTCGACGTGCGCGAGGTCCGCTTCATCTGGGGCGACTTTGTGCCCAGCCGCACAAACGACATTGACGTGTCCCCGACGGCCGGCCCGCCGCCCGAGTGGACGCTGCCGTTTTCGTTCAAGTACAACATTGAGACGCCGCTGCACCTGCTCGAGAAGATGGACATTGACATGTACGCGGCCCTGCCCGCGTACGACCTCTGGGTCCTCAACACGCTCTACGCAAAGTTTCGCGGCACGGCGTCGGCGCGCAAGAGCCTCCGCGACGGGCGGCCCGACGTCGCCGCCGTGCACCCGTACTGGTGCCTGGCCAACCACGACTGCGACCCCAACGTGACGTGGGACTGGGGCGGGCGCATGGTCCTCCGGGCCAAGAAGCACCGCGTGGTCGGCGGCCGGCCCGGCGGCATCAAGAAGGGCGAGGAGATTCTGAACCACTACTGCGACATCAACCTGCCCGTGCAGCAGCGGCGCGAGTGGGCGCGCGGCAGCCTGGGTGGCTGGTGCATGTGCCAGCGCTGCAGGATGGAGTCGGGCAAAGAGGCCGTCCTTGCCAATGGCGAGCCAACAACCAATGCCAGCACATGAGGGCGAGGGTTAAAAGAGCAGCTTAAAAAGGCACAACGCCGTGGCTGAGCAACAGCGGTGTCCATGGCAATAGAAGCCAAATGACCACGTGGAAGAAAGAATTCGATATCTATGAGGATATACGAGGATACACGAAGATATATATAAAGATATAGAGGGAAGACGTTACTTTTGCCATCACGTCTTATTATACACGTGTAAGACGCAGGTAGGCGGCTGAGATATAATATTACACAAACAAATACGTAAAATAGCTTTCTACAAAAACAATATTAAACAGTTAAATTTCTAATAAAATTCAACATTGAGCTGTCCTACATTGAAGGAGTCCATGTTTACTTTGGTTTTTTTAGTGATTTATTTCTTGTTATCATATTGTACTAAAAGTTACATCTAAGCTTTGCTAGATTTGTTCAACAAGGTTTCAAGAGACAGAAACAAAAGAGAGAAAGAAAGAAAAAAAGGCTTGCCCCCGTGCATGAATCGAAAAAATGCTTCCTTTCTACCATAAGAAAAAGAGAAAGAAAACAACAGATAAAAGGCCATGAACTTGGTAACTCCTGACTGCAACCAACCATCCATCACATAGAAAAAGAAAATAATTTCATTCCCAGTTTTTCTTCTCCTCTCCAGAAAGTTGCCTCTTTCACAGGACTCTCCCCTTTTGATGTTTTATAGTTTGTTGGATATTGATTTATCGATTTGAGCCGGGAAGTGGTCGGGGACCAACAATCTGTCTTCGGCCCGCGCCAATGCCCTGGTTGCCCTTGTTTTGTGAATCGCCACCGGTGTAACCACTCCACTGACCGACATCCCATCGACCACCGACACCGCCACCAATTCCGTCCACGCCTTCGCCTGAAGGCACGGCACGCGCCGTCTCCTTTTGCGACTCCTCCCACTCGCGCTGGCGCTCGCGCTCCCTCTCCATCTCACGCTCGAGTAGAGACTTGCCCGCGAATGCGCCAGCCTTGGTCTTAGCCTGGCTCTGCTGCCGACGGCGGTCCTCTGCGTCGCGCTCTTCGGTACTGCTTCCAATCTCCCGGGAGTAGGTCTGCTGGGTGACCGGTGCGCTCGGTGCGGGGTTGTTGGCGAGGAAGCGTCCCGTGCGGTTCTGTGGCGTCGGGGGCGATTGGTACGTCGCGGGGTCGGGCAGAGGCCGGCTGCTTCCGCCGGTGTTGTGTGACTTGACTTGAGGAAGGTTGGCCGGATCGGGCAGAGGCCGTGGCGATTTTGGCGGAGGTGGAGAGCGAACAGCCGGCGCTGGAGGCTCCGGTGTGCGTTGCTGTCGAATAGCTTCCGGCGTTCGCTGTGCGGGCTCTTGCACGGCCGGCAGTTTCTGTTGCTGGTTCCATTGCGTCTGCAGGTATTCTCGCTCCCCTTGTGCCCAGGAATCTTGGCGTGTAGGTGGGCTAGCAACAGTGGCAGGGGCGCGCGGCCTGCTTCGTGACCTGGCCTTGGGCGACCTCGTTCCAATCTGTGGAGATTTGAAAGCGCCGACACTAGAAATAACAGATGATCTGTTGGATCCGCGGCCCTGTCGTTCACGCTCATACTCGGCTTCGCGCTGCCGGGCCTTTTCGAGCTCATGTTCCAGTTCCTTTATACGGCGACTGTCATCCGTCGCATCGCCACTAGCAACACGGTCCGCCTTGTACTGGCTGAGATATTGGCCGCGTAGCTTGACTGGGCTACGACTCCTTGCTCTCTGGCGTTCCTCTTCGACACGGGCCTCCGCTTCCGCTTCGTCCTTTTTACGCTTCTCCTCAGTCAGCCGCCACTGACGCTCTTCTTCCTCCCATCTTCGCTTCTCTTCGTCGGCTTTTTGTCGCAGTCTCTGCGTCTCGGCTTCCCAGCGTTCTTCTTCCTCCCGCTTAGCCTGAGCTTCCTCGGCAGCTTGCCTTTGGCGTTCTTGTTGCTCCTGTTCTTGGCGGTAGCGCTCATCTTCGGCCGCTTGCTCCTTTCGCATGCGCTCCTTCTCAGCCAAGCTGGGGACCTGGGGCCCGCTGTTGATGATTTGTCTGCGTCCACCAAACTGGATATTGAGATTTCCCTGGCTGGCACCACCCATGTAGCCGTATTGCGCAATGTTCCAGGCGGGGGTAGACGCGTGTTCCTGTTCTCTCTTGCTCCAGGTGCTAACATGGGTAGGGGAACCGGCGTCGCGTGTGGGGCTCTTGGTTGGGCTCCAAGGTCTGGAGACTGAGTCGCCTGTGCGAGATGGAAGCATATTGGACCGGTTTGCATTACTATAGGCAGAGGAGGTGTTGCTCGTAATCGAGGCGCCGCGGCCGCGAAGACCTGCAACGGGCGTAGAGGGTCCCCCACCCGGTTGCGATGATCTAGGGCCGATGACGGTTGGGAAGTTGTGCGGGTTCGCGGCGTGGGCAGCTCTGCTGAATGCACCGAGGCATTGCAGTACTTGGGCCGGGTCTTTTTGCTCGTAGAGGTCGACGGTTAGGAAGATGTCATGTTCGTGGAGGTTAAGCGGTGGGGACTGGCAAGCTCGAAGAAAGTGAGATATGTTTTCCATCTGTACGAATGGCATGGCAGATTGCTTGAATTTGATACCGGGTGGAGGGATGACAAGGTTGATGAGCCTGTAGAGTTGGACGGTGGTTAGCAGTGTGATTTCAAGGCAGACATGTATAGTTTCATATGTTAGTGAAACGTACTTGCAAAGAGCAACCCCATCCCTTAGGCCGTCGAGCAAATCTGAAGAGGACAGCTTCTCGCCAAGCGACTCCTCTACCCACGTCAGCGCCTCGTTTGCGGCGGCCGGGGTATATTTATCGAGGCGCATTTTGCGCAAGTCCTTGTCAAGTGAAGATACCGACGCCATGATTGCTGAGGTGTGTCTGTCGGCGCAAGAATATGTGTAGCAGCGAACAGAGTCAGGGCTTTGTCGAGTGTGATCGTTTGTGGCCTGGTCCAGAATGCGCGGGACACAATGAATGTCTCGGGTGGTCTAGGACGCGGCAAATAGTAGGCCCTTTGTGTCGAATACCAACTCACAAATCCGGTGATTGGGGTAGAAAAGGGAAACAGGTTATGAGTGTCGTAGGGCGGCAGCGCCGGAATGTACGTTGTTGTGTCGGGTAACGAGATGTCTGTGGTTCCTGAGGTATTGGCGCAGAGCGAGACCCTGGAAGTAAAAGGGAGAGGCAAGCTGTGAGGCAGGTAATTTGTACAGTTGAAACGGTAGATCTATATTGAAAGAAGCAAAAAAATCACTGGGATTTTCCCGTACTGCAGAGAAATTGGCGTTTCTGCCGCCCGTGTGTAGTTGGACGGGCAAGAAGGAACCAAATGGAGAGGGCGGAATGGAATGGTGGCGGCGTGGCAGGTTCGTCATCAACGGACAGAGACGAGATGGAGACGAGAAGGGCAAACAGAGGCAAAGCCGCTTAAAGGCGGGGCATCAGGTACCTACAGCCTACAGCCTACAGCCTACAGCCCACCGGCCTGCGGGCATACGGTACGGGGACACTGCCAAATCAGTCCTTGATTAGCCTCTGGCGGGGCTGTAGAGGCACCGCGCCACACTTGCGGTTTCTTCACCAAACAAGCTGCCTGATTGGGCACTGACCTCGTCCCCACGGGCAACCCGTCCTGCAATCCCGTGTTTGGTGCCGTTTACCCTAGACAATGAAAACAATGGCCAATTGTTCGTGGGCAAAGTAGTTTTCTTGTTGGTTGGGTATTTCTGCCATACGCTCGGTGTTGATGTGATGGATACAATCAATGCAACTTTAATTGACGAGGTTGTGTGTATTAGGAACGCGCAGCGTGCATATATCTGCAGCATTGTGCGACACTGTCCTAACCGTCTGTGAGCCTCAACCCGTTCGTTTGAACAACACAACGAATTATTAGTACCACAGTTTCTCAATTAATTTTAGCACATGGCATTTAAACTTGTGCAAAGCTTACCCCTGCACCAAAAGGTTAGAGTAGAAACCGTTCTTGGATACTACAAGACAATTTGAATGGATTTGTTCCTTTTGATTATGAGATTGGCGTATTGACAAGTTCTCCGAGGTCGTATCCAATATAATACAGCGAAATGAATCCTTACATGGAGGGCATCAGCCAGCCAGAAGCTAGAAGTCAAAGTGATATTGACCATGGACAAGCCTACATACTATGCCGCGTGGGTGACTCCATAGTTGCTGCCTGGAATAATAATTCTCTGCTTTCGGTCCTGCAACTGTTTCCATAATGAGGCATGTACTTAACTATGATGCGCAGCCGATAACTACCAGAGAAAGATATACAAGTATCTTATCCGATGAAGGCCATGTTTGGTACACCATGTAGTACAAACTAGAGTAACAACGCGCCAGGCTCTGTTTCGCTGGCTGGTTTTATATAAAACTAGGCTTTACCAAACGTAATTACCAATGACGAGTAAGGAAATAATAATGCCCCGAAGAAATGCTAGCATTAATGCTACTGGTTCTGTCTTCATCTGCCTATATCCCAACCAAGGCTGCATAAAGTGTGGCACATGTTTCAGGCTCTGCGACGATTAGTTGTGTCTGTCCTGCGCTGCGCATTATGTGTGTTAAAAACACTTCCAACGATAGTTCCTCTAATCTACACGCGCCAGAGTCGGTGAAGCCATATAGTTTTTAGCCTCAGAAATAACTACAAAGACGAGGTCAGTTTCCACTTGGTAATCTTCAATCATTCATCAGTCGAATCTAGAATCTGTACTCATATGTGAGTTACTAGGCTGCCTGCTGAATAGTCCGCTTTGGCGTAGTACCGACCCGTGTCTGCAATCAGCCGCCTTTTCTCTCCTAACCCAGCCTAGGTCCATTTCTTACCCCAGAAACTTTTTTTTAAATAAAAAAACCATTGACGGTATACAGCTTTACGGCCGTATCAAATCGTCCGTTGCAATGGCAGACAGTCCAACATTCACTCATCATCCCTCCGTCGCAGACTTCGCTGTCCCTAAACATGGCTATCTAGCCATCCGCCCATCAGCGTCCTTTGGCTACATCGCAACAAGCACGCTCGTGGTGAAGACTGAACTTGCCACATCTGGTGACTCCCGTGTTCTACTCCTCCAGCGAGCTGCAAGTGATGAGATCCCCAACAAATGGGAGCCCCCCGGTGGCGCCTGCGACGACGACGATCCAAGCATCCTGTCTGGTGCCGCTCGCGAACTTTGGGAGGAGGCCGGCCTTGAAGCAGTGCATGTTGTCGGCCAAGTCGGTGCCCCTCATTTCTTCACCTTGGATGACGGCAAGAGGGTCTGTCAGTTCAACTTTGCCGTACGAGTGCGAGCCAACAACGAGGACACTGCCGCCATTTGGCCCTCTGTGAAGCTGAACCCGGAGGAGCATCAGCGCTTCCTCTGGGCCACTAAATCTGAAGTGGAGGCAAACAGGGCTGGTGATATAGACTTGGATTTTACACGGGAGGAAGTTCGGCAGACAGTGCTTCTGGCATTTGACCACTCCAAATAGAGCTGTTACTAGACTAACTACACCAATGCAAGAGATGGCATGGCTACAACAGAGAGTGTTTGATTTGGTGCAGCGAGTGCTCAACTGATTTTTTATTCTTTTATTTCTCTTCCTTCTCATATTACCTAAATCATCGTAAAAGTGGTTTCATGGAGCTTAGTCTGGGCCAACATGTCCATGGCTTCCCCTTTCATCAGCCCATGCACGTAGCATTCGCCAACCAGTAAATACCGTTGCTGGCCCATGTAGACGCCCATTGGTCGGAGACAGAAAGGAACCTTGCTGCCAAACAAGACACACACAATGTCACCTGGCTCCAAAGCTGCAGGACCAAGTACATAATATCCCGCCTTGGTCTTCGCGAAGATGCGACTATCAGAAGCCGAAGCCGCCCATCGACACCAATTATCGTACTCAGCTTCGTGCTTTGTTACCTCAGCCGCACTCCCAACATCATCTGACACAGCTTCATCAAGTGCACCAATGGTGTCTACAATATACTTGGCTCCCTTTTGCTGCCAAACAGTCTCTGGCACCTCCTGATAAGGAGCCGACTTATGTCCTGCTGCCTGTACACAGCCGTTGGACAAGGTCTGCATAAACGCAAATAACGCGGGCTGCCCGTTTCGATATACCTCCTTTAAATTGAAGAGAGACTTTTTGCATATATCACGCCACAGTCGCTCAATCATTGTCAACGGCTGATCGCGCGTCTTCTTGCCGTACAAGTCCTGCTCACTCAATGGTTGAGAGCTTGCTTCAATGGTATCAATATTCATGCCATGCACTCGCAGTACGAGGTTGTCTCCTTCCATGATTTCGACGTTGGCAGTCGAATTGCCATGGGCACGGTGTGGACATATTGGCTCGGCTAGTATAATGCCTTCCGACCGCCTCCAATCTGGCACCCAGGATGGCAGCTGGTCTTTATTCTTGAGCCATTCATCCAGACTTATGGCGGACTCGGGCCGGTTTGAAGGAAGACTGGAGCTGCGATGCTGTACCGATGCCAATAGAATACAAAGTGCGGCTGGATTCTCGCGCAGTATTCTTACAGCAACCTCAATGTAGGTCTCCACAACCGTCTTGGTGTAGTCGGCCACAATTGATACGGGACCACAGCCAAGAGCGTGATGCGTCCGCGCTGAGAAGTGGCCAAGAAATGCAAACACGCGATCCCTGCCGTCGCTGAACTGAAGGTGTCGCGCCCGCTGGAGCTCGTATACAAAGTTGAACCGGTTCGCATGGTGAGTGCTCTCGTCGGGTTCCACAAACCGACGATACAGGAAGGAGATGTCCGAAGTGCTAATGTCCAACGCGCCGCGGAGTTGGTGATAGCTCTTGAGTCTCATACACACGCTCGCCAGCAAGTCCCAGTCAAGTGTGGCTTCCCCCCAATGCAATGTTGCTGGTGCTTGGGTTCCGATTTCCTGCACAATCCACCCGCGCGTAAACTGTCCGCGTTTCGTTAGTGTTCAGTTTGTTTTTTGACCAGATCTGGGCCCAATCTCGTTCTAGGATGCAAGTCCATCGCAACTTACCCAGGCGCGGTTTGTCAAAGCCTTCAATGTCTCATGATTCTTCGAGACGTAAGACACCAGCTCCCTTTTCTGAGATTCGGAACATGTGTCATGTACTGAAGAGCTGTCAAGGATCTTATCAAGCTTGCAAACGAGATTAAAAGCAAGATCTGCTTCCTTTCTCGTGTCTAACCCAAGCCAGACTAGAATATGGGCTGCATTTCGGTATATTCTGTTCATAAACTGAACCTGCATACTTCTCTCAACGGGGTCATCCTGATTTATGCAACACTGATCAGTCCAGATTCGGCGCGGTCGATCCGGAAGACGCAGTTGATGCAGAGCGGCCACGATTGATCCTCCTCGAAGATTCAGGATTGCTTCATTGTTGCCATCGCGAATCAATATCTCATTTGCGCTACGCCTGGATCCTGGATCCGCCCAAACGTAGGAAAGCGCCTCATATGTTGTGTCGGATTCGATAGAAACGACCGCCAGTGTTCCTACTAACTGATCACTTGGCTTACCGGGGTGCAGTGTAAGGATACGGATACTGTCATTTCCAAGGCAACCAAGGGTCTCATATTGATATCGAGCCGCCATCGGGACAAGGGTGAGTGACAAGATGTATGTGGTGTAGCGATTTATGGGCTGGCAATGTTGTGACACGAATAACCCATTAAACTGGTTTTAATTTCACTTAATAGAAATAGTGTACTGAACATGGCGAAGTGCTATAAACCGCCTTGCTGTTGTCTCACCCTCCAGGCTGAAGATGCCCTCGATTCTGCCTAAACGCCCGCCCAGCTACTCTCCCGTCAAGAACTTTTGTTTCATACCTCCATCTATAAAAAGGCAACCTCTTTTCGCGCCTGTCGGTAGCTGATTCCTATTCGCCATTACTGCATATTGTCCCAATTTCTCCATAGCTTATGAACTGGCCACTGGGCATACTGATTGGGCGGCATCATGTAGGCCGCATGCATAGCCTCCAAGCTGAAACCTGGTGTCGGTAATTCCACTTTCTGGGATTTTCATTGACAGCGGCAGTTTACCCCGCCTTTGTATTTTGCCAGCCTCACTTTTTCGCACGCAGGCAGGGTTTTGGTCATGCTTTCAGGTCATACTATCCTGCGGTGTATGAGCTCGGGCGTTGACAAAGCTAAATCTGCACTGCCAATATTCTTGACCAGTTTCCCAATCTGTCCCTGCCTCGAGTTTTACCATTGAACAAGTATCGCAGCTACTACAACATTGATGTAAATACTGCTCCGGTGAATCGTACCTGAATTTTATCATGGATAAAAAATAGAGCTCTGCCACGGCTGAGGCAAAGGCCTCAAGTTCTGAATACACCGCGTCAGACGACTCACAAGTTGACGACATCCTGGCCGAGTCTGAGAATGGCGACGCTGAGGAGATGGCTCCAAACTTTGACGCTACCGTATACGACTCCGAAGTTGCACAAATCCTAGCCGAGTATGAGAAGGAAAACACAAAAACCCTATTCCGGCTTATGGTAAAGCAAGTGAAAAGCAATGCAAAATAATGTTGGACGGACATTGAGGGGAAGAGGAAGGAAAAGCGGACAATAGCGAAAAAAGAAAGGCAATCAAGGGAATAGTGACGGGCAGAGTAAAGGGCTATAAGTCGCTGAAGACCAAGCTAGAGAGTGATGGTGGCAGAAAATATTTCCTTGAATGCCTTGCAAAGAAACAGCAGCGTTTGCTAGAGCATCATGATATGGGTGATCTGGCGGCGGTTCGCATTGGGCTATACCTCCCTGGTGATATTAAAGAGGTTCTACAGAGAATCAAGGAAGACTTCAAGGACGGCCATATTTTTGGTACAGTTCGGGACCATACACGAAAACCTAGTGCCACAAATGACAAACCTGACTGGCATGATCGAGGGCGATGGCAAGAGGACCTGGACTGGACGATGGAAACTGGGAGCACTACGGATACAAGTCATGGCAGGTGGTGGTGAAATGGGTCGTCGATTTGTCTAACCACACACATCTCGAAGCCGCCAAAGCCTTCTTTGGACAGCCCATGGTAGAGATTTAGGTCGGTACGCTGGTCACGCAAGTCTGGGCGGAGGTGCAACACGACGTCATCTACAAGCAGCCCAAGGATATTCGGGTGACAGACACCATGAACCGCATGGTTGATGCCACCAATGGTATGGCTATTACAACAGACATCCTGTTCAGGGAATTAGAACGAAGCTTGGAGAGGGCGAAAGCCGAAGCCGACAAAAAAAGCAAACTGGAGAAGGAGAAACCTTCTGTGGTGCTTTTTGAGTATTGCTTCAAAGGGGATGTCGATGGTGTAAGGAAGGTTCTTGGACAAGAAAAACCTGATCTGTGCTGGCAGAGTGATGATGGACAGACAGCGCTTTATGCGAATTGCTTAAGTTGACGTTTTGAAGTAGTGGCATTGTTGTTGAAAGCCGTAGAAAATCTTGACGAAGAGACCAAGCCAAAAGTATTCAGCATGGCAACTGACGCGGGAAGTACGGCGCTTCATGCGGCTTGCTCAGAAGGACATTTTGAACAGGTGAAATTGATGTTGGAAACCATAAACAAATCTTGGCGAAGTGGCCGAGCAAGAAATATTAAGCATGAAGAATGACTCCGCGGACACGGCGCTTCATCTCGCATCTTTAAGGGGTCGTGCCGGTATAGTCGCGGCTCTGCTTCCTCTTAGTCCAGGTACGAGAAACCAAAGGAATAGGTTGGGTTACACCGCATTTGAATTATCGGGTGCTCGGGATATTACTGAAACAGGAAGAGCGTTTGTTTCTTTCCTTACCGAAGCGGATAACTTGACGACAATTCTTTACGACGCCGTTCTACATCGCAAACTTGCCGCAATGAAGGGCGCTTGCTGCTGAGAAGGTCGATCTTGATGGTTTGGACAAGCGTGGGATGACAGTGCTTCATTGTGCCGTTCAGCAGCGACAAGGTGCTGTTGTGCGGGAGCTGCTGAACGGCACTAGACTGGGCGCCGGCAAAGATATACAAGAGATGCTTGAATAATATGAGGCAACGAGGAAGTCTGGAGTGTGACCTGCGCGACGGCATTCCTGATGGCGCACAAGGAACGAAATGATGAGCCATCTAGTCCATTAGTAACCAGTGCCAGAGAGATGAAATTCACCATCCCGTTACCCCTTTCTTGTAGTCAGCGACACAGATACTATTTCGTTTGTTATTTAAACCGAATGTTGGCGGACGGCTTGGATGCAATAACCAACTTGCTATATAATAAACGGTCTCAAAACAACCGCCGCTAGGGAGCCCTGAATCACCACAACGGCTCAAAGATGTACAAAAGTTATAAAAGCGAGGTGGCAAAGCTCATTTATCCCCCCCAAAGTGAATGCACCGAATGAAAATTCATGCAGTGATCAACATGACATGGAAAATCAATCCGTATCGAGATATAGCCACAAGGCAGTAATTAATTCAAAGCACATCACTCCATGTAAAGATGAATCCTAGTGCTGCTGCCTAAGAAACCTATAACCGTCTCTACGCCACCTATAATTTAGTCGTCACTGTACGACGCTTCACACTCCCCGCACCAGCAGCCCACCATTTGGCGTGATAAACATTCACGATCTTGGCCGGCCTGGCCCCTGCCACCTGCAATGCGAAATACGAATTCATCCCGTCTCTCAACTATATATTCGACAGTAAAGTCTCTGTAGAAATAGGTCAATTGACTATACAAAGTAAAGTACAATATCAATTCATTGAATCAGTAAAATCTTCAAACAACTACACCATCCACAACCGCTGCCTCACCTTTACTGCCCCTGCTCTTTAAAATCACGTACGTACATCATGTCCACGTCCACGCCCACCACCACTTCAACCAACGCCCTCGTCACCTGCCTCTGGTTCGCCAACGAGGCCGCAGAAGCCGCCGAATACTACGTCTCCATCTTTGCCCCTCACTCGGCCGTCACCTACACGAAGCACTACACATCCGCTGGTGCGGACAAGCACGGCCAGGAACCCGGCTCCGTGCTCGTCGTCGAGTTCACCCTCCGCGGGCAAAAGTTCGTCGCCCTCAACGGCGGCAAGCAGGACTGGTCCTTTAACCCGGGCGTGTCCTTCCAGGTCGAGTGCGACGACCAGGACGAGATCGACCACTTTTGGAACAAGCTCGGCGAGGGCGGCGACCCAGCGGCCCAGCAGTGCGCGTGGGTGGCGGACAAGTACGGCGTCTCGTGGCAAGTGTTGCCCAAGGTGATGAAGAAGCTCCTATCGAGCGACGATCGGGAGGCGGCCGATCGCGCCATGGTGGCCATGATGGGGATGAAGAAGCTGGAGATTGCGGGTTTGCAAAAGGCCTTTGACAATGAATGATTTTTGGAATCAATTTTTGCTTTGTTATTGTATGTAATGAATTACAGCCGCTTTTAAAAATCTATCAGAAATATGTGCAAATGAGATTCAAAAGTGAAGTCCCGGATATATGTGAAGAAAAAAAAACAAAAAACCAAAACACAGTGGCTGCTTTCATGTGCCACGACAATTGTTCGCTGTCCAAAAATGCAAAAACCGCTTCCACCTCTCTTTTGTCCACAGCGGTGAGGAGCCAAAATCATCAAGTCTGGCAAAATTTTCTCTCAAGTCTCTTAAGACGCCTTTTCATCTACGGTGAGCTGTACCGCCTTTTCCTCTTCCCTCATCCTCTTGGCCTCCAATTTCGCCGCCCCCCTCGCCCTCTTGCTATCCATCCGCGCCTGGTCCTCGCGCAGCTGCCGAATCAGCCGGCTCTGCGCCCGAATCTTGCCTCCGTACCGCCAAAACACAAACGGGATCGGAATCATGATAATCTCCATGACGCCCAGCACCGTCCCCGCCCACCGCGGCGTCAGCGCCGCGTACATGGTCGGCCCGGCCAGCGGCAGCGTGCCGCCAATCACGCTGCGGATAAAGGTGTTGCCCGACAGCGCGCTCGCGGCGTAGATGCCGTACGCGCCCGCGAGGTAGTTGGACCCGTAGATGAAGACGATGGTGTTGCCGAAGCCAAAAGGGATGCCAAAGGCGATGGGCACCGCCCAGTGGACGTGCGTGGGCAGGCAGGTCCACGAGAAGCCCATCTGGCCGATGCTGGCCGCGATGGAGCCGGCAGCCATGACGATGGCCTGCGCCTCGGGGAGCACCTTGCCCGTCTCCGGGTCGCGGGGCTGCTTGTTGATGATGCGCCGGAAGAGAGGCTCGCCGAGGAGGGACGTGAGCGTGCCGATGCCGATGCCAATAAAGGAGAGACCTGTGGTGCCGGTGCTCCAGCCGCGGTGCTGGGTGAAGACGATGGGGTAGGCAACGAAGCAAAGGTACAGCACCGCATAAACAATTGAAATCCTGACAGAAAAAAAACATTAGCGCATGTGTATTTATTTGGAAATCGCATGAGGTCAGTAGGGAATTGGCGACGATATCCGTCGGCTTACCAAATGTTCATGAACCACAATATTGGTTCTGTTAGGGCGAGATAAAATGGCCGGCTGAGGTTCATCTTCAATAGGTGAAAAGTCGACAACTTATAGTCATACTGGCACCAGTAGCGCGGGTCATCGTTTTCTTTGCGCAGGCGCGCCGCCTTGGTCCGCAGAATCGCGGGTGCATACGTCTCCTTGACGGTGAGCATCATGAGCCATGTAGCGCCAGCCAGGATGAGAATGACCCAATTGGCCCATCGCCATCCCAGATACTGAAATACAAACCCTCCGATGATGGGACCTGTCACCGGACCATTCATGGGCGCGAGGCTGAAGAGGGACATTGTGCGTGCAAGGTAGTCTGGGTGTGAAATGTCCACGACTGTGCCTGGTGCATTGCCCACCATGACAGAGCCGAATAAAGCACTACAAAGAAAAGCGGTGTTAGTGCCTATTTGCAGAAAACTTTGGGAGTAAAGGGAACAAAAAAAAAAAAAAGAAGCGCTCTTACTCGAAGAAACGAACGACAATTATAGTCGTCAGCGACTTGGCCATGCCAGACGGGATAATCAACAGCGCCCAACAAGCAACACACACGAGATAGACCTTCCGTCGCCCATACAGCTCACTCAACGGCGCCACAATCAGCGTGCCCACGGCCAGACCCAGCAGGTACGTCGTCAAGCCCAGCGTGACAATCGTCGTGGTCGAGTCAAAGTCCTTGATCAGGCCAGGCGTCGAGGCCGTGTAGCTGCTTGAGTAGAGCGTCGTGCCCCATGTGCCAATGGAGGCGACAAAGACGCACCAGCCGCGGTACCACAGCGGCCAGTTCTTGGGGTTCTCCGGATCACCCTCGTCAAAGAGCACCTCGTACTCCGGGGGCCGCGAGGCGGCGCTGCTGGCGCTGGCACCGGAGCGGGTGTAGGCAATGGGCTCGCGGGCGTTGCGTTCCTCCTCGGTCTCGAGGTCCCCCGTCACGGCGCGCTCGAGCGTCTCATAGAGATGCTCATTGTCAAGGCGCTCCGTCTCGGCGGAGGAGCGGCGACTGTGTAGCGAGGTGTGGGATTTGGGGTGCTTAATGGCGGTAAATATGGGTGAAGATGTTTCCGAGGCGGAGGAGTACTCGGGGTTGGTGGTGTTGTCGTCGGTGGCGGAGCTGGAAGGGACGACGAGGACGGGATGTTGGCCCTTTTCTTCGTCGTGGGGTGGTGAGGGTGCCATGACGGGAATAATACTGGAAATGAGACGAGCCAAGAAACTTGCTGGTCGGGAATTGTCTGAAACTGCTGGAATTTGTCTCAATGTTGGGTGGGTGAGACGGCGAATGTCTTAACCTGTCCGGCCGACTCTACAATCTGTTGGACAAGATAACAACAGTTTCAACATTTGACTTGAACAGCACACGGCAGTGCACTCTTGCGTTTTCCTCTTTTCACCTGCCAATCACGAATGTAGAAGGAGAGAAAAGAGAGGGAGTGGTGCGCCAAGGTGACTTGCGGTCTGTCTGTGGTCTGTCTGCCTTTGTAATCTGTCTGCGAAAGTAGTAAAATGGGGGAACTCGCACGCAAGGCAGGCCTTCGGCGCCACCCAGCAGAGCATTTTTTACTAATTCTCCAGCCGTCGAATCTCAAACGGAGTGAATTTCGGTTTACGTGAAGCTCATCGGGCCGGGGGACCCAGAAAGCGGAAACAGGCCGCCAATAACACTGCACGAAACAGGACCAAGTCCGCGGACTCTTGATCTGGAGATGGAGCTATTGCCGCCATTGCGGGGCTCAGTTCCGGTCGCTGCATTGTACTCTTTGTTTGGCGCACATGCAATGCAGATTATAACTCCCGGGTTTCTCTCTTCTTCACTTGAAATAATAATGGCTAGCATATCATATGCTTAAGCAAATCTCATCTGAAGTTTCATAATGGACTTTTCAAGGCAAGCGAGCTGGTGGCGATTTGGAAGCGGTAGGCGACGGCCGGAACATAACCCTGGTCGGCTCCGCAAAAAGCAATGAGGACGATCCATGGAAAAAATGCTTGTGCAACCTGTGAGTCTTTCTACTTGGCCGACCGGGCGGTCGAGTTTGTTTGTTGTCACTGTAAATGTAGATGCCAGGGCGTAGGACGGCAGTTGACTCAACCACTCACAAGATCTTTGGATCTTTGCACGTTTTGATTTGTCAGAACAGTACCAGTCTCGTCAAAGATAAATGATAGGCATTGATGTTGGCTAGATTGTGATTCTACGAGATACCGTATCCGTAGCTCGGAGCCGGAGGGCATGAGGATGGCATCATGCTTTTCTTAACTAGGGTGGTCGGTGGTAGTTAGTCCGAGTGACGGAACGGACCCTTTCCGTTATTCCGAACCAGGACTCTCTGCCGTAAGTCAAAGTCATACGACGTGTGGTTGATAGAACATGCTTGATTTTATGCAGAAAGCTTGCGTCAAAAATCCCAAGTGTTTTGTCAGACATATACCCGTCGTTCCCCCAGCTTATTATTGAATTGATGCCAGTCGAAGGCGGGCATTGTAATGCTACTCCGACTGGTCTAGTGCTGATTTCTCCCATAGCTTTAGCTTCCCGCGATGAAGGTTTGCCGCACTGTACTTCGCACTAACCTTAATTTAGTTCCCTAGTAGGACTGACCGCTGTGGCGGCAGCCATACTGAATCTAGACACGGCAGAAAAAAAGCTGTCCCGCCCAAGCTGGCCCAGTAGCGTCGATGACGGGTTAACTACCCAGCCAGTAGAACCTCGTCAATACCAAAGTGGTCATTATCCGAAAGCTCAATCCGTCCATCCACACAGTTATCGCAAGACCATCACGGGCGGCCACTACACCAAATGGCTGTAAATAGCATCGGCCCCATTGGCCGAGCGTGGCTCAAATGGAAATCCCTACGTCTACCCTGGCGCAAGCGCTTCCTTGTCGGTATGTCACCACCATCTCCGTCACGGAAAGCAAAGCAAAGCAAAGCTCGCCGCAAGCCCTCCAAGTACATGCACTAACTAACTACCGCACTTACTCGCCGCAGGCTACGACCTCCAAGGCAACACATACTGGGAGTTCCGCCTCACCACCCGCGGCGACCGCGCCGCCACCCCCAACGCCCTCGGCGAGGTTGAGCGCTGGCGCCGCATCGTCGAGTACCCCCGCGCGACGCACCTCTCCGCCGTCAAGGTCAGCCCGCTCTGGCACCAGTGGCTGCGATACACGCGCGAGCACGCCCCCAGCCTCGACGAGCAGCGCGGCGACGTGGTCCGCCAGGCGCGCATGAAGCAGCTTGCCGCCGAGGCCGACGCACGCTGGGCAGCCAAGCCCAAGGTCATGGAGGATCCTCTACCCGGCCAACAATCACAATCACAGAGTGCGCTGCCAGACGCTGGGGAAGCAGCGGCACCGGCAGCGCAGGATACGGTGACGCCGTTACGAGCCGATTCTAGACGGAGAAGGAATCCACAGCGCGACGATGCGGCGGCCGCGGCGGTACAAGAGCAGACGCAGCAGGACGACGGTGGTGGCGTAGACCCCAAGGATCCGTGGAAACAAGCTCGTAAAAGGGGCCCTAGTGAGGACTGGCAACCACAGGCCTGGTCACCGAATGCCAAGAAATAAAACAAATACACAAGAAAAAAGACATAAAAAGTCTACGGCTTGGATCTGAATGAATAGCAACGGCGACCTTGGAGATATCAAAGACACATCAAAGTGTATTGTATTGTATTGTATAATTGTATCATAGTTGTATGTAGCAAGCTCTTTAAAAAGCGCAATTGAACGGTTTCAACACAGGCTCAACCTAGCAACTATTCCACGTAATCCTTCCATTCCCCTTGATCAAGATGCCCTTTCAACAACATAACATCACTTTTTTTCCTTTGGCCCATGTTTAATGCAATGGTATATCATCAAATGTCGTGTAACAAAAATCTGTCCATCGAACCAGTAAAACCCCGAACGCCAGAACAACGAGAAAAAGAAACAGAAACAAAAAATAACAAGCTTTGGAAAACAGAAAAAGCCAACAGTTTTCGAGACAGGGAAGAAAAACAAAATCGCTTGCTCTTTTTGTGTCTATGCAACGGCGCCGTCGTCTTCTTCATCGTCACTCGCTGTCGCCTGTATCGCATCCAACAGCAACTCGAGTCTATTACCCGACGCATCCAGCACCTCCATCGCCTGGACGTCATCTGGATCTAGGTTCGCCCGCCCCGTCCTCTTGCGTCGAATCTTATGCTGCCGCGCCTCGATCCCCCGGCGCACCGCCCCGTCCAGGGCCGCGCTGTACTCGAGCATACCCTCCGCCCACAGCAGCTGCAAGGCCGCCTCGACTACAAGCGACAGCTTGGCATTGTCCTCGATGCCAATCGTGTTGGCCGGGTGCGCCACGTAGCAATGTACCAGCATCGCCGTGCTCAGCCGGCCTTCCATCTCGCCCTCGCGGTCCACCCTGTACGGGTCCTTGTAGCTTGACGGCAGCAGCAGCCGGAAGAGCACCTTGAGGACGGTGACGTGCAGTGCGGCCGCCATGGGGTTGCGGCGCTGCGCGGTGAAGAGCGCAAACATGTCGAGCGGGAGCACCTTGAGCGACGACGCGTAGGCGTCGTACAGGCGGTCAACGTCGGTGGCCTTGCGGAGCGTAAATGTCGCGGCCGACAGCAGCTTGAACAGGCGCAGGCGCAAGGGGACGCTCTCCGTCAGGCCCGCGGCAAACGCCACCGCCGTCGTCTTGGGTCGTCTGCGCGGCTTCTCCGGCGTGGGCGGCTCCGAGGCGCCCGACGAAAAGATATCGTCGTCCAGATAGTCGCCAAACCGATCATTCTCCACATCGACCTTGTCCTCCCGTTTACGCTTCTTCATCGTCGCCTCGTCCTGGCGACGGGCCCGTGGTTCCTTTTCAAACACCTCGTGGAACGACGAGGTCGAGAGGCTGCCGCCATCCGCAAACAAAGCCTTCATGATGGCCTTGAAGCCTCCTTGGGGCCCATTCCTTTGTTCCATGTACATTAGCAGAATCGACTGCTCCCGCATCGTCGTCGGTGCCGTGCTGGTGCTACCGCCGCCTTTCGTGTCGTCGTGCGCCTCCATGTCGAGCCGTTCGCGCTCCGCCCAATCCTCCTCGAGCACATCGAGCATAAACTCGACCCAGACCTTCCAATACCGCCAGCGCTGCGGGTGCAGCGCGCTGCAGTTGAACGCCCATCCGATGGTGGACCAGAAATCCTGACCCCGGCTCCACACACTGTGGGCGTTGGCAAGACTGCCTGTTATGCGGTCGCGGTCACGATCGCGCTCGTCGGTGGACGCGTCGTCCGACAGCCCATCATCGCTGTCGTAGCCGGACCGGCGACGGTGGTAGCGCGGCGTTGAGTAGAACTGGAAGGCGGCGCGCAGGTTGGCGTTGACAGGGCCAGCCACGGTGAGGAGGCTCCGGAGATAGCTAAGCGCGAGAGTGGCGACTTCCGATGATGCCTTGTCGGCGCGGTTCGTGTAGGCTGGATGCACGAGCAGCGAGTTGAGGACGGCGAGGTGGCTAGGGGGGGGGACAAAGACTGTTTGTGCTGCTGTGGTGCGTCGCCGTCGCGCTGAACCCGCGCCCAACAAACTGCTGAAGAGGTTAATCGCACCGGTATCTGTAGCGACATGGTTAGAATAACAATAACAATAACAA
Source organism: Zarea fungicola (assembly GCA_900169235.1). Taxonomy (NCBI): domain Eukaryota; kingdom Fungi; phylum Ascomycota; class Sordariomycetes; order Hypocreales; family Cordycipitaceae; genus Zarea; species Zarea fungicola. Next base: position 32,818 of record FWCC01000203.1, read on the forward strand.
AATGGGTATGAACCACGCCGTCAGAATTGCTGGTTCACTCACAAAGCTGCTCCTCGAGAAAAATGTGGCAGTGTGCCTTGAGTTCGCGTGGCAACGAGCGGACATCGCGAAATCTTGATTGGGGGTGGTGTACTGGGCTGCTTGCTGCCGTTGAGCTATGCGCCGCTTCCGACTCAGCCGCAGTATGAAATGAGGCCGGAGATGAAGAAGCACTTGGAGCAGGAGACTGCACCATGCTCACAATAACGACCGTCGGCCGTGATGAAACGTTTTTTCTTTGTATGCCCCTCGAGTAAGTTGGTGGGCGGGTTAATGCAGGTTGTATAAAGAAAGTGGCAGCCAGCACTCAACGCGACACACCTTTTCGGCAGCGCCACCACGAGCACTAAAGATAGCGCGACTTGCGAGCGGGATGGGCGTTTTTTCTTTTCTCAGGTACTGACTTGGCTAATGGGCCCCCTGTAGCTGAAACTGCCAGCACAACACTGCTGCGTCTGTTCACTGAAACAATATGCTGAAAATGATTTTGTTACGCAGAGCACACCAAACTGGAGCTGCATCTTATTTTTCACGGATGATTAATTCATCATTACTCAAGTTGGTGTATATAATTGTATTAGTTTATACTGCGCTCATCAGGCGTGGTACATCTATATTTATGCCTCCAAAATGCAATATGCTCATGCTTGCGCGATATCTATCCTGATCAAGACAAAAGAAAATCTACAATGCAAAAAATTATGAATGAAAAAATTTATCCCCAAAACGCCCATTACAATGCAATGAATAAACATCTTGTCGACAGTAATCTGTCGTTTAGGAAGAGGGAGCAGAAGCCTGGTGCTTCTCATGCTCCTTTTCCTCAGCCTCCGCCATGGCCGCATCCTCAGTCATGGGGGCAGACGCAGGCGCAGGCGCAGACTGAGCAGCTGCAGCAGCTTGTGCAGCGACAATCTTCTCCATAATTCGTGAAGCCTCGGATGCAAACTCGCAACGAGCACGGATCTTGTGGCCGTACTTGTAGAAGAGGAACGGGCAGGGAAGACAGGCGAGCGCAAGGAAAGCCGGCACAGAGCTGGCCCAGTGGTTTCCCAGGTTCTGGTACATGTATGTCGTGAAGAGAGGGAACGCGGCACCAAACAGGGATCGGAGAACCGAGTTGGCAGCGAGGACCGAGGCGGCAAAGATGACGTACGAGTCAATGAGGTAGTTCAGGAGAGGGAGGAAGACCAGCAGGATGCCCGCGGCGAAGAATCCAGAGCCGACAATGGGGACAGCCCAGTGAATCTCAGGTCCGTTGGTCCAGGCGAACCAAAAGAGACCGACGGGGACGAGGACGGAGCCGATAATGGCAGGCGGCAGACGAGCCTCGGGGGGAGCCATGCCATTGGGCGACTTGGCGGCGACGCGCATGTAACGCTTGTTGTCAAAGATGGCGTAGCAAGCAGCGGCAACCATGCCAATGGCGATACCGACAAATGCGAGACCGCCAATACCGGGGCTCCAGCCACGTCCCCTTTGGAAAACAATGGGAAAGGCGGCAAAGCACATGTACAACGTGCCATAAATAATGGCAATGTAGATGGAAGTGAGCAGCACAATGGGCTCCTTGATGAGCAGAATCCAGGGACGCGACAGGGAGGTCTTGAATTGAGTCCCGATGCTCTGGCTAGGGCGGCCGACATCAAACTTGCCAACATAGACCTTGCCAGTCACCTGGGAGAGCTTCGCGGCGCGCTTGCGGAGGAGAACGGGGGCATACGTCTCGGGGTACGTGAGGGAGCTGACGATCCAGACGACACCACAGAAGATGGTAATCATGCCCTCGACCCAGCGCCACCCTTGGTGCTCACCGAGGAAGCCACCGGCAATGGGACCCAGAGCAGGACCCAAGAAGGGAGCGAGGGCGAACATTGCGCCTGCCATGCCGCGCTCCTGGGCGGAGAAAATGTCGGCAATGACACCGCCGGCGTTGGTCAGGGGTGAGGAGCCAAAGGCACCGGCGAAGAAGCGGAGGACGATCAGAGCACCCATGCTCGGGGCACCAGCAGCACCGGCATTAAAGGCCGTGAGGGCAAGGTAGCTGATAAAGAAGAGCTTCTGGCGACCAAAAATCTCAGAAAGAGGAGCCCAGAGCAGAGGACCAAGGGCGAAGCCAAGCACGAAGAGAGAGACGCCGAGAATGACGACCTCTTGGGACACACCAAAGTCGATCAAGATTTCGCGGACACCACCAGAGTAGGCGGATGAGGCAAACGAGACGGCCAGGGTCGCGACGGCCTGTGTGAGGATGAGGGTCCATTTTCGGGCCACCGGGAATGTGAGCGGGTTGTAGGTGTCATCGGGCAAGAAATCAACAATGTAAGGCGACTCCGTGGTGCCTTTACCAGGGTACTGGTAGTCAATGACGGACTGTGTGACACCCGCTTGGTCGAGGAGGTGTGTGAAGTAGGAAACACGGTTCGAGTTTGGTGTAGGATGGGCCTCGATATCACGTTCGGATGCTGCTGTCATAGAGGAGGCGTATCCAGACGGCGTCGTAGCGCCGTTGGTGCCCGATGGAGGCGCCATATCGCTTCAAAGTTGTACAGTTGGATTCGGATTACTGTGTTGTTGCATATAGCGTCTCGGTTTGATTTGAGAATTCCTGATCGTTCTTATTCTTCTGGTAGGATTCCGAGAGTAGCAAGTGCAAGTTGAATATGGATCAATACAAATTTACACATGGAGGTGGGGAGCAAGTCAAATTAATACTTTATTCGCAGGAGAAAAATATCATCTAGAAACTTATGGAGCATTGAAACAAGGCCGGAGAATACCAAAACAAAGCAAAAACCCTGAGAACCAAATCGCATTGCGAGCAAATGGGCCCAGTCTTCGTAAATGCGAGGCCTTACAAGGGCATGTCCGTGATTAAAGTCCGCCATGTGGCACCTACTTACTGGGAACGGGACAAGAATGAGGCTTCAGAGCGAAAGCGAAGGGTTGCTTGACCTAATCAGGTAGCATCTCAGGCCTAAAAAGAGTAAACATGCTTTATTAATCCTTTCAGGTTTTCCCATGCATTTCCCGTGGCACCTCCGTGGGATCGTAATCGCCATAAAGGCCGGTGGCGGCGAGCCGGCTAATAGCCTTACCTGCTGGCAGGGATCATGGCGCCACAAGTTACCTCATTCAAATCTTGCTTGGATCCACTGTTTTCTTGTTTCCCGTCGTCAATAAGTTCCGCTGTGTCGAGTTAAAGGCCGTCGGCGTCTTCAAGCGCGAATGGCGACACAGCTCTGTTGGATCAACCAACTGACAAGAAAGCCAACAACAAAAAGCCCATCTTGCTTGGAAATATGTTTTAGAGCTTCGTTTGTATTCTCTCTCCTTCCTCGATTCAGTTCTCATTTCTATTGATGTCTTTGAACATGCCCCGTGGAAGGGCGTCAGCTGCGGAGCCTGCCGAACAGGGTGTTTGCCGATTGTGTCTCTGTCGGTGTTAGTGAACACAAAAGCCGCCGAAGAATGAGACTGCGTCATAAGCGAAAACCCACCCTGCCAACGAAAAACGCCGAACCGTGGCTTTTGGCTCAGATTAGCGTGATCGATTAAGTTGCCAACTGTCTACAGTCTAAAAAGGGTGAGCAGACCAGACACACACACACACACACACACACACACACACATTACAAGCACATGCGGCTGTACGGTTTGGCGTGCGTATACCTGGCTGCTCGATATTGTTTATCAACGATCTTGTTTATGTTCTCGCCCTCTCTCAGCCTATCGTTGTCAGTTACGTGGCATTAGCTAGTGGTTGGAGGTGGAAGCAGAAGTGACCACACGTCCAACAACTACAGCCTCCGAAGATTCCAAATCTCTCCGGAAACCAGTGCAACTGGACACACAAGATTATTACGTATCCACGACGCAGCCGTGTCATTCTATCCCTTGCTGGTACGAGTAGCATGTGCACCATACATAGTAGCTAACAGGCCGGCTCGATCACCCTATCCCCCCCTGCTCACGACCCTGGAAGTCGTAACCGCCGGTCGCTGAAAAGACGCAGAGCCGCAAAACACAAACTTCCAGCAGCTAATAAAAGCTTCTAGTGCCAGACTGGGCTGGTAGGCGTGCCCCGTTGTTTTCATTCGTTCCCGCTTTTAGTCCCGCCGAGTCGATAACATTTTCGTCCAAGCTTGCAAGGACCGGACTTTTAAGCCAAGCTCGTTTTTAAATTGACGGTATTTGTGCCTTGTCAAGGTGGATTGTTGAGCCGCATGAGTGGACTGTTAATCCCGACCAGTCGGTATGTGGGCAACCAATGTGAGCCGTCTACGGCCTCAAAGCGACCAAGGTTTTCCCGTGGACATATTAGCGTCTCGCTGATTCTCCTATTACTAAGTAATCCTACAATGTAGCGTCGCCGTTGAGTATCTCGGGTACCTGGCCTCTTACCCTCTGCTCATTTTTAGATTATACGGTATTGCGGTTGAGATGCAAAGTCCGGGCAGGGCACCATTGCAGGATGCGAGAGCGAAGCGGGCGATTCCCTGACGATGCTATGGCCATCTCTGTATCGTGCCATCAACAAGTTCCTTACATATATGCAGCTTTCCGTCCTACTACGGGTTCCGCGGCACTGCCCACGTACAGCCTATATCCAGGCTTGAACAGTGGCCAAGTTGTGGTCCCGATTGCAGCGGATTGCTTGTGCCTCTTGGTTATCAAGGCATACTTATCTGAGTACTATCAATCGGAAAGTAAAAGATTCACCTAGAGTTGACACATCATTCCGACTGACCCACGGCCTTTATGCCCAAGCGAGCACTCTCCGAGCAACGTTGTTCAACATCTGATAAAGCTTCCCCATAATAGCAGTTCCTATGGTGGATCACAGTGTGTGCCACGTGTGACCTTGTCTTCCGTACCATTTGCACTGCCTTTGTTCCAATATTAGTGGCATGTCAGCTAGAACGAGGTTTTGAAGGCTTGTCCGAATACGACAAGGACGTAGTTTCCGGGCTGAATGGATCTTGAAAGGGCAGAGCGCTGCAATAGTACCAATGATTTAACAAAATGTTTCCACTTTTAAAGCCGACGCCGAGCTTTTTGGGCGGTGCCAAAAAGAATCCTCGGAAATACTTGACAAGCAGCCAGACTACGTTGTGTTTGTGAATTGCCCCCGGCACTGCTTGACTTGCCGAGGACCTGGCTTGGTGACCTCGGGGCTTACCAAGTCTGGACATGACCGTCTCTGTTGAATGTCCCGTCTTCGGTAGCCTATCAAAGCCGGCAGAGAGAAAAAGGAGCAATGTGGTCCGTTCTGTACCGGTAACCATGACTTGCTGTGCTCGTGCTTGTGGCCGGGTTGACATGTAACTCGGTAACTCGTCCACAGCCTTGTTACGAATGCTACGGAGCCCATGTCCTCCTGATATTCTGTGCGCTGATGGAGACTAAAATTTGTATCTGTAAAGTTATCTGCCGGACAGATACTTGTTTAGTTGGTGGACTTGCATGGACACCAATTCGCCAAACTACGAGTACGTTAACTGCCGGCATGAAACAAAGATAACATTCAGCGACAATATGTAGTCTCCTTTCATCAAGCTTAGATGGGAAGGCGCCGGAACGCAGGCAAGACAACACCACCTCGTGACATTTCGTAGACGATAGTCAAAATTTGAGGGCCCGGTTTTCGCACTATGAGTACGACGGTAGTCAAATCAAACATTTGCTTTCGATCCAATACTTCACTCATTAATCTGTCTGCAGTTGAGTCGTCCAAATCCAGGTGCAAAGACCAGCCGTTAATCAGAGTACTGGAAATGATCACCATCACCGTCATCTGTACAGACGTTCGATACTCTACCCTCTGTAACTCGAACCACTCTCACTCCAAGGCGGCAACAGCACGCCCCAGTAACGGAACGTCAGCATCAAGGGGTTAGAGCTTGCTCTAGGCTCAAAAGTGATGAAATTTACGGCCTCAATTGAGCACGAAGCAGCCAAGTCAACCGAACCCCTGTATATTACCTCTGAGTCTGGGAGCGCAGGTCGACCGAAGGGAACCACTCCAATAACTTGCTCATGCTACTTGCGATCAAAGAGTAGTTCAACTTCAATGCATCAAATAACTCTCTGCATCAGATCACAATGGTATTTGACCTATCGCTGGTCCAAATATTCTCCCGCTCCTTGTCGGAGGCACTACGTCATTCGCTACAACGGAAGTCCGACAGGATGCCTCCCTCCTGGCAACATTCTTGCAAACGCTGGTGCCAAGTTTACGTGCTGCAAGCCGACAAAGTTCGCCCTCGTTCTAGAAGTAGAACCCGAAATCTTCCAAGCCTGCTGTAAATTGAAGATAGCGTGGTTCTGTAGCGAGGCTTTTCGTCGAAAGTGTCTCAATCTTGTGATGAGTTATGTCTACCTAGTACACAGTACAACACATACTGTCCCTGCAAAGCAATTGTCCAAGCCACAATCTACAGTGTAGCACCTACCACCTCCAACAATGGGTTGGTTCCGGTTGGTTCCCGCTGCCCACGGTGCAGTCCTACATTCTTGGTGCAGCTATGGCCTGCTACGAGTAGGAGTCGAAGGTGAACTTTATCCAAGTAGGCCGCAGACTGGATTCGAAAGTCTCGTCAATCCAGAAGCCACGAACGGTCCTGCTTTGACGACCTTTTCACCGGGGTCATTCCTTACGATCGGAGCTACCGGGTGGGAAGGTGTTCGAGACTGGCTATATCTGTTATTCTGACAGCAATGACAAGCTTCAATTTAATTTCTTTTTTGGAGAAGGGTTGCTAGGAATCGTATGACCAAACTCCGCGGTTTGCGAATCTACACGTCCGAGATTAGGGAGCAAAGTCTAGCGACTCCGTTGACCGAAGTCAGCCGCGTCTGTGGGACTACCAGAAATTTCATGCCGCAAAAGCTACAGACATTCCAGGCCTGATGGACGGCAGGGTTCTCTTCGTTCTCATTGCCATTGCTAGCCAAATGCCGGATGATAAAGCCGAGGTTGCACAGCAGTTCACCGAGTCCCCTGAGGAAAGGGTGAATGAGTATATATACTGCCAATTGGATACATTGCATTGGGGCAGGTATCTATGACTAGCAGTAGTAGAATTGAACCCCTCAATACCTCAATACGCGGGATCGAAAGGTGGCTGGAAGTGTCATTTCGGCCACTCGATAGGGAGTGGTTGCTACTCGTGCAGTTACTTGTGGCCGGCCAGAACAGCAAAGGGATCGTCCAAGTGACAGCCGAGCTAAATCTTGTCAACGCTGATAACAACCTTACAACCTCGCTCACGCCCGACAAGACTAGCAACAGTACTCTGACAGGGTACCGTCGAGCACCGTCTCGTCAGCACCGGATATGCTTGCTCTTTAAAGAATCACGAAATATATCCAGAAGCGAAACACTCGGACTTGAGCCGGGAGATTGCTTTGCCAGAGAATGCCAGCGTCAATACATCTGCCTCGGCTGATACATCACTTTTCGCTTTGCCGGAACCAACTGACAGCGTCTTGACTGGAGTGGACAGTTTTCACTGTCTTCATGTTCTGGTGGAGATTATCATGTGTACTGGGGTTTGGATACGGCGTCTTCGGGGCGCGTGCTGGCAGGCCTTTGGATTGGCATGCGGGAAGGGCCGCCAGTCACATTGGATTTCTTGGCCCTGTGGTGAGACTGGCCGAATAGAGATGCTTAAAGCTGAGCAGATTAATACATTGTCAGTAAGTAACGGCTCTTTGGCCCTGATAGTGGTCTAACTTCGATATGAATGCAGATGCCGTTCGCATTCTGGACCTAGATGGTGGGACGAAATGGTATATAAAGAACATTAGTGGCATTGCTTATCGTTGACGAAATCTATCATTCTGTTTAATGGGTAGATAATATAATGATGCTAGTAAATTTTGGGGGCTAGTTCGCCATTATTACAGCATTTTAGTACAGAGTATAGAGTTTCTTTGTCCTACGCGATAGGTACAAATACAAGAATCTCCAGTGGTGGTCTGGACACGTCCACTAGCCGCCGGGAGTCTGTCCTACATGAGCCGAAGGCCACAATTAGTTTTGTATATTGAGGGACTTTTATTAAAACACAAAAACACGTATTATAGTGACATCCCTATAGTCACTGGAGGAACTTCTCACCTGATGATGTGGGAGAACCGTAGGTCCACGCATAGCTATCGAGGACATTCAAGAGTCTCACGATGGACCCATTCAGGCAGTGCCATACACTCTGAATTTTGCAAAGTACTTGGCTATTTGATACACATTTGCGGCTAAGCCATTTTATCAACCGTTTCAAAGAAAAATACGTAAGAAAAGGATCAAAGCTTAGGAAACGCTACACTGCAGTAGTACAAGCCCTAACTAGCTATAACTAGTGTTCCCTATTCTTTCACGTTAACATCAGTCTTGATATGGTGTACCCTTTAAGCATTAACAAAGGCAATAGCGACGGCTTATATGATACAGTTTCGTAACCAGCTAGAATGCTCAGGTTTCGCGTGCTAGGTTGAGTGGCAATTCTTCTGGCGCATCAACAAGATGAAAAGTTCTCACTCCGAGTAGTTACAAAACGTCGCCGCGCTCATGAACGAACCAAGGCATTCTTAGTCTTGGCATTCTCTGAACGTTTTGCTAAGAATGTCGGTGACGATGTAGACTCACCGCAAGTGCTTGTAGAGTGAATAATAATTTGAATTGTACACCCTGGAGCTGAAAGTCAGATGTGGCGCCTGCAACTCTCGGAAGCCCGGCTGTCACCTCTGTGCCTGCTAACAACTACCATTACCGTGGCTAACTGGCATATTCTTCAGAAAACCGGCTCTCAAACTTAAAATAGATCATTTGAGAGAATTTGTCTTGTACAATGAAAGGCATTGATGGCAATCCATGAGCTATACCCTTTATGATGCAAAGGCGAGCTCCGTTCCACCGGCACACAGTGCCATTGCCACTGAGAAACAAAGTGGACATTGTCACAAGGCTTGGCAAAATGCCTTGCCAACCAAACGCCATTTCAACGACCTTTCTTTCTCAGTGGCTAACACGGATCTCTTCCCCGGGATAGCCAAAACAAAAGGAGCCCGTATGTGGGTTATATGGAGAAAGATTTGCAAGTCATTTCCAAATTTAGCCACAGCAGTTTCTCCCTCTTCTGCTGGCCTGACCCAGGCAACAATGCAAAATACGTGGAAGGAGGTTGGCCGCCTTGCATGGGCTGAGGCCACGGCGCTTTGCGAACCATCCTTGGGCTGTCGCCTGACCATCCAGCCCGCCAGGACTTAGTTTGGAAAAACCTTGCTTTTTGATAGTTGATTGGCAACATGGCGACGCTAGCCTGCAACAAGAAGGAATCTAGAAAAACTTCAAATCACAGTGTGCAGCCAATCCGAGCTTTCGTCTGACGAGGCCGAGCTGGACGGGGCAGCTACTGGTCCAAGCTCATCGCCCTGCGGTGATGGAGGGGATGAGCGACGCATTAGTTACTAGCGTCGTGGCAGCAGTGAAATAGTAACTAGGATTGTATTGTTACCTGGCTCTGTTTGACATGGCTTATCAACACAGATAAGGAAACAGCAACAACCGGATAGGGGACACAATCAGAAGAAAGGGGGGATGGGGACGGGGATGATTATCACTCTACTCCGTACTCCGTACTCCGTAACTATGAAGCACAATTGGGCGTCTTTAGCTCCGTAGTGATGAGCAACAGTTGTACGCTCTGTAGCCAGCTCCGCACAGTCTCAGCATGCTACATGACGGCGGCTACTCATCAGCGATGCGTGTCTTTCGGGCAGGTGTCTCAGACCGATGCTCGTGTGTGGTTAAATCCAATCTCGCGCCCCAGACCGCTCGCTGTAGGCACCTCTCGGTACTCCTCTACCGACATATTTGGCAGCCTGCAGGGCTGGACAAGAAGGGCTGGTTGTGGGCGATTCCTGACAATGACTGTCACTGTGAGAGGGACGACCATGCCGGAAACAACCACCGACAGTTGACGTAGTGGTGGCCCCAAGCCTAATAGCTGCGGACCTCTATTTAACACCGCGCGCCGTGGCAGCCACTAGACATGTACCGTGCTTGAATGGGCGTGCCGCAGTTGCCAAAATTAGGTTGTGTGAATCATGAATTGAGGTATCGGGCATTTGTATTTGGTTAGTTTCTCAAGGTAGCATAATATCCGTTGACCCTTCATGCTTTTCCTACTGCTAGTTGTTTTGCCCACCCTGCGACCAATGTCGTTGCCATTGGACGCACGTTAGCTTTGTACTTCGGTCAACAGACTGAGAGGCTGGGCGTCTGATGACAGTGGTTAATGTAAGCTTTGTGTCGTATTGCGCACCCAATGTTTCGACCTTCGGTGTCGTCTAGGCTGAATTGCCGGCACTTGTCGCATTAGCAGCGTGTCGCAAGACGGGAAGCCTCTGGTTAGTACGGAGTAGACAGGTGGTTTTGATGCTGAAAGCGACGCTATTTGCACATGCAACAAGATCCCGTCCTGCGGGGCGTGTTTAACTCTGGAAGACCACCATAGCTACCCGTAGTTGGCTACCAGCCCAGAGTGTCACTATACGCATGTTTGTCCATGACGTGAAACGGAGACACTTGCCACGCCAGAGAAGATTGCATTGTCCAATATTCACCAATGACAAGGATGATGTGGCCTCTGGGTCTTGTGTACCACGACTTGTAATACACGGTTCAATTGGGTCGTCGCCGTCCCGCTCCCCCGAGTCGCACGAATGTATAACAGCATCTCTGGGGGCGACTTCATACTGTCGCTCCCGGAGCACCACAACTCCCAAGTAAGCCGCTGGATGGCTATGGAATAGAACATGTGCAGCATGCGACGCTGCTGCAAGGCTATTCTAAAATGTATAAGCTGAAGTTGAGACTGCCGCAGCCTGTCAGGTCTCATGCAAGCCGCTGCACGCGGCTTCCATCAGTGCCATGTATTCGGAGTTGACACGCCGAGAATGGTATTTTCGTTTCTGCGCTGGCGGAGTGTGTGTCGTTAGGCTCCAGAATTAATTAATTAAGTTCGGGTATCAGCTGAGCCAGGCTGTGATGATCTCTGTTCTATTAAATTTATTAAATTGCTTTCTAGGCTACCCGGCCGTGTCATTGGAGCGCGCGAAAGTTATACTGTCTTTTCTTCACTGGTGCATGCATGCATGCATGGACATGGTGTGTGAGAGGAGTGCCCATGTTTTACGGACCAAAAGAGTTATCCACGCCGCCGCCGACACGAACGCCCCCAGCTGTCATTGGGCAGCTTTCCTCACTGTCAAGTCATCAATCCCTTCTTGGGAGCTCTCGGCAGTTACAAAAAAGCTACCACTGACAGCTGGAAGCGCTGTCCTGTTCTGTGTAGCGCGACAAACCCGAAAAGGGGGGTGACGAGTACCTCGTTAATGACTGTTTACCTAGATGTGTCCGTGAGCTGCATATGCTGTGTAAGGGCCTTTGACCTCCGCGACGTAGCTCACAAGCGGCAGAAAGGCTGGGCTCCTACACGAATGCATCGGTCTGTTAACTATGGAAACAGCTGCTTAGCTAGGTAGCCTTTACGCCCATGCTACATAGAAAAAGGGCCTAACTTGGAAGCCTCTCAGAAGGTAGACTGGAGAAAAGGTCATCCTCGCTACGTCATGGCACTTCCATCCCCGGCCCTTCAAGTGGCGCTGTACCGCCGGCGCACCGTTTCTCCTAGCGCCACTAATAAGGCAAGTCATCTGGGGCAGCTCACACATCCCCAAGTCAGTACTCCATTGCTGCCCACCGGACGATGAAGGTTGCAGATCGAGAACAGGGGGGTTGTTGCATTGATATTGAGTGGCTTTGGTTACGGCGGCATTGCAAGGGTCCGTTGATGCGAAGAACAAGAGCCTCCATCTCGGAGGCGTGCCATGGCGTTGCAAAAGGATGTCGGGGTCCTCCGAAACCGGACCAAAATATCTATTAACTAGTTGTCGCAATGGAAAAGAAGAAGATCCTTTTGGTGACGCATCGCAATCGCCTTGTTGTGGCTGGCGAGTCTCTTATCGCTCGACTGTGGTTGGACTGCCAGGGACAGATTATTTCTTTATACTGAAGAATTACAGCCACATATGGCGGAAAACAACCGATTTCATGGCGGAATTTGTTTAAACCCATCAATAACCGTTCGCCAGTGAAACAGGCGGCATGAGAAAAATGGATGGGAAGGCGTGCTGGTTCTTTCGAACAGGGGACATTTGGTAGACAGAATAAACCCGCTACAATTCACTGTCAGGATGTAGGCTGCTGCTGGATAAATTTACGCTGCTTCGTTGGCTGTGAATAGGAGGTGACTGCAAAGGCTACCTACTGTTGTGTTATGTGGCTATGAGGTACTGACAACTGTGGTAAATGGGATATGTGTTGTCAGCGAGCGCATGGGCACATATCTGGCTTCACTTACAACATCCCAACGCCTGCGAGGGTATGATGGCACAACAATAACGCCATACAAGTATATACAGGCCTACGGCAAGGTAAGGCCCCGGGTACTGAATCCTTGGATTCCGCTAGGATATCAGCGATGGTGGTGGCTGAGCTTCCAGCGCTGTCGTTGGGTTCACAGCGCTGGCAACCCTTGCTAACGAATGGAATGGGCCATCATCACACAAGTCTAGCTTTGCTGGAGGGCCGACGACATGGGTTTTCACTAAAGAGCACGCCTCCACGGCTGAAGCTCCTCGCTGGTCGGGCGACTCGTCCACTGCAGAAGGGGGGTCAGTGCTTCGAAAGCGCACTAGAAGTTTTAGCATAGTTACCCTTCTATATTCCTGGCAGGGTATGCTCAATCGTCGATGTTTTAGTGGCTAGCGGCGGTCGCCGAAACTGTCTTGACAGGGGACTAGAGATGACATCCAAGCAAGTCATGGGCAAGCAGTAAGACGGCCATCACGTAGCGAAACCTTGCTTGCAACGGTTATTGTAAGCATCTCATATCCGTGGTTCTCCACTTGTAGCGAGCTGGTCTAGTGAACTAATGTTGACGCCCCCTTCTAATTACATGAAGCGTAGCGAGACCAGACCTGAATTGGCCCCCAAAGATGGCGTAGCTCAAGACACCCAATTCCTCAAGACAGGCCAGCAAACATCACGATGGTTCAGTTCGAAGGACCCGCAACGAACACCAACTCACACACAGCCTTTGTGGCCAGCTCATGCGTCACGCCCCCTCAAAACCTCTACCCACCAGAGAGCTCTTCTCCCAACACTAACTCAAGCCACAGCCATCCTTTCCCCCGCTGTTCAGAGTTAACTACTGCCTGCATGAGAGAGACGTCTCATCGGACTTGGCTCCCCGTCCCATTTGCTGTCATAATAATTTCCTTCTCCGGTCCCTGAATCGGAAAGGCACCAACGCATTTACGTCGACGCCCACAAGTCGGTATCCTTTGAAGCCTCCAGGTGGCTTTTTTCCGTAGCCGTGCTGCGGAGATCATCCATCACATGTTGCCAACCGATAGCGGCTATTTGGGAGAGGTACAGCACTGATAATCTTTGCGCAGAACCAAGGAAAAATGCGAATGCGCGCCATTGGCGTTGCAGCGTGGTGCGTTGTGTCGCTGTTGCTCTCTGGCTTTTGACACGACTCTTCTCCGGCAGCTTGTGCTGCCAAGACTGAGATTGTTCCCTCTCCTTGCGTCCTCTCAATATGCATTCGTACAGCACCACTGATGATGAGCCGATCTCATGCAAGGCCAAAGAGTACTGTGGGCACAATGTATAAAATGTAGTACATTTCATTCGGCGTAAAGTAACTACTAAACCCTCTTTTTTTTCTTTCCGAGACAGAAAGAGATCTGACGCCTTCAGTCTCGCTTGGGCCACTAGACCCAGGGCATTTGTTAGCCACTTTTGTGTCGCCTTCACCCACGCCCCCTCCATGAAAGCTGCTGCACGCCCTCCTCTCCAACATCCTGGTAGCTTCGTACGACGCCTCACCCATGGTACAGATTAGAGAGGGAAGTTGTCAGTGGCCCCGTGGCTGCTTCATAAGTATATACATCCCCTGTCTGTCCTACCTTTACTTGAGAATTTTGTTTACATCATATAATTTTATCACTCTTGTCTGTACTGCTCGTCACTGTCAGTCCAGAAGTTGTATCACTTTTAACGACTATATAACCAAGCTTGACTTGCTTCCTTTTCTGATGGGATATCTGAGCCATTCAAAGACAGAAACAATAGCTCAGATATCCCCGAGCAAAATAGCTTCGAACGACACCACCGCCAGCACATCCCAATACTCGCAGCTTACACGGTTGTTTTCTGCCGACCGTTTCTTGCAAATGGATTCTCTTGGTTACCTGGAAACCCCTACAGTACCAATGGACTTTCCACCGAGGTCCAGGACAATGTCTCATTACAACGAGGGTTATAATGATGAAGCTGCTATTGGCAATACTAGTTTTCAGTATTCTGATACACTGTCACCCCAGTACAGCACTCACATGCCTGTTGATATCCCAGTTTGTAGCCCGATGGCAGCCTTTTCATTGAACACGAAGCTAACGTCTATGCTATAGTACAACATGACAGATCACCACCTCACTCCGGCCGCCGCCTACTCCATGCAAGAGTACAACATGCCTGATGGCTACAGCACACAAGGTGAATTCACGATGCCGACTGCGTTTTCTCTACCAGAATGCCATATGCCCGGTCTATACTCCCCGGCTGGTGAATACTCCAAACCAGCCAGTCCACCCAGCTTCTACGGAACTCCAACATCGTGGCCCGGTGACGAGTCCATATTCCCGGTGCAACATTTCGCAAACCAGAGCCAGGCTCCATCGGATCTTGGCACAACCTTGCAAGTGCCAACCCAGCAGGCGACGAGGATGAGGAGGGCGTGCTCTCTATCCAGCAACGCGAGCTCGACGGGTGCTTCTGAGACTCAGAAGGAGAGGTCATATCGCGTCCTGCACGAGGCGAACTTGAGGAGCCTATCCACACAAATTCAGCCCTCGCCGCCTTCAAGAACATCCCCCGCACCGTCTCCGGCAAGGTCCGACAGCGCAGTGTTGGGCAAAGCCCAGACAAAGAAGTCGCGCCGGAGACCGGACAAGCTTCGATGCGTGATCTGCTTAAAGGAGGTGTGTGGTGATCATGAATACAACCGCCACATGCGGTTGGTGCATGCAAAGGAGGGCTACCGATGGGTAGTCATCTGTCCCACAGAGAAGGGTCTCGCACCGCTACTCGCCCTTAAGAAGAGCCTTGACAACTGCAAGAGCTGCAAGGGCAAGAAGTCATATGGGGCCAACTATAACGCAGCAGCGCACATGAGACGCTGCCACTTCAACGCTCCAGCCCAGCTAAAGAATGCCCATGGCAAGCTCGGCGGAAACAGTGGCGGCACGTGGCCGAGTATTCGCTACCTCGAATACTACCACATGAAGATCATCAAGGTTAGACGCCGCACTGAAGAAGATGGTCCCGGCGACGAATGGATCGCCGAAGGAGACCCGATTCATACGGAGAAGAGGGGCCAAGAACCGTCCAAGACCAACATGGTCGAGGGCTTTGGTGAGGACAAGAGCGAGGCTGACATTACCATCGACGATGGCGAAGTGTTCAACCTCAGTCCCGCGCCAGAAAATGATGTCTCTGGCGACGAGCTAGACGACGGCACTTCCTGGGAAGAAGGATTTGACTTCACTACCCACGACCCGGCCCTTGCCTACACTGGCGGTGGCTACACCTTTGGCGGCCCTAGCTTTTGATAGGGCCATTCTTTTCTCACACATCTTAAGCCTTTTACCTGATTATTATTCCTTTTTCCCTTTTCTTGCCCTTTTCGACTTGCTCTGTGCGACCACGTTTGGTTCAGTTGTCCTGAAACGGATGTCTTGTGCTCCCGACTGTCGAAAAAGAAGAAACACCCCCCAAAAAAGAAAAAACAGCACACAAAAAAAAAAAAGAATTTCCTTTAATGATATACGAGTGGCGTTGAATTTCTTTTGGACACTTATCATGGAGTTTTTATTGCATTTGGAATTTTCTTTTATTTTCTTTGTCTTTTTTCTTCAGATTGAGCAATGGCGCAATGGAAGGTTCATCATTGCATAGACTCTGTTTTTCCCCTTTCTCCCTTTTTTTTGGGATTTCTTTTCATTATGTTTATCTGGAATTTTTATTCCCTTTCTGTAGAATTCGTCGTAACGATTATCACTGATTCCTTTGGGGGGTAGGGGTTTGAAGAGCGGAGGATAAGTTTCAAGTCTCAAGATTGACGACTACTGTACATATTAACCACGTTTTGGAGATTGTACGGCATACGGCTTAGAGTGAGCTTTACGGCGAGATCACGGAGGGGATACCATAGACTGTACACAGACTTCAATGTCATTTTTCAACTACTATCAGGGATCTTCATTGTGCAACGTCTAGCAAGCCACTGCCTGCCTCTTGGGCAGCAAAATGGTCCGCGGAAATACTATATGGACATAGCCACACTTTGCTAGTTTATTCGTTCTAGACTCTTACAACGTCTTGCATACAATGATCAATTTAGCGATCAATTTAGCGATCAACCTGTGTGGTTCTGGACTGAAAGCACCTAACGGCAAGAGGGGGGCGTGTCTATATAGAGTCACTATCTCCGTGTCCTTTCTCCTAGTGTCCATGTATCATTACAATTTCATATGCATAACTCCAAAAGAGATATATTATGCATCAATTGCAAGCTACAAAAAAGCAATTCTGACCGACTTTCTTTTTTTCCCTCCGAAACTGGTTTCTCATTGGTAATTTGGCAATTCGGCCCCCAGTCGCACCCAGAATAGAAAAGGCAACGCAGCCCGTCAGCCCACCAGCTGCACACACCCACCCTTCAACTTGCGACCTGCATCCAACCAGGGTCCTTTGCGCGCGCAAGGCAACCAATTGTCTCGGAAAGCTGAACAGATCGCACATTTAAGCAGTGAAGAGGTGGTGCGCCAAACCACCTTACGTGACCGCCTGTCCAATTCAGCGAGGGTCAAAAGAGCGAAAGGAGCGAAGGCGGTGGTGTTGTGTGTCTTTTTGTATGGTGTGAGTGGAAACGAGACGACCAAATGTTCACCTTTGTGTAGCAAGCGGAAACAGATTTTTTTTCCCTCCCCATGTCGAAAGACACGACACCATCTTCTCGCCCATGGCGGCAGCAGGAGGAGCAGAGGAGGCGGCCACCTCAATGGCGGTGGAGCAAAGCAATAGCAACAACTGCATACGGCGGCCGCCTTGCTGCTCGTCGTTTCCTCGCACCGCTCGTCATGCAGATGCAGTTGTTTCTGGCACCGCGGCTCCATCTCTACGCTCCCGTCAAGGCTGCGATTCTAGCGGAGGGCTATGCTCCCGCCACGCTCTTCCTGCTGGCCGCGGTAGTCGTCAACCACATTCGGCGGGTGCTCAGCCCCTGGCTAGGCCAGTTCCTGTGGTGGCATCCCATGGCCGCGATGAAGCTAGCTAGGGCCACGCCGCATTACTTTGTCGAGGAGCAGCTGTCGAGCGCCACGACGAACGGCGGCGAGGCGCTGTGCAGATGGGCGCTGCACGTTGCTGCGCTGGCCGCGACGAGAGCGCTTCTCCGGCATCGCATGCTGGGATATTCCGTCACGGCAGCGAAACTGGAACTTCAATGCCGAAAAGGCAGCGACAGTACCACCGGTAGTGGTGGTGGTGGTGGTGCGACAGCAGCAGCCGTGGCGGCGTTTTCTGGGACCTGGCACGCTGATGTCTGTCGTGTCTTGTACCTGGCCCTCTGTCTCATGCAAGTCGAGTATGCTTACGCAGAAGCCTGCTGGGCCATGTCTTGGATCTACGCAAGCACGTACGTATATCTCCGCGGTACCACGGCAGAACGACAGTTTACACAACGATTGCTTATGGGCGGCGACGGCGACGGCAGGAACCACGCTGCGCAGCCCAATTACACAGGCACGGTTCCTTCTTTGACGGAACACTGCTTCGGCATCTTCCTCATCATAGGGCTGCTGGTTTCATGGTTATGGCGCGCCGTGTTGCGGCCAATTCAACGTCATGGGGTCGTGGGGGTGGCATTGTCCGGGCTGGCTGTGCTCGGCGCGTTCATCGGCCTCGGTACCGCGTATCTCGTCCGATACTCGAACAAGTATTTCATATGGCTTGAGATGAGCGAGATGCTGCTAACGTGGGTGTGGATGGTGTTGGCTGTCGGGGTTGCATCAGCGTGGAGGCTGTGCCCCAGCTGAGGCAATCGAGCTTGCGTTTCGAGGCTGTGCTTAAAACGCAAATGGCTACCTTATTAGTAGTCCACTGTAGTAGATATATCACAAAAGGAAAGAGGCGAAAAAGCAATTATCGGCCATATTCAGACGTGGCACCGCCTTGATTTGACGGCGGCATCGGATGCTGCATGTTGAGTTGGCTGGCCCCTACACCACCGCCCCCCGGGTTTTGGGCAGTGAGGCGGTTCGCGGCAAGATGTGACTCATGTGTTTCATCTTCATTTTTATTATCTCATTTCCATCTACTGGTATGGTGCAGTCCTCGGGGTATCTTTCATTAAAAATCCGACGTAATCATGATCTCATATCTCACCCTCCTCTTTTTCCCATTCTAATTAGCCGCGCCCCAATGGACCACACGTTTCCGCCTCATTTGCCCAACTGAGGGTTTTTTTTTTTTTTTTTTCATTAGGCCTTCTTCAATTTGTCTGTCCATTCTTTGGCACCCTTGACACCCTCGTGGCCCTTTCGAAACAAGCCACGCTCCCACTCCTCCAGCCCGCGCAGGAACTCTTCCCCGAGTCCCGCGACCATGCCCTCATCAGCCTTGCGGGCATGCAGTCCGACATCGGCAGCGCGCGCGACAAATGTGCGGCGCAGCACGGCTCCCAGCTCATGCTCATCAAACAAGTCGAGCATGCGGACGCAAACGCCGAAAAAGTGCGGGCTCTGGTCGCGGAGTGCCACGGCACGGGGGTCGGCTTTCAGCGCGGCGACGACGGACTCGGACAAACACGGCGGGAGGTTGAGGGTCAGTGGCGCACGGCTGTCCTCGCCGCCGGGGGAGGCTAGAGCAAGCATCTCGGCGAGCCAGAGCGGGAGGAGAAGCGGTGTGCCGGGCTTCAGGCCGTGCGGGTTGTTGTCGAGATGGCCGAGGTAGGGGACGTCAAGTTCAAACTGGCATGGTACTTTCTGTGGTCACGTATCAGCGTCGGCAAAAGAGCTAAAGGTCAGAGAAGGGCTCCTCGATACCTCGGCATCCGTAAGGATAGCGTCAACGTCGTAGTAGGACATGATTTACTGTCATGGCTTATAACCAATGGAGAATTGTGTCAAAGATGAAGTTGTTCCTAACTTTGGTGGGGCAGAGCGCGACGAGTAGACGCGTTTGCATTTTGGTGGGTCAATCTTAAGTGCTCCGTCCAGACTTCACTTACACCAGCATAGATGATTACTACGACTGTCATTAACGTATTTGAGTCTTCAAGAGGCATGGCTTCCAAAAATTTTGGAGAAAAAACTAACCGCACTTCAGCAGCATTCATTTACCTTCTTACACAACTACATCCATTACGCCCCCGATGCCGCATGACTGCTACGTGTCTCGGTCAAATTAATTCAACACCAAACATTAGTTTTCTTGCAAAAAACAACTGGCTCTCCTATGTTTTTAATGTTTCCTCTTCTCTCTCCTACACAGCTTGGCTACCAACGAGATGTGATGAGAATGCTGCCAATGGATCACCTCCCTTCTCACCTACGTGTTCTCCTACATGCACGCAGCAACTCTGAAAAGTAATTATGCGGAAGAAGACGGGTAATTTTATCTGTTGCATTTTTATGTTACATGAACCCTTTGTTCTCACCGTACGCCCCCACAGTGAATACTCATGCTCCGGGCGCCAAGTCACCTCCACACCAGCCATCGGCCCTGTTGCCGCTTTGGGCAACGCAAAAATGTGCCGAGTCGTTTCAAAGGCATAGTAGCTCTAAAAGTATATATAATTCTCCTTTCAACCGAGAGGCACAGACAGCGTGTGTATTTGTACTGCTTGTTTTGAACTTGACTCGCAAAGTGTTGCCGTGCCATCAAACTCAAGCCACCTTGGGAGTTGAGCCTCATTTTTTGGGAACTGGCAACTGCAGCACTGAAAAAGTATTCTTGTTCCTTGCAGCAAAAACTCTAAAATAACTTTAATTATCAGCACTCGGCACCGTAGCCGGCACGGCAGAACATGGGCATGGTTGAGCAAGGCCGAGCCAAGGCCAGTGCTGTGGATCTCGTCAGATACCCCGTACCATACAGTCATCTTTCTCTTTCTTAACCGATCAAATATGAATGCGGGGATAATGTGTACAAGGTTGGGTGTTGTGACCTCTGCCTCTCGGTATACGGCTACCGAGTAAAGGATCAGCAACTCAGAAAGGCCCAATTTACCTGCATTGCGTAATCAATATTACTTTGTCTTCTGTGCCACATTCAATATTCCCTGCACGTTAATTATAATGCAATTAATTATAGTGCGGCGGAAGCCCCAGTGCATTTGCGGGGTTGGTTCGCGGGGGATCCGCATAGTAGTCGCCTCTCGCCGAGAGGTCTTGACCACATCTGCCTAGCTGAGAACTTTTGGGAGATGCATTTACTTTTTTCTTCCTCGTGATGAGTTTTTTATGTTTCTCTCAGAATTGAGGGCTTGGCATTGCCAAGCACCCCGCCTTCTGCTGACTTGAAGTGACGGTGAGCACTGGCCGGAATAAGCATCTCAAGTTCTGGCAAAGCGAGTACTTGTCGTTTAATGCTCAAGAAGCTGAGGAGGCGATTATTCTTATACAAATAGTAACGAAAATCAGAATTACTTAGTTTGCATATTTTGTGCAACAATACATTCTAGCTTAATTTGAGCAACCTTTCCGCCAGTTGCAAGTGAGTCGCTTATATGTTTTTAAAGTCCTTTAGCAACTCTTTCACATGCTTTCGGAAGTGCCAATCCGCACTAGCTAACCTGCCTTTACGGGACAAAACCAAGCAATCATTCGATGGCAAGTAACTGCACATCACTAATAACAGAGGGTCCCGTACTGGAACTCCTTTTGCTATTGGCTCTTTCAGCCCAACCCATGTAAATAGTGTGCATTTCATGCATTTGGCGGCTTGCAGTAGCGGGTCCTCATTGCTACTACGTCACACTAGCAATACACCGACTTATACGTCCATAACCCACCTAACTACCGAGACGGCATAGTAGTTCAGCATCGACGAAAAACGCCAAGGTAAAAGGCTGGGGTGGGCAAGGGTTTCGTTTGAATTATGGTTCGCGGGGAAAACACTATGATTTGTGTTAAAGGTACAGCGGTGGCATACGCACACGTGGACTTACATGCCAAGATGGCTCTGTCGGCCGTTTATATAAACTGCGCTTTGGTCACTGCAATTATATTCGAGCAGACTCTATAGCCGCCTCTTTAATTACAATTTTATACATACTTTCTCAGGCTCTCCTCATCTCTCAGTAAATAATCACCAGACCTCTTTTGACTCGCACATTGACCGCCACTCCTGTGTCATCAGTTCAACAGTTATGCGCTTTTCAACACTCATCGCCAGCTTGGCTGGATCCATGTCCATTACCAATGTCCATGCCATCCCTATTGAGCCGATAGAAGAGCGATCAGCTGCTCTAGAGCCGCGGCTCGTCATCACAAACGACTGGAATTGTCGATCAAACAACAACCCCGTCGTGGTCCTTCACGGCCTTCTCTCGAACCGTAATCTTGGCCTCAACCTCTTCGAGGCATGGCTGCGTCCCCAAGGTTACTGCACATTTGCCCTCACATACGGCAACTACCCCGCGTTCCCCCTCATTGGCGGCCTGAAGCCGGTGCCCGAGTCGGCGCAACAGATTGTGGACTTCATCAAGGAAGTTCTCAGGAGGACAGGGGCGAAAAAGGTTGACCTGGTTGGTCATTCGGAAGGTGGCTTCCAGGCGCTCTATGTTGCCAAGGTTATGAAGATGAGCCAGTCCATTGACAAGATTGTGGGTATTGCGCCTCCCACGCATGGCACCTCATTCAACTCGGTCGTCGACTTGGCAGAGCTGCTTAATATCCGCGGTGAGGCCGAAGCCGTCTTGAAGGCTCTCGGATGCCCGGCATGCACTGATCTCATCAAAGGAGGCGCGCCGATCAAGGCTTTGAGCAACGGCCCTATTGTACAGGCCGGCAACAAAGTCACTATTATTGCCACAAAGTACGATTCAATCGTCACGCCGGCTGGTACGGCATCATTTATTCAGCAACCAGGTGTTTTCAACAACTACACTCAAGATAAGTGCCTGCTTGACTTTGCCGGTCATGCCAACATAGCCATAAACACGAACGCTTACCACCTTACCCTGAATGCGCTTCGGGGCCAAAACTCCCAATGGTTCCTCTGCACACCTTTCTCTGGCTTACCTTTCAAGAACTAAAGTAAATCATGTTGGTTTTAGGAGAGTACAATGAAACACATACTGGATCGGCCCGACAAGCATCGTATTTTTGCTCGATTTGTTGAGTGGATTCTTGGTTAAGATCACTGTCTTTTATGCAGCGCGCGATTGCAAAGTCCAATCAGTTGTATATAAACTATCCATTTAATTTAGCATATATACTGGAATACAAAAATTCTCAAGAAAACATGTGGAAACGTCGTACACACTAACCAGGACGCCCCCGGGCTGCCGAGTTGCATCGTTATCATATCTGCTGGTTTGCAGATCAATGCCATTCACACTATCCGTGGATAAACATCCCACCAATTGCAGGAATTCAATTCACTAGCGCCCATGGAGAATCGATAAATGGTTGCTTGGACTTGGTCAAGTCGGAGACCTTCGGACTAGTTCAACAAGTGGCGCATCTCTCTTATCTTAGCTACTCCGATTCGTCCGTGTGTTGTTCGTTTCTTATACAACTAGTTGCCTATGCCGCTGTAATCTGACAACATCCCTCAAATATTGTAATCGACAAATTCAGTTTTACAGTTTTCTTAATGTACCAAAATTCAAAACCATGAGTAACCCAGCTTTCAACTCGTTGGCCAACTACGTAGCCACGTCTGACCTCCGTGGTAACTTTGCTGCCTCCATGTCAACCATGTACAAGACAGAGGTTCCCCTTTATGCCGATTTAATCGACATTGTTCAAGGCATCAATGGGGATTTGATTGCTTTGCAGAGCTTCCCCAGCAACTTGCAGCGACTAACTGCGGAGCGACACGGCGCCATCCGCCTTGGCACACCACGAGAGCTTCATATTGTCGGCCGGATCTTCAAAATTCTAGACATGCACGCAGTTGGCTACTATGATCTGTCTGTAGCTGGTCTTCCCATGCATGCTACAGCGTTTCGGCCGACGAGTGCATCCGCCCTGGAGGAGAATCCATTCCGTGTCTTCACGACGCTCCTCCGTCCCGAGCTACTCGCCTCCGATAAAGCCCGTGAACTGTCCAAGGCGCTCCTTGAACGGCGCAACATATTTTCCGATACGCTCATGAATCTTCTCGATGTCGCCGAGTCGCAGTCCGGTCGATTGACCAGCGATCAAGCAATAATATTCATCCGCGAGGCACTCCGCACCTTCAGCTGGCAGCCCGTCGCCTCGTCCACCCTCAAGGAATACGAAATTCTCAAGGATGAGCATCCCATTCTCGCGGACATTGCGTGCTTCAAGACTGCGCATATTAACCACCTGACGCCGCGGACGCTGGACATTTCGCTCGTGCAACGCATCATGGTTGAGCGCGGCATGCAGGCCAAGGATCGCATCGAGGGCCCGCCACCACGGAAATGTCCCATCCTGCTCCGCCAGACGAGCTTCATGGCGCTCGAAGAGAGAATCAGCTTCCTCGCCGACAGTCATGATTCCGATGGCTCACTCGTGGCGTCCACGCATACGGCTCGCTTTGGCGAGATTGAGCAGCGCGGTGCGGCCCTCACGCAGGCTGGACGGGATTTGTATGATACATTGCTGTCGGAGAGCGCGACGCGGTCCAGTGGTCTGGGGCCGGACGAGGCTGATGTTTC
This sequence comes from Zarea fungicola, assembly GCA_900169235.1. Taxonomy (NCBI): domain Eukaryota; kingdom Fungi; phylum Ascomycota; class Sordariomycetes; order Hypocreales; family Cordycipitaceae; genus Zarea; species Zarea fungicola. Next base: position 56,910 of record FWCC01000203.1, read on the forward strand.
TGCGGAGCAAGTATTTGCCGCTTTTCCGGATACGTGGGAGTTGCTGCGGACGCAGGAGCTGATTTACTGCCGATATATACTGGTCAAAAAGCCAGGGCAGAAACCGGTCGTGGCAGAGGGCTGCAAAGACCTTCTCGAGCAGCTGATTGCAGACGGCTATGTAGAGGCGTCACCAATCACATATGAGGACTTTTTACCGTTTTCCGCGGCTGGCATCTTCCGCTCCAATCTCGCAGGTACTGGCAGCTCCTATGGAGATTTAAGCGTTAAAGGCCCTGTCTCGGATCAGGAAGGGCTACAGAAAGCACTGGGTGTGCCCCTACTCGACACCAACACATGGTATGAGAGAATGCAAAGTACAAGTCTGGAAGCGCTTGGAATCGAACTTGAGATATCTGTTGATGAATTGAGATCATAGTTTCTTAACATGAACTTGATATTTAGCTGCGATAGATGAAGATCTATAATTTGCTAATAGATACTGGCAATCGACCACAAGATAGAAAGTATTAGTGTCAACACCGACAGGGTACTCGTGGAACGGACGGAACAGACTCTAGGCTTATCTCGGGTCTATAAAGGCAACCCAGTTTTCCTTGTGGATAGAACCAGACGAGGAGTAAGTTGAGCACTTGCAGTGATATATATGATCACGGCTTGTCCTGATAATGGACTGATTGCAAGTGGTATGTCAACTTCAGTTACAATTATCCCATACTCTAGGATATTCTAGATTTCTTTAGTATTTATTATTCAAACTATTATTTTGAAGTGTTGTGCAGCTGGGTCCTGCGAAACTCGGTTAGAAAACGTGTTCGCTGCATTGTTACACCAGCCCGCGGACTTTTGTCCCCGTTCTTGTTAGTAACTACGTCACTTCATGGCAATTTGATATGGTTATCCGGCATCGGGGCCAAACAACACTGGAACACACAGCTACGGCCCATCAGGGCTCCGTGTAATCACGATGACCAGGATGAGGCCGGTGAGAACGCCGGAGTGGGTGGCCGATAGCCTCGGAGGTGTTCCGGAGCGCCACAGGCCAGTCCTTCATTAAGCATGATTTTTGCACCTAATGTACTTACAGAGATGTTAATTATGGCGCGGTTATCTTGGAGCAGGAAAAAGCAGGTATTGGCCATGGCTGCTTGGGAAACAATGTATCAACCCAGCGCGCGCGATAGCCCCATTGAGGACTCGCTCTACAGACCACACAGCCGGCCTATTCAGACGAATGCTGGAGCCGATTAAACCACGGGACAGTCGGGATGATAAAAGTTCAATGTATGGAATGCAGAATTCTCTCAGCCTGCATGCAATGATGCTATCCCAAAATAGATGCGCCAGATGCCCCCAGTTGGCATATATGCAATACCCAAAACTCCAGATTAATAAAAAATCAAATGAGACCCCCGAAAACTCCTTTCTATGCAATCATTGCGTTTTGCAATGCATCTTTATCCACGGATGATTCATGACTTCGGTCAACGGTAATCGTTTGGCTGGATCTTGCTGTAGTAACTGTGACCAGTTATGTTAGTACGACGGTGCAAGTTCCAGTGACATTTTTACATGTAAACGTACTGAATAGACAAAGTCCTGTGCCTCTGGGGATATTGAAGATGGGAGTGGCTTCATGTCTCCCAACACAATCCTCCGCTTTGTGGCTTGTGGCGAGTCTTCAAACGGCGCCTCTCCCGTCAGAAACTCATACGTCAAGACGCCAAGCGTCCACTGATCCACAGCTCTCGTGTACGAGACTTGTCTCTGGTTGAGCATCTCCGGCGGCAGATAGTCGAGCGTGCCGCATATCGTCTGCCGTCGGTTGCCGGGCGAGTGCACGCTGTATCCGAAATCAGCCAGCTTCAGCTCGCCGTGCAGGCCGACGAGGATGTTTTCGGGCTTGAGGTCGCGGTGCATGATGTTCTTGCTGTGCAGGTACGCCAGGGACAGGGCGACCTGGGCGGCGTACTTGGCTGACCTGCGCTGTGAGAAGCGGCCAGCCTTGCGCAGCGACTTGTAGAGCTCGCCGCCGGCGGCAAACTCCTGGATGATGAAGATGCGGCGCGAGTCGTGGAACCAGCCATAGAAGCCAATGACGGCCGGGTGCCGCAGCTGGCTGTGCACCTCAATCTCGCGCCGCACGTGCGCCTCTGCGCCCTCGGCGCGCACCTCTTCCTTGTGCAGCACCTTGAGGGCGCAGACGCAGCCGGACTTGCGGTGGCGGGCGAGGTACACGCGGCCAAATTTGCCCTTGCCGAGCGGTTTGCCAATCTCGAACAGCCCCAGGTGTAGATTTGGTCGCTGTTCGGTCGCCGCCGCCGGCGGGAAGGCAGACAATGTCGACGGTCGTGCTGGTTTTTTGGCGGTGAGGGCCTGGCTGGGCCGTATTGGGCGTTTGGCGCATAGCTGCTTGCGTTGTGTTGAATCCTCCAGTGGGCGCACCTTGACGAAGAGCGTCGCGGGCTTGGGCTGCATTACCATTGTCGCCATCTTTGCCAGACCCGTGCAGATAATTGGCCCTCTGCAGTAAGTCCGTTGAAGTTGATATGTATCTTATTGAATACAGTACGTTGATGTGTTGAAAGCTATGTTGCTTGGTGGGAAATGTTTGTGGGGGAGGACGGTGAAAGGTGATGGTTGCCACAGCAACAACATCACAGCGAGACACGATTCATCAAGCAACATCAGCACGGAAATCCTTGGCACCAAAATTGAAGCGGTAGAATGGGTATTTTCAATTGATACAATGGTATTTTAGAAAATATTGAGGTTCCCTCTGACAAAACAGATCTGTGTTTAGATCGAGCCACATAGATTTCGAAGCGTGGATGCGTGTTACCAGCGCAAGGTGTGTGTGGGAAGGGGTGTGGAGTCTGGAGGATATAACGGTTGGACATATTATTATTATGAAGGGTTGCATTTATGATATAGGGCTCTTGAAGTATATATGACAGGGGATTGCGGAATTGTACAGTCTTTACTCCGTGCCCCGTAGTCCTTTGTAAATGGCGCTTTGTGCCTCTCCTTGTTGATACCCTACAGCTTACTATAACTGGCACAAGGAGAGCGTGCGGTAGTAGCCGGAATTGTCTATTTTGGTCGCCATTAGCTGTTAGAGGAACGAGGCAGGATGCAAATGATTACGTTTCCCAGCAGGCAGCCTTTTTTGCGGCGTGTATTGCCGTATGTCAATCTCATAGTACCAGTTGAATCTCGCTCTCGCACAAGCACATGTGCATCGGAGCGGCCAACAGCTAAGTAGTTTTATTCATTCAGTCTTACACTTGGCATCGGCACCAGCCATCGGCCGAAAAGTCGGCAGCCGCTCGGGCAGCGATGGGTACAAGACGTCCGGAAACCTCGGGGATAGAGTGGAAGGCATCTTGGCACAAGGCCAAATAACATGCTTTGATGGATTTTGAAATATGGCTACCGCATTATACCTAATTAGGCCTAAACATTAATAATTTCCCTATTTCTACGGAGTACACTGTAGCAGAATTTAACTACAGCCATCTACGGAGTACCAAGACAAGTAATAATACATGAGCCAGGTTGGTAAGTAATAATTAAAGAAAACCAGTAACAAGAAGAAGAATATCACACACAATAAGAAAACCACTAACTAGCAGGAACCTCACCAGGCTTAAAATGATTTCCAAAATCTGGTGTATGAATTTCCGACCTCTGTTAGCGTAACAAGTAAGGTGGTCAAGGTGGGGTTGAGGGGCCCACTGTTGGTAATGCAAGTCGCTGCATTTGCCAGGCTCTCTTTACAGGCCTACTGGTTGCTTCAGTGGTCGCATCCACTGTATTGCGCGCTGTATTTGCTCGCTGCAGCAATGACGACACGCTGAGCTCATCACAAGCTCCCCCAGAAAACCGTCAACTCGCGGCGGAGAAATAAGAGCTCGGCTGTCCGAAAGCTTGGCCATTTCTTGACATCATCATACAATCTGCCCAACCATCACCATCGTGCAATTGGTAAGCCAACCCATCGCTGCGATTCATTTAAGCTCTGGAATTGCCCGCCTTGCAAGATTCGAACGCTGCGCCACATCTCTACATACCGATTGGGTGCGCTGATAGAGTTGCATTCTCGCTTGCGACACAGAGCTTTTATTATTGTCGCAGCAAAAACTCAGAACCGTTTCAGCATAATACTCACAGTCCCAGTTACAGAAACGACCAGCCAACGCGCTCAATAAACACAATGGCTTCCACTCTCCTCCGTACCACCCCCGCCGTTCGCGCCGGTCTCCGTGCTGTTGCCCGGCCTGCTGCTACTATGGCTTCGACAAGCTTCGTCCGTGGCAAGGCTACCCTGCCTGACCTGCAATGTAAGCTCGTCCTATCAATGGACGGAACCGATCGATAGATTGATATATACCATATCACGCCGTATAAATTACTTTGAAAAGCCACCGGCGCTAACATTGCTCAGACGACTACGGCGCCCTTGAGCCCGCCATCTCGGGCAAGATCATGGAGCTTCACCACTCCAAGCACCACCAGACCTATGTCAACGGCTTCAATGCCGCCGTCGAAGCTCTTACCGAGGCACAGGCCAAGAACGACGCCAAGGCCGCTGCCGCCCAGGCGCCTATGATTAACTTCCATGGTGGTGGCCATGTCAACCACTCCCTGTTCTGGGAGAACCTTGCCCCCAGTGGCAACGGTGGCGGCGGCGAGCCTACTGGCAAGCTTTCCGTATGTAATCCGTGTGCCCGTTTATCACCATCCATTGGAAGAGCTAACCCGTCATACTGCAGACTGCTATCAATGAGGACTTTGGCTCCTTTGAAAATCTCAAGAAGCAGACCAACGCCGCCCTCGCCGGCATTCAGGGCTCCGGCTGGGCCTGGCTGGTCAAGGACAAGACCTCTGGCACCCTCAGCGTCGTCACCCGCGCCAACCAGGACCCCATTTCTGGCAACCTCGAGCCTCTGATGGGCATTGACGCCTGGGAGCACGCCTACTACCTGCAGTACGAGAACCGCAAGGTCGAGTACTTTAGCGCAATCTGGGACGTTATTAACTGGGGTACCGTAGCTAAGCGTTTTGAGAAATAATTCGAGTATCGACGGCGGCCGGATTCTATATGCCGAGAAAGATGTATAGTCTTCAATGTGAAGATTTACTCCCAGTGTAATTTAAGAGATACCACAAAAAAAACCAGAATATTGCAATTGAAGAGCAAGGCCCAAACCCTGCTACGCTGTTTATTAACACACGAACTACTATTTACTAGACCAGGCTGCGATAGCGTGCTAATACCATGCCACGCTATACCGTTATCACCGACCGTTGGTCGTTATCAGGACGATTCAGGTGCCTAAATTCTCGGCTGTCCACTTCGGTTTCCGTTGGCAGCCTCTTTTGCGCCTGCAACCCCACAATCTGACGCGGCTCTATTAAGAAGGCACCGTTGGGGGAGGGGGAGTTGTTGAAGAGCCGATGAACCAGGAGAATACATACTTCAGCTAAAATGCTATTTTCGTCCATCATCGGCTCTGTGCTTGCCATCATCGCCCGTGCCCCCAATGCTGGTGGAGTAGGGAACGGTGATGACAGCCTGCGTCCGACCATTGAGAGCGCGCGCGCCAGGGCACATCCCATCTTCAGAGCCATCAACAACGCTGGCCGACAATGGGGCTCTGCAATGAACTGAACCACAATGGATTCGGCTTTTTTCCCGCCATCATCCCTGCTGGTACCGTCTTGTATCATGGAAGCCCTGGTGACAAACCGCCAGCCACATTTGAGTGGCTCGCGTTTGAAGCTGAGCATGCCGAAGCTTTTGCGATAAGTGTGCGAATTGGAGCAAATGGAGAGCCAAAAGAACACAGCATACCCGGAAAGTTTGCTAAATCGCAACCACAAAAGACACTTGCTCGAAATCGGCCGTCACCAAACTCGGCGGCAGGGTCTCGTGGTCCAGGCTACCTACATACCTACCAGGCCTCAAGAGATCTGCACGCACTGTACCTTGACGGCATGGCAGCTGCCAAAACAGACCTAGGAACTATGGACGCTGAGCTTTACGTCTTGTATGGAAAAAAGAATGAGCATTTCGAGGACGGCGAGTGGGTACGAGCTGAAGCCGTCTGCAAACTCATAACACAATGGGGGTACGATGGCTTTGTTCGCATGGAGGTCGGTTACGAATATGTTCACTGCGATTTCTCAAAAGATCTAGAAACCGTTTCTATTCTACCTGCATACCACTTTGACGGAGTGCTCAGTGCATCAACCATGGTGCTCTTCCAGTGGAGCAGAGCCGTTGCAGAAAACTACGACGGTATTGGCGCTGACCGCCTCAAGATTGACTACTCCTCCATGGTTTCTGGCCTCTTTTATCCCCTCAACATTACAACCATGGATCCAGAACGGCCGGATCTCATGCGTTTGGCTACCGCTGGGATGGACAATCTGCAAAAACTCAAGTCGGAGCTGGAGCGCATCAGCCGTGAACCAAGACGGTTCACCGCAAACTGGCAGGCAGTGACTGATTCCGTAGTGCGACGATTTGGGAACAGATTAGCGTTCATGGCATCGGAGGATGCTACGCAAGAATACCTGCTGGACGAGTTCGAGGCGGCATCGCGGACCTACATAGGTGCCCCTGTTGGCAATCGCGATTCGAGAGAGCCACTGACACCAGAAATGCTTGAGGCATCTATTATGCGATGCATCGAGGCGCCTTTGCTTCCCACAAGATTGCAGAAACCACAGTGGTCACGCGAAGATAAATTTATTGCCGCAGCGATGGAGGTCGTCATGGCGGATATTTGCGCGGCTATTATCGGATCTTACAGCAGCCTGCGTAAAGCCGCACAGGATGATGCAGCCGAAGTAGGCAGAGAAGATGGAAATCACTTGTCTATGGCAGTAAAGCAGGCACATAGGGAAGTTCAGAATCTCACAAGGACACTTGGCTGGAGTAAGTGGAAGCAGGTAAGACCATGTGCGGTCGACGAACTAATGTTTACTATTATGTGGCCGTTTGGAAATGAAGAGGACTATTTTGAGCCCGGATGCCGCTCCATTAAAGAAATGCAGCTCCGAAGGGATACATACTTTCGAGACCACTTTCCCGGAGGAGGTGGCCCCGGACGTCGCCCGCAAGAGTAGAGGAGCTAGCCGACGCCAAAATAATTCAACGTGTAATGTTCCTTTTCGACAGACTATACTTTGCCAAAGATGTTTTTATGAACTGCTGTATGACAAGGTGACGGAAAGACGGATACGATCCGAAATCTCATTGACCCCATACAAGTAGTTGTTACACCAGAAACAATCTTTACGGCACATGCCGAAAAAGAATAGGAAGTACGGACGACCGCCCATTTCTTTTACTTAGGGACAATACAGCTCGCTTCTTAGCGAACTCTTCTGGCCAGAAAATTCTAAAGATAGAGCTCGCCCCCAACCTCCCCGAACAAATGCGGCTCATGTGTCGAGGCGCCCGGCTCGATCCTGTGCGACCATGCCAGCTGGACTCGATGTACAACATATTTTTCTTAGGACCATATCCGTATAAACCAAAGAAGCGAGCCAATTGGGTCACTGAAGAGCAGGGTATATGGGTGGCACTGTGATACCAGGTGCCTAGATTCCTTGCGCCTGCCTGGCATATTCCTCGATCCCAGCTGAAGACTCCGTTGCGTCGTGCACGCGGGAGACAAAGAGGTACTTTCCTCATATTCCTGTCACAAGTACACCCTTTTTCCTGTGTGTGCTTTGCTTTTCCCTTTCCCTTTGCCACTTGTGACAAAACAAAGTGAAGACAAAGTACCTGCTCCTTTTTCCTTTTGCCGATCTCGCCTCTTCTCTCCCAAGAAACTCCGGTCAGTATGATTCGGCATCGTCATTCTTAAACACTGGCCTTGTCTTGGCCCCAAGGTCGGGCTCTAGATGTGCGCTCCATCTCACCCTTTTCTTTTCTTTTTCTTACTATCTTCACCTGATTCTCCGTGGCCCATCGCCGAACATGCCGGAAGTTGTGAACCGAAAGGCTTGTGATCGTTGCCACGAGCAGAAGCTTGGGTGCAAGCGACTCCCAGATGGCCGATGTGAACGGTGCGTCAAAATGAAGATGGAATGCAAGTCCAGTCCCTCTCTTCGGGACGCAAAGAAGCAGCATCAACAACAGCAGCCACTGAAGAATGGTTCCCAGTTCAGGAAGCCGGACCAACAGCAGCACGAAGAGCGAGCAACACCAGATCGGGTCAACTTCACAGAGAGGCAAGCAAGTGTATCCCAGCACCCGTACACACAAATACAAAGCCGGCAACATCCCAATGTTTTTGAGCCGTTGCAACAGGGTGCAGAGCGCCGTCTGCCGAAGCGGAGACGGACGGGAAGTGATAATCATCTTGTGAGACGTGACGCGAGTAAGTGCCAAGGAAAAATGAGCCATATGCTTTGCCCCGAGCCGCGCCACTATACACAGGACCCCATCAATCATTGCCAATTGTTTCTGAATTACAACCAAAATGGATATTAAATAATTTATTTGTGGAAGTACTTCCAATAGTAACAACAAGTGCGAGTACAGATCTCGGGACACTGGGTCATCTGAGCACTGGATCGCAGCCGATCACCGCCTTGGGTGACGGTGTTGTGAGTATGGAGAATATTGTGTACCAAGATCTATCCCAGCCGTCGATGCCACCAGGGCCTTTATTACCGGCTCAACTACCCTCTGCAATCGGGGACTACTTTCTTGTTCATCAAGAGTTTCCGGATCACTGGGACAACCGACAGTTGCATGACGAGCCATCCCAGCTGCACCACAACTATCCAGCTAAGCTTTACTACGAAAACAATCAACAAGTCCTTCCCCAGGCAGCAGTCCGCCCTTCTATTGTACCAGATCCTGTGGTCAGCCCCCAGCAATTCGCCTTCAGCTCTTCAACGGATCATCGGCAGCATTATTACCGTAATACACCAGCTCTCAGCTCAAACAGACGTGCTGTGGTCTCCGAGCGAAGTCACATAGCACCATTAGTGCCGGGTCGACGAAGGTCTCGCTCCAGACATATAAAGTTCGACTTGCAAATTAATAATTCAAGTAAAGTTTCACAGGATAATCAAACTGATTTGATCATCATGGATCAAGTTCTTGAAGTATATAACCGAGTTGGGGTGCTCTCTGCAAGCCTCAAGCGCGTCATTCGTGGTGAAGCACCTAACGCCGACTCGCAAGAAAATCCAGACATCTTCACGGTTGCAGAGCTCTATCGTCATACAAATACGCTCGTCGACATTCTCGAGCGACTGGCTACGGCAAGAAATGGGCTTAATCGAGGCAATGGAGCGCAGTTCGCTTCGGAGCTCTCAGAGTCCAATAGAATGCTCATGTTGTCCCTCTACGTGCTTCTATTGGAAATGTTTGATGAGCTCTTCTGCCTGGTTCGTTCTCACTTGGCGAGGGCGGACCCCAAGAGGGACGAGTTATTTTTCCCGTCTGGGCTTCTCCCCAAGATGAATATCGGCGATGCAGCCCTTGGCGTGCATCCGGCTTTTCACATGTCCATGACTGTGGAACTGGCGATGCAATATCTCAACAGGCTACGCGATGCAAAGAAGTCGTTGGGATTAACCAAGTTGGGGAATGGTAACGGGACCAGAAGCGATGGATCTAGTGCGTCGGACGGCCTGGCATCATCATCTTATACGAATGGTGTCGATGCTAAACCTAGCAAAATTCGAAGCCAAGAGGACGCGCTTAGTCATAGTCTACAACATCTCATGGGGGAGCTTGATAATTACATGGATGCCATGGACGGTATTGATGCAGGGGCGGCCGGTGCCCAGGCGAAGTAGCTGTACTTGTTCCTTTCTAATGTGTTTACAGCGAGGGAGGCATTTTCAATGGCGGGGAAATCTGATTGCTGTTTATGAAGGGGGAATGTTGATATAGATATATACAGGCTCAACATATAAGTTCAACCATTTGATCATTTTTATTTAGTAAAATTAAGTAATGGGAGGCTGTGAGGGTTTTACAAAGATGAGCTATTAAATGAATGAGTTAAATAAAGTGCGGGATCTTCCTTAATATAACCCAAAGAAAATATACATGATTGAGAAAGGACAAACCATCCTCCCTCCCCGCCCTTTTTTTTTTTTTTTTTCAAAACTGATACCAAATCGAATGGCAACCGGATTCGACGTTGTTCCATTGGCAAGTGCGCGTGTCAGTTAACTGAAATTGCTGCGCCCAAGTGTTGCCAAAACTGACAGAAATAACATCGTCAAACTCATAGCCAAGTCCAAAGGTCCACGTCTCAGAGACAGCAAAGCTTGCTGCGATTGCTTCTGTACATTGGTTACAGTAAAGGCAGTTTCCAACCTGACTCCAGTATTGATACCAATAGCCCGAATTGGACGTATCATACCACTTCTGGGTCTCATAGGTACAAACTGGGGGGGCCGACTCCCGCTTCGTCAGGCCGCTGACGAATTCAGCGAAGCCATTATGAACAGGGTCACCAGGCTTACGTTCAATACTGGGGATATTGTGACGAAGGCGGGTGTTCTCGAGAAAGTTTAATATCAATGCGATTTTCGACATTAGTATTGTTCTGACCGAGCAAGAGGTATGTTAGGCTCATTCATGGTCAATGAGGAAAAGAAAAGCAGTATAATATGGCTCAATAGCTAGCCAAACTGCATGTTGTGATTACCACTGCCGCCGAGATCGCATGCTTAGCCAGGTTCGATAATACTAAAACCCTGACTCTTCACATAGCAACAGATGGATTTGGCCCATATCATATGAATGTCTCCAGTCCCAAAAGGTATATCTTCGGATACATCACTCGTTGCTGCGGGCACTTCTTCCTTCAGACATCTGACGGCCTTTATCCACAGTATTGTGCTTGAAACACTACGAACTGATACTGGTTAGGACTTTCTCTCGCGTTATTATTTTCTATAGTAAATGTAAGGCAGCAACCCCTTAAGAAAACGTCCTCCATTAGTCACCGATAAGGTTGACCAGCAAGCGCAGTCTACATGAATGAGATGTTCATCCGGTTTCACCTTTTAATGGAAAGCATCAGATCCAGAGACCAGGCCGAAATGTGCTGTGTCTCGTTTAGCAAATTTGCAAGAACTTTCTTGGTCACTGACAGTAGCTTGGGCTGGGAGATGGTGCTCTCAACCGGCTGTTTTGTTTTTAGTAACTTGCTGATCTTCAAAATCTAACTACTTCTAGAACAGAAATTCATTTCCTATATACATATTAAGATTCAAACGAAAGACGTTATGCACAATAACTGTTGTGACCCGACATCTCGTATCCCTGGCAGACTGTCGTCGCTCAAGCGGTGCCCGACGGGGGCCTGCAGCCGATATCAGGCTTCCATCGATACGCTGCTTGACCAGTCAAGTCAAAAGTCACAAAAGTTTCGCTAGAATTGAGTGAAGTATGGCACAAGATGGGAAAACCAGTATACTGAAAGCTAGCTTCGACGTCGCATGGAAAAATCACCGTACGTTCACGACTATCACGGATCTCAAGCTACCAATAGCTTGTCTCACATTCTTTTCTCACATTTCGTTTTGGCCAAGTTGAGATTGTCATCTGTAGAGTAGCAAGTAAATTTAACTTGTCGTTGAGAATTTCCGCATTAATGAACAAGACTGAATTACTTTGAAGATCATCCGTCTTATACTTCTTGCTGCGTATAATAACAGTGAGAGCCGTGGCACTATCGAGCCTACCGGCAGCCTTTATAGTTAGGAGTAGGAGCTTGCCATTACTCAACCGCGTAGGCTGGCCTGTCTCCTAGAAGGCCATAACTAGATGGCTGGCCTTTAGTAGTCTAGCAGGCACCTCATTAGTGAACTATTTGATTCTTTTCATGTGCACATATATAGGTATCAATGGAACATGAATTGTAGTTCATCGAAAGAAGAGGGAGCCCCAACGCCTCTGAAGCAAGTGGGCAACAATCACGACTGTGGAGCGTTTTCTATTTCATTTTTGCGCAATCATTTGAACCTGTGCTGGAGTAAAAGACTGACCGGCAGATTAAATGAAATATGAAACAAGTTCTGGATTGTATCATCCTACAGGGGAATGAGTTGAGACGCTCGTCGCAAAGCTACAGTCGTGACCAGTTAGTGCTTGGATCCCCCGCTTGCTTCAGCTACGACTAGGCTTGTTATCTTCGTCCTTTTCCTTCTGCCTCTTTCTACGGCACCCTCGACGAGAATTCAAACACTATTTAATACCACAGTTCTCACTAGTAGTGCTACGCTATTCATCTCTTACACCCTCGTTCTGGCTAGCGGTTAGTAAACCTATATCATGTTGGAACTTGTTGCGGAATAGTACGGAAATGATAGCACCTGGCACCAAAGGGTGAAGAGCGCTAACTAAGTTAGTTAGTTAAGTGAACAAGTGGATGATGGTGGAAAATTGGCGAGGTACATGCGTAACTATCCCACACGGGCTGGACCCATCCCATATTCGCGGCATCCGCTTCCGTGGTTAGCTTCAAGCGGAGCGGACCCAGGAAGCTAAGACGGGGAAGCGACGGCACCCTGTCGCAAGACGCTGAAGAAAGTGGTGTCTGTTTTATTTATTTTCATTTTCTTCTGATTTGTCATGTATTGCAGCCATCATTATTTGGATTTCCGGGAAGCGCGTTTGATTTGGCCTACACCGGCTCAAAGAACACAAGGTGGGCTTTTGGTTCGCGTGCTGGCAACCTGACCCTGTCAGTGCCTTTCCCCATCCTGGATGCAGATCTCTGAGGGTGTGGGTAGTTATGACCTGTAACATACATGCTGCATTCCCGAAAACCTGGGACCCAACTAATGAAAACTTGGTGGCCGCAGCAACCCAGGTGCCTGGTAGTTGATGGACAAGAGAGAGAGAGAGAGAAGAAGAGAGAGCATGTGAATGACAAGCCGCTAGTAGGCTGTCATGCTTGCTCGTTCTACTAATAACGACGGCATATTGCGTCTGCCATCTAAAATCGTTCGTATTACTCTGATGATCCGTGAAATATATTTACTTTGCAGCAGAGAATTAGCAGAAAACAAGCAGACATTTTCACCGCGTGCCTGAACCCGGTGACGTAGTTTTTTGTTCTTTCTTTTTCTCCCCTCGGCAGTTTTCCGACCTCATGGCTATAGGCGGTGTATATATCATCTTGAACTATAAACGATGACGATATCATCGTTAAGCAGAATAAAAAGCAAAGTGAGCGAGCGGACGTAGGGGATCCATCCCTACAATTTTCGGGGCGACGAGATGGTGGCGCAACAGAGACAAAAAAGGCAAGTAACTTGTTAGTTAGTTAACAAGTCAAAAAGCTGGGACTCTGGCGCGGGACTACTACAACGCCACCATATCCATGGGCACCCCTGCCGCCCATCAGTTTACACTGGACGACGGTGACGAAGATGGTACGCTACCGACTCGTTTCCCCCAGCCAGCTAGCTAGTCAGGGCGAAGTCAAGCATCCAATTCAGCCGCTCCAGGAACAGTAGTGGAAGGAAGAAACGATCTCTTTAGCGCTTTGAGTAAGCAAAATTTGACGAAGAACTCGTCTTATCTATACGCCTCATATCAACCGCGGTGGTGTGAGAGATTATGCAATACAATCCTGACATGTAATGTAAATCTCGTACTTTCTCTGAAGCGGGCAAAAACTACGTGGACGACCAGTTAACAGCCTCTGTTTCAAAAGTGGACAAGATAACAAACCCATCATATTTAGTCGATGCCTCCAAGTTCCCCCTTGCATCAAAAAAAAAAAATATGTATCCGAAAAACAAGCGAAATATGAGCGTGGGAATAAGCTTCCTAGAACCGCGGCCGTTTGATTTGCCTCACTTCCAAGGTCCCCCACACGGTGCCCCATGATACGCTTCACGAGCCAATCCATTGTCTGGGCTTTTACGAACTGTAGTTTGTTGTCATGAACCTAGTATTGAGCGTTCGAGGAAAGGTCGGCTGATAGAATCAGCAACGTTGACCGACGGAGAGGTTCATACAACTCTCGACAATGTCCAAAAAAATAACAACAGAAAATTCTACACGTTGAAAACTTCCATGGCAGAAGATATGAATGAACATGACAGCGAAAACTGAGCCAGCTTTGAAGTCCAGTGAACTGTTATTAAAGCGTTGCCTTCGAATCTTAGCATCACCGACGTGCAGTCTCCCAAGCGAGCTCTCCTGTGGCAGAATGAAGCGTACGATGTTACCCAATGAGGTAATAAACAATAGTCGCCAAAAAGAAAATATCGTAATTCGTAGCTCAATGCAGTATATAGATTCAGATCCATTTGGAGTCACAGGCGGCGTCCATGGGTTCAGCCGTAAATACCTACTCGATTGACTAGGGCAGTGCAGCATGGCATGTCGCTATACATTTCAGCGTTCCCCTTTGTAGTTTTGTATCAAATTCGGCTGAAAATATTTAGCTGGAATCTGCTAGCTTCATGTACACTGGAGATATTCGCCAGTTAGCCAAACCGCAAAAGACCGACCCTTGTGGATGTAGGAAACACGCGCTGGGTCTACGCAAGACACTTGGCATCATAATGCTGAAGAATTATAAGGCTTTCAAAAAGCCTCACCGTCAATTATTGGCATTTAAACCACTGTGGCGAAGAAAAATATAGCTTGATCACGTCCAAGATGTTGATCCATCAGCTTCTCCATAGTGGTAGCTTTCCTTGAGGAGACCAAGCTGCATCCAATGGCGGCATAGACTTTAGAAAATTATAAATATCATCCAAATTACCCACATACAAAGTCAAATGTCTTTACAAGCAAGATCGCTTTTTGAAGCAACAGGATTGAAACCTCCGACTGCATCAACGGCGGGGCGGCAACTGCGAATGGTACCGCCAACGGTGGTGATAAAATTCAGGACCGCACCTCTACAAGTTTTATTGATCATATCCCTGATTACGAGCGCTGGTAGGCTCGTGGCCTCATCTACATCTACGATCTACACCTACGCGCGGCGGTTCCTCAATGCTACAATCACAACTTTCAGAACACGCAGACCAGCACGGTTATGCCCCGCGGCGATTGCGGACTCTACTGGAATGAGGACCGCGCAGTGCATGAATGTCATTGCCAACGAGCTGTACCTGTCCGTCGCCGCCTTGCTCACCAGCAAAGTCGTCATCCTCGGCAGCCCAATGGAGCTGTACCGAGGCCATGGGCAACTGAGGCTATCTGAACCGTGCCAGCACTGTTCCCGCGGCGTTTTTGGAGAGTCGTATCGACAGCGTCGCCGTCCGAGAGCGGGGTTGATCACTGCAGCTGTTCAAAGGCATCGTGACATGCAGTCTTGGCCATCTCTGTCAAGACTCACCGAGCAACGACATCATCTCGCGCAACATGGACTGCTGCTTTGAAAACGGTCGCAGCGGCGACGGCAATAATAAGTTGGGGCCGCTCTGGACAGGCCCGGTATTATTACCAAGCCACCGGAAATTCGCAAAGCAGCGCGCGCGCGGAAGCAGTCGCCGTCGCATACCAGTAAAGAAAAGCATTGCTAGCAGTCGGGGTATTCTCGAAACAGTAGAGATGAAGGAGTAATCTCTCCGTATCTGGATTTGTTGCATTGCGCATATGCTTGGAAGCAAAAATAAATCAAGTCATGGCCAGGAAAACCAAGGCCAGTGAACTGGTTTTCCGCAAGCCCGTGAGATTATGTATGTACATGTTGGAGGTAATGAGGCGGCCACTGACACTAGCTCAACGAAATAAGGATCCTGCCCCCAACTAGGCAGTATTCTGGAAGCTCCAAAAAGCCGTAACTAGCTGTCGGGTTGCAGGAGCGGATGGTTGGTTGTGGCTGGCCGTACCCGGTCCTTGTCGCCTCGTGGGAGGCTGGGCGTGCAGTTCCCCGTCCCGCGGCCGATAGGAAGAAACCGGTTCACCACGTTGTCTGCTGATATTAAAGGCCGGCGGCACAGACATTATGTGGGAAGCCAAGAGCTGGAATACTGGTTTAAAATAATTATAAAGACCAAAGAGTCCCATTTTCCTATTTATTTAAAATTGCCGGTTCCCCGCTGTGGCTCGTAGGCAAGAGGAGTGGAATTCCCGAGGGCATGGCACCCGCCGCCCACACGACAAAGCAAAACTAGTCCGCTTTTAGCGTGCAGAAAGAACCAGTTGCCAGGATGGCCCGAGCCGTCCGTCCGCTGGTAAACACTTGACTCACTCCACTGAGCGTGACCCGCTGTGGAACAGGTCTACCACTGCCGTGGGCGGGAAATCCAGTCTGAAAGAGTCAGTTGAGTTGGGGCGAAGGCGAGGCGAGGCGAGGCGAAATGGGCGCCTCGTCAATCATGTTGGAGGTAAAAACTTGCTTGGTCGGGCTAGTCGAAGCTCCAGTCGTGCCAGGACCCGGCGTTTTAGGTAGAACCTTGCCCGTCAAGATGATTGGCCATGGGATACTCTAGGACCAACGGCTAGGAGGTATTATGCGGATGGGTACCGCGAGCTTGGCATGGGGTCTGTTCCAGTTTGTCGGGATTTCGTATCCTTGTGCTGTGAGGCCTTCCGCTACTGCTATATACATACAGCTGTGGCGTGCAACCAAGCCGTCGCAAAAAGTGGTTGGGCATTTAACCCTTGCTAGTAGTTATTATACGGTTGAGGATACTACCAGTATGATGCAAAGAGGACCGTCCAAGGCGTTGTGTGTGTGTGTGTGTGTGTGTGTCTGGTGTTTATTTATGTCTCATGGCGTCGGCCGGGCACCACAGCAGCTGCTCCAGGTTCCAATGAACAGGTTCGGCCAAGGCGAGTGCTAATATTGCAATGGAGCTCCTGCGCGGCCTCCAAGCACGACATATCCTTATCCAGTTTGAACAGGCTCAAGACAGGGACATCTTTGATGATTTTGAGTCAACGGGACATCGTCTGGCCCGCTTCATGATGTATGTACAGAGACCTTTGGCCCACGTGTGTAGTGGAGCGGCCCGCGTTGGGAGCAGAGAATCGTTTATTAGGTGAAGGATTGAGTCGATGTAAGAAGCGGTGCAAAGTAAATGAAATATCCGAAACCGTTTTAAGAAAGCATTCGGCATTTCCGTATCCTTTTTTTTTGTCGTGGCTGCGGTTGAAACGCCCACTCGTTTTCCAGTCTGGCCTTGCTGGAAATGGTGCTTGATTGTACATCAAGCTCTGTTTTCTCCCGTTTTGTTCTTCTTCTTTCAACGGAGTACGGCTGTCGCAGTGTGGATATCTGTCGTCAGCGATGAGAGTTCATACTCGAGCGCTGTGCTTTATTTAGTCTCTTATTTCTCTCACCGTCCGACTAGGATGGCTCGTCCAGGTGGCGGTGTATCGAGATAATCCTGTCAGCGGACAGATACTGATGGTTCATTTATTTGTGGCAACTTCTCAAGAGCCAGTGGCCGGGGTGCCGGAGAAGAGCAGATTTTCAATGGCAATGCACGTCATGCTCTGTTGCAGCTGTTGCTTACTTTGCGATGCAACGGGATTCGACTCGGCTCCGTTCAACATCCGGCTTCCGATTAAAAGCATGTGTCAACGTTGAGAAAATGCGAGATGGATTCCAGCGACAGAGTTTCAAATGGTAGAAAATATCAACTGGTATGATGGCTCGCATGTCGTCGATCAGCTAGTTGGGTTGGGCTGCATGCACGGCACTTGCAAAGACGCCAAGAAATGCACACGCAAATGTAGGAAACCAGTTCACAAGGTCGGTCCAATAAAGAACAAGAAATTTCTTGAACCAAATTATAATAATAGAAAGTTATTGTGTCAGAGAGTCCGTTGGCGTGTGCAGCCCAGCACAAGGCTTTTTTGGACGACTCGTCTACGCGTTATCGAGAAAACACTCTTGGGCAGCGAGCGGTGCAGGAGGTGGCAGCAAGCTAGCTGGTGGTCAGATATGTGCAGGACCGTTTGATGCCAAACTAGTGCAATCTTAGAATTTTTGACCGCATTTTCACAGTAGTTGGTTGTCTCGGTTTCTGCACCGATAACCGTTCTAAGTAGAGTCAGTAGAGTCAGTTGATGTCGAACAGGGGGGGGGGTCCGACCCATCCAGGCCCTTTTTTTCAGTCATTTTCATACTGAAAATGGGATTGGATGTTTTGGCCCGTTGTTGGGCAGATGGATGCTTGGGGTTGGGATGGACAATGTACATTGGAGATTCGGGGATGGCTGGCAGGCGGGCAGGCGGGCGACAGACAGGCGACGGGCAAACAGAATGGTGGTTGCAGGATGGTGGTGGCGGCGGGTTGGCAGGCGGTTAGTAGGGCACTGCCATGACAGTGCCAGCGGACCGAGGCGGTACACAACACATGCACGCACGATACACTGGCATTGGGAACACAGGGCTTATTACTGCAGCGCAGTGCCTAAAAGTACTAAACCTGAGCGGCACCGCCCTCATGGCAAAAGGGTGTGTGGCAGACGAGACGGGGGCTAAAAAGGCACCTTGGCCCACCGACAGGTACCCAAACGTGTTGCTTAATGTGCATGAGGTGCCTAAGCCCTACGCTAGGTACTTGATGGCCCAAGGACTTGGATGATGCAACAGTGCACCCGCCAGTACGGAGCAGATAAATCGGGGACTCATGTACCAAGCACAAGCAACCTAGCACCATTGTGACGGAGTGACTGGAGCGCTGCAGCTGCAGAATACAGTGCGTACAGGGCAAACCCACAGGCACCCCGGAGGGGACTTACCCGCTAAAAACGGCTGGACCCGCACCAAAACAATGCTTGCAAGGGTCCCAACGCAGTGTTCAGTACACACCGCATGGACGGATACGAATGAGAGACATGATTTCAACAATCCAAACATCCTGTGTCATTGCACGGCCTGGCCGGGATGCTGAATAGAGCAGTTATTCGGTGAAAACGGTCAGCATCGTGTTTTTCCCGTGTGTGGGCCTGCTGTCAAAGGTTTTCCATGGCTGACTGGCATTCGAAGCAACAGGGGGAGGAGTAAGACTAGAGTCAAAAGAGAGAATAAAAATTAAATAGAATAAAAATAAGGAAAGAAAAGCCTCTCTCCAAGGGGTCTGTGTGAGTGTGAGTAGTGAGTGTGTGGTGTGGTGTGTGTCTGTTTGCACCCAGTTTGCAGCACTGTGGACAGTAACCCCGTCTGTGTCAGTTCCAACTTGAACAATGTACCATTCAACTAGCAGGGGCAAGGGGGAGGGGGCAGAGGATGAGGGTGTACAATGCATTTGCTCCCTGTCTTTTGGCCCGCAAAACGGCGTTTAGGGACCATAGAACACAGGCCCTGGACTGGGCTGGCCAAAAGTCGGCGCGGTCTTTCTCGCATATTAGCCTAAACGGAAAAGGCTTGAATTCAAGCCAAAGCCAATCATATCTGTGACCTTGATGGACGGGCTACTACTATTATTATTATAGCGCGCAGACACACAAGAGGTGAAAAGGAAGAGGCAGCCTTACAAACACACTCCTCTGCTCATGCCGACCCCCCCCCCCCCCCCCCCCCTTCACTGCCTCTCTCCTCCACTTCCCACACTTCCACACTTCCCACATCTCCCACCAACGACGCCAACTCCCACACCCGCTCGCTCCTCACGCCACGCTTTCCCACCCCCATGCGTTCTAGCCAACCCATGCCCGCCAACTACTCTCGTCTACTTGATTGACCCATGGTAAATATTTTTCTTTCTACTTATTAAATAGCCTTGCAGCCTCCAACCCCAGTTCAACCTTCTTGAATACCATCCGTCTTCTTGTTCATACAAAGAAACCTTATTAGAGTGACCATCAAACAAGAAGCTACAACATTCTTATCCTGATCCCCGGTACAATACTTGCGCCACTTGTGTATCATTGTTTCTACTCGAACCTTGGCCCCAAGCTCAACTACTTCGCCTCTTGCTCTTATTGCTGCCCGACTCCGAGTGCGCTGTCACTGTCGTCCCTCATACAAACAGCACTTGCTCGAAACCACAGCCAAAACGACGCCATGTGCAATTACATCTATGTGTGTTCCATCCTTGCACATATTTGCTGGCATTTTACGCACTATTGGTCTCTTTCTAACCGGTTTATAGAGGGAGCTGAGCTGCCAGCACCACTACCATCTAGTCGAGTCATGGTGCCACAAGTACATTGAGACTGAGAAGCGGTGTCCGCCTACAGTCGTCTGCAAACAATACCGGTTAGTGGTCATCTCTTTTTAATAGCCCAGTTTTCTTTTTCATGCGATGCTAACATTTTCTTTACAGCGGTGATGATATATGCTGTAGGTTTTTATACTCTATTATACTGTGCCTGGCACACTCCACAAACGGTCAACTCTAATACCTTTTTCTTAGCTGCTTGTCGCGAACGCCAATATCCCAGCAACCCTCCATGGGCCAGGCTCATCTCACGCCCAGCTCGACTACCATCGCACCGTTTTCAGATACCGGCCTAGGAATCCAGGATCTGTGAATTGGTACAACTGCGACGCAACGCCAGGAGAAATCGCACAACGCCTATTACGTCTAGCATTGGCTTTACCTCTTCACACATGACAATATAGGAGCAACGGCGACTAACACCACTACACCACCAACAACACCACACCCCGCTACCACTACCTACACACTACTACCACTACTATTATCACATCATTCATATAGCGAAACAGCAACTATGGCGAAATATTTGGGCATAAGGATACCGACAAAGATGTACTCTTGATTTTCTTTATTTATGTTTTTGGCACTTTTATCTTTCTTTTCTTGTCTTTTTTTTCCTTTTTTGCTCTCAGCCACTAAGGAAATGGCAATGCGAGAGCACAACTACTCTTCTCTCTTGTTCTTTTTCTACTGCTGGATTAGGGTTATCTGTTTGGAGTTATCCTGATTTTTTCTCTCTTGTTTGGCGAATGGGAAAGGAGTTGTTATACAGAACGGGAATCTGCGCGAGCAAAGCGGTGAAAGATTGGACACCACGGAACAGAATGGGCATAGGGAAATGGATCCAGCAATGGACCAAATATAAATATTATATAAATACTGCACTGACCAAGAATGGGGCAAATATATTTCAACTGTACATTCTTATTCATCATGTTATTCTCACTTGCATCTGTGTTTGCTGACGCATACATGTCATTCGGGTCTCTCGCTCCAAGACGACACCGGACCGTCTCATTGCGTATTTTGTCCCGCCCACCGAGCAGCCGACCACGGAACCAACGTTGTTAGTGTAGAAACCAGACAACTTGTCAGGGCTGCTGGGCACCTAAACTCTCCTCCAGATCCGGTGTGGAGGTGCATGGACGCCTCCATGTCGACCGGGGGTGGACAGGCAGGTCCATGTAGGTGCGTGAGAGCTACCACCCGTCCATCAACCCCCATGTCCACGCGGGACAGCCTCTAGCCGGCCGCATGCCACCACTACCTTCACTCTGCATGCAGGCGCACGGAAGTTGAGTGCTGCTGGGTTGGCTCTGGGCCCTTTTCCGCCATTTACTGCTACAAAGGGCGGCCACCACATACTCTTTCGGGTACGGATTAGCTTGTACTGTGTATTAATTGGGTTTCCAAAGCTGACCTGCAGGCTGCAACTTCCCTTGCTCAACGCCTCTTCCGCCACGGGCTTTGGACTTTTTTTTTTCTGCCTTTACTAACATTTCACTTTATTTCCATTGCGTATTGTTTTAGACGAATCGGTCCCAGGCTCTGGCTGTAAACTCAGGCATCAACATCTCCGAGGAGGAGGCGGGGGACAAAACTTCCCGAAACCTCCCAGGTTTTAGAACCGATGCTAAAATAACCGCACTAGATTTTGTTCTTTTTCCGCTAAAACGTCCTTGTTTTTAGACTGGAAGGATTTCTCACTAGTTAATCCTAAGCTACCAAGTTTTAATAAAGCTCCTCATTTTTCCGCCCCCAGTCGACGACCGGGCGACGGCGCGGGATGACGCCACGGTTTGTCACGACCTCCTCTGACGATGCTGATTGAGTGTGAGAACGTTATTTAGCTTTATTTTTTTTTTCCCCTAGCTTGGTAATATTTATAAAGATTAGACAGACCGAGAAAATGAAGCGAACCAGGCTAGAGCCATCTTGAGTAAAGAAAACCGAACCTCTTTCAACCAACCTATTAGCAATTAGACCGCGCGCCCAGTCGCCCAACCGACACCACCACCACCAGCCAAATTAGTCGTATCGCCGTTCCAGAAAGTAGTGCGGCCAGCCATTTTTTTTATTTTTTTGCTACTATTATTGGTCAAGTTTAATTCTCGAAGCTTTTACTATTCTTATTCTTATTTTTACCAGGTTTTGTACGGAGTAATCGTCCACCGTATAATCCCTTCTACAAGAATCCCCGCCTCCAGCCTCGGCAGCAATAGGCTGGTTGGCTCACCCATCTTCATCACCTGGTTTCCTGGTTCTGAAGGTCTTGATGTTCCAATCCTCTTCTTTTAGGAGAAATGGCCCCCACGTCGTATTAGTTTCAACTCGGGGCCAAAGGGGACCAACAAGAATGATGCTCTAGTCCACTGAATGTAATGAGCGCTTCCCTCTAGTTACCCCTGCGTGTCCTTTCTTTTTCAATCATATTCCTTCGTAAACACGTTCGACGTCTTTCCTCGTGGGTTACACCGGATTTGTCAATATCTGCACGGCGCCGCGCGCGCTGCTATTGTCAGAAGGAAGAATTAAATAACAGCAGGACCCGAACCATCCATTCCATCCCACGCATTTGTGCATGGAGGCGCCACGCGCCCGCTAGTCCAACACCCATCAATTCACCCTGGTCGGTGGCTGCAGGGGAATTGCACACACCTGGCGAAGTTGAGTTTTGTCTCGTTGCTTTTTTTGCCCTTGTTCTTTTTTAGCCCCGGGCCACACACCTGACCATGGGCAAAGAGAGGAAACAATGGCGGGACGGCTGCCCATGCCATGCGCGTGCATGCTGCAGCGGCACGGCAGACGGACAGACAGCTAGGCAAGGTTCTTGACCAGTGCGTTGCAGCGTGCAGCAATTTAGCAGCGCCTCTCAGGTCCATGTTGCCATTGACGTGAGGACAGGAAATGATTTGCATGCCCCCATTGTGTTTTCTCGCATCTTGCCAGTGGTTACGGATTGCTCCGTTGCTAGTTACGACTGGCCAGGTTTGATTTCGTTGGTCTGGTCTCGCTTTTCGGTTTTCTTTTCTTTTTTCCTCAGTAACATTCTGGAGAGAACTCTGGGGTGCTTAGTGTGTCTCGCATTTTGAGAAGATCTGCACCACGTCGACGTCCGGATGGCACCAAGTCAGGGTTCGGATTTCAAGTCAAGGACGCTTGACTCAGGGGCATATAGCCATACAAAACCATGCAGCCGAACATTGTAGCACAGAACACAGTGGCAGCTTATCTAAAAGCACTACAAAGTACCATTACTACTGTTGGTTTTAGCGCTTGAGCTATTGATTGCAGCGACCCAAACTGTTGGGACACGCACGCATGGATATAACTATTGTCCCAGATATGTGAAGCATTGTGTCCCTCATTTTGTCTGTACAGCAACCCCGAAACAAGGAGATGCGATTGGTCAATATGACGCCATGCTTGCAACTCCAAGTACGCCCGCATTTTAATTACTTATTACGCAAAGTCACAAGCGTTCACATGCACAGTCTGCCGTTCACGCAGGTACAAAGCGGGAGTCCCATTGGTTACAAGCAAGGTACCCATGACGGACCATCGATCAGCTCAGTCTTCCAGGGAGGTCCTATCGTCACAGACCAAAAATAAAACCGGCGGCAAAATGTGAGCATCGATCTCACAAAGGGTACATGGTGCCAAAAACTAATCAGGGTTGCATTCCAATTTTCAGCCTCGTATGCCGTCTTGTCGTGAGAGAACAACTAGAGAACAGAATAGAAGAAAAAAAGCAATGGACCCCAAGAATTTTCGGACACACCAAATCTCCTCTCCAAGCCACAGCCGCCAACCTATACCCAGAAAACAGGAAGGACCAATGACTAACGTGTGTGGCGCTGACGGGAAGGGAAACAGACACAACGATCAATTAGCTGAACGATTCTAGACTACCCAAACCTGCATGCAATGATTTCTTTTTCTTGTTTGCCTTTTTTCTTTATTTCCAAATTAGAAAAACTTGCATAATACGGGGTAAAGGTATATCTAGTTTTCATATTGGGTTTCGGCCAGGGCACACCACACCCCCCTTTCTCACTTTCATCTTCCCCCAGCCACTGGGCGACAAGAGACAACAACGCCGACTTGTTTGTTCTTTTTTGGGGGAGGCTTGTTCGTTTATCAATTAATTAGTAAACAATTAATAAAACAAAAGAGCCAATGAATTGGAAAAAAAAAAATTACTAAATCGTAGGTTGACTCTGGTACCTGAGCGTCGAGCCCATTGACGCAAGAACCAGTCAGTGCTCTCCCCTTGTCCATTTGCCCCCCCTGCGATTGAATGGCTCTGGGCAATTAATTTTTGATAAAATCCCGATCTATACGGCATGGGGGGAGGGGAAAGAAAGCTATGATACCTCACTAGTCATGCACCGTAAATCCCTTTAATTGATTCTTGGCAAAGAAGGAAAATACACGTCCATCTGTCGATGCGCTGCATGGAAAGAATCTTCGCTCAGGGGGTGGTGTGGACTAACTAATCTCAATGATTCCCACTTCCGCGCATGATGCATCTCATGTAGGCAAGCCCCATTATCTACGATCTAGGGTGAGCAAAGAAGCAAATGTCTGGATAGCATTTGGTTAGTGGTATGCACGCAGCATGTCACTCGTAGCATATTGGTGGATAAGGGATAGGAGATGAGATGACATTTTACAACTGCAAAATTTGATATTACAAAAAAAAAAAAAAAAAGTCTTTCTTTCTTCTACCTCGGAAAGTGGGCTGTTTAAGACAAATGGTTCAAACGGTATGTCGCACAAGAGTCAACAGAGAGAAAAGGGGTCTAGATGGCTTTTCTTGTGTGTTGAAAATGTCAGTCTCACTCTCATGTCGCGCGTTGGAGCTTGTTCCGTTTTTTTACGCAGCGTGTTCTTATGCACGTAGCACGCAGTACAACTTGAAGCATTCTGCAAGGCAATCGCGTTATCCGATAGAACCCGTCCATGCATTGCGCTTGATTAGTATATTCACTTAGTTCTCCAAATCCCACAAACAACAAAAAGAGATTACGCTGCTAACAAGTCTCTGCCACATGGCTATTACCAAACCATCCGAATGGTATGGCTGCTCCGCTGGCGTTCGATTACCAGTACCAGTTCTTGCTTGAGCTGCTGCGCCGCAACTGGGCAGCTTAGCTGAAAGTGGTCCATAGAGCAGTCCTTCTACCAACTTCTTTTACTGCCCAATTTTCGAAATCCGTCTGTTCCGACGGAAACCTAAAAAAACGACATATGTACACCACATATAGTAGCGGCACTGTGTCGGAGGGGCCGGGCATATGGAAGATTCACCTTCTCCGAGGCGTTTCTCTCTTCTTGCTCGTGATGCGCCGCTACTTACGAATTCGGAAAGGGCAATACCACCACGGCGGTGCCGCCAAAATGCTTTGTATCACTTTGACGAGAGCCGAGCACAAGTGGACTGATCGACACGCTGTGGGTTTTGGTCTGTCTAGTGAAAAAGCAGTGGGGTTGACTGAAAGAATGCTCCAGCGGCATCTTTGTATTCCGACGGCTAGCGACGTTGGTGTTGTCGCGAGACAACGCTTGTTTGACAAAAGTGAGCGATGTGACGATTTTCAGTCATGATTATAAATCTCCGGGATCGGAGACTTGGGTGTGACACATTCTCTTCTGTACTAAAGTTGGTTGGTAATGTTGGCGCAAGGTAAAACGAAATGGTTTGTCCATCGGCAGTCGTTCATGCAAGCGAGACAGGGAAACCCATATTTTTTCGACAGCCACAATCTGATCCTCAAATCAAGGTAACTCACTTGCATATTCCCATGGCACGTGCGTTTGATAATAGTACGGCATTAATGCCCGGCGAACAAATCATTTATTAATACCATAGATTTGGGTCTTGGCTGACTTGTTTATTGGTCCATTGCGCTTGCTATCTGTGAGCATCTTCACCCACTCAACTTTGTTACCAACTACCAAAGTGGCCTGGCTTTTTCGCGTACCCCATCTTTGAATGACTGACAGCCTGACAGGCGCACAGGAGGTGAATGTGGATGTTGCCCAAATTTTAATAAGTAGCCAAACTGGTGTTAGTGTTTGGCATGTTTGTTCACACTAGTCTGGCCCAAAAGGTCCAGGCAAAGGACGGCCGGGAAGGGCCGAGCCATCGGGTGAATGTGGGAGACCCTACTTCGCGTATACTCAAAACTAAATCCTCTGTAGAAGCGGTACGACAGTTTTGATATCATTTCAAAATAAGGGGCTCACTTCGTGCTCATATTCATATCTTTACAAAAACAGTTTTACACTTATATACAAGGAGATTTCTTGTAAGCCAGAATGAGCAAACACAGAACTCCATTATTTCTTCCCCGCTCTGTACACTAAAGAAAGGGAGACGCAAGCGTTTCTACGATTACTTACAATAGTCTTGTTTTCTCCTCTGTGCCCCAAAACGCTAATGTGCGTGCTAAGTACATTAGACGCATTTCTGAAGAAAGGGGCAGGGCAGACACACCCAAGTGATTGCATTAGCTCATTGTGACTCGAGCATGGCCGTAGAAAACAAACAAACAGAGCAGGGCGTTTCCCTAATTGAGGGTCGGGTCCAGGCACAGGCCTGCGCCTGACCGTAGGAACCACTTTCTGGGGTTCCCTTTTTCGTTCACCATCGGGCAGAAAGTACAGGGTGGGACATCGTTGGCATATGCAAGCCGCGATGGAGACAAGAAAACAAGCCTCCAAACGGTGACGTTTATTGTCTCAAAAGCCTCCAAACGTCGCAGGAACTCCACAAGCAATTGTCAATGTGTGTGATTCCCCCACAAAAAATGATGACAGGCTGCATGAGCTCTCAGCCATGTGACTTTATCAGGGACTGTTTCTTGGCTTTCCCAGCCTACAAACTGTTTGGTTATTGGTGAGTATTGTGAATAAAAAAGGAGCAAAGAGAACAAAGGCGTCAACTCCACGCCCAACCACTAACGGGGAACTCGGCGATGATGGTTTTGGAAAATCCCGAGGGACAAAAAGAACCCTTGCCTAAGCTTGTGCGTGTGTCAAACATGTTCAAGTTGTCCTGCCTTGCCTTTTTGCCGGCTTGGCGTCCTTGTTTTCACCCTTGCGAACTTGGTGACAGGGCCATTACCACACGGCACACGCACACCCCAGTGGCCCCAGTTGCTAAGGCCGGTGGTGTTCAATGCAGGAACAATGATGAACATAAGAGTCAAACTAGACTAGAAGCTGCCCATCTGGCGGGGCAGACGTCATCCCCCATCCATCTTGCATGAAGATGCACAGGCCTCGACGCCTTCCCCAAGATGACTCGGGCACTGCGTCGCGTCGACCGAGTGGAATCTTGGACTACCTAATTAATACGTAGTGACAGTTTGGGTTACAAGAAAAGAAATGCCGACTGCATCTGTTTGTTTTTAGCTGCCCAACTATGCATGGGGTGTGTAAATATGGTCGACGGTAGTCAAGGCCGAAAATGTCTCACGAAATCTTTCTGCCTAATAATAGTCATGATTCGCGTTGGTGCTCCGTCGACGGCTATGAAAGTTATGGAATTGCGACGCCATTGTTGCTTCGTTTAGAACCTCTTTCTGAGCCCATTTCTCCCTCTGGAGTGAGCCTCTGAACATCTGCCGACATGCTCATGGCGTGATTCTGCAGAACTGCTCCTCTGCCGATTGAGAAGGGCGAAGAAACACACAAAAGCAGACTCTTCGAAATTGATCCCTCCCCTGTCCCCGCGTCTCTGGTGTGCGAGGAACCTGCGGCAAAAGCCGTTGAACTCAAGGCTACCCAGCAACAAGGGCTATCATCTTCTCCAAAAATTGCTGCTTGCTAGCAGATGGGTCCATGAGGGGCGCACATATGCAAATGACAAAAGAAATCTTTTCAATGGTTTGGGGCATGAAGTGTGCGCAGACTTGTGGATGACGATGGAGATGAGTGGCCCAACCGTTGAAGTTTGGCTGACATTAAAAACGGGCAAGCGATTTCGTTCAAGGTCTGTCATATCCACAAACAGGTACATGCAAAGTCGTTAAAATTAGCGATTGGTCAGAGGAATAAATAGCAGACCATCATTATGTTACAAACGCCCAAAAGAACGTGCGTATCGATAATGCAGGTCATAGCAGCCACTTGTCTCAGCCTGTCTCAAACCTGTTCTTCAACCTGGCTTGTGTTGTGTGTGACAACTTTCCTCATTCGATACACTCACCATTCAATGTACATAATACACAGTATTCCGTACATATTCAGTACATATTCAGGGGAGAAAAGACCAGGCTGACGCCAAGCTGTTGGTGGTTTTTTTCCTTTTCATGAAGAATCATAACCCTTGTTCAACATATTGTGCGATTCAGGCAATGTCATCTTTCCATTTAAAAAATTCTCCCTCCCGTTTAATCTTCTCCGGCGAATTCCAGCTTGATCCCCAGAATATCGCAGTAGCTCAGGTACGAACGCCACGAATCCTTTCATGTTGGTGGAGGCGCAGCCTTGTTCAAAAGTAAACTGGATCCAAGATACAGAACTCTTCGTAATGATTAACTTAAATCAGGAATAGTGTAATAGGGGCGTGAGACTCCAAATGTAGTAATAATTTACCAAAGGATTTTTCTTATTTTCATGGTTTGGCGTGTCTCGCAACGCGCATGGGCGGCGTGCCTGTCCCCGGCCTAAAGTAACATCAACCAAATTAAAATCCCACGTTACCGCGCTCCGATACCGAGGCGCCAGTGCTCCTTCCCCCGCTAAGCGTGAGGCCTCTCTATTCTTTTTTGTTGTGCTGCGTCTATCTATCTTCGGAAAATTTTCTTCCTACCGGGTTTTCTTGCTTCCTGCGTAGTCGTTGGTGTCTGTGCCGGCGACAACCATGCCGTTCGGCAGCACCTTTTCCGTCTTGCGTACGTGGGCCAAGAAGAATGGGTACGCAATGTCGCAAGCAAACGTAGGTACCATGATGATGTAGGACAACGGATGGAAAATGAAGCCGTGAGCCTCGGGCCAGTACCACCATAGTAAACCGCACGTCACTGGAAGGCCTAAGACTGAGCCCGCAAATCGACAGAACCTAGAAGCAAATTTGACAAAGGCATGTTAGGTCCAGACTCTTTTTTTCTCGCCACTTGTTCCTCATTTTTTCGTTCAATTTCGCTTGTGAATGGCGCTCGGGTACAGTTCCAGCCAGGGTGAGCACCCTGGTTATAAAACCCCAATCAGACGCTTGACCGTTGGATCGGTAACCAATACCCATCATCTAGCATTCGCAAAGGGCCGAAAGCGCCAGAAATTAACGCACACAGTGCGAGGGAAAGGGTTATTTTCATTCTTTATCCATACACCCTCTCAAAAACCCTGATGCTGGTCGAATTTGAAATTGAGGCGCTGAGGCCGGCATCTGGAGAAGTGTGGAGGGTTTGACAAGGCGTTTCTGTTGGGGGCAGAACAAGACAAGACAAAGACAGGGAAAGACAGAAGAACAAAACGTACCAAATTCCGTAGCTTTGGCCACCTGAGTGACCCCGCTGCAGAAGCATGGCCAGGCAGCCAACACTCAACACCATTTGCGCCGCGCCGGCCGACCACCACGCCAACTCAGTGGTATCTCTCGCCTCGGCTCCGAACCACGTCTTGCCGTCCTTGTTGCCGTGGCCTCGGTGCGGTACCTCGAGCCACCACTGGGCAAAGAGAAAGTTGGCGCCGAGGCCGCACGCGAAAATGGTGGCGAGCACGAGGCTAATGTTGTGGGCGACCATGGGGCTCGTCGCAAAGGAGTACCTGGCCTTGGTCAGGGTCACGTAGAGGACACCCATGTCAAAGATGAGCCATAGGATGAAGCCGGCGAGCTCGGTCGGCATCTCGGTGACGTAAAATGCAAAGACAACCTCCCAGGCAATGTTGATGCCGAGCGCAAATAGCGGCATGGGCGTCGCGTGCGTCTGCAGCGCGCGGCGGACCATGAGCACGTAACATGCGAGCCAGAAGCAGACGCCTGCGCTGAGGAAGTAGGTTGATGCAGGGACGAGCCATGTTGGCGCTGAGGGTGGTGGCACATCGGACGATCCCATTGCGTTTTGGGGGTTGAACCGAGTCTTGACGAAAAGTTGATATGGTGATACTTTGGTGTCCCGCCCTACTGGCGATGTCCCGACTCCTTTATTGGAGACGATGGAGTTTGCAGGCGTTGAACTCCACGCGTAAGCCACGGGTCGTTCCGAGACAAAAGGCAAATCGGCAAGCTGTTCGATTTCAAAAGCTTTGCTCCAAAAGTAACAAGTCGAGAGCTGTAAACATGTTTCGCCAGTAGCGACCAACTAACTACTTATGTGGCCACTGTTGAATTTAATTCCTTTTTGTCCGGTTGAACCGGCATTCGTGTAACTTCGGAGCTTACAGTCTGCCAAACGCGCCTTTTACACATCCAGGGTAGGTAGTAAGATTCGAGATGTTCGCTACCTGGGTAACCGTAGCCGAGAAGCAGGAATCGATTTTTTTGATCGAACAAGAGAATGATTTTAAAGGAAAAAATTCCCTTCAGCTGCGTAGTCTTTTGCTTCTCAGTCATTCATTTAGAAACCTTGGCGCAATGGTGGCTTACACATGCCCAGCAGCTGCCGACTGTCATTGGGCGCTAGATGGGTTGACGCGCCTAACGCTGGGTGGACACGCCTTTGCTTCAACACCATAACATCATATGCATCACATGCATCATTACGCAAATCGAAATGACATCCGAATCATTCTTCGCTGACTCTCGGTTCAGCCAGGAGTTTCTTATTCCGGCCAACACAATCCGCGGCCGCTCTACGCCTCTCAAAATATCGTACGCCGATTTTGGATATCGGAATGAGAACAACACGGAGGACGAAAACGTCTTCCTCTTCTTCCCGCCTTTGTTAGGTAGTCGCTGGATGCACACGGCAAAAGATGAATTTGCCAAACGTCACAAGATCAGAATAATCGTTGTTGAGCGCCCTGGATACGGCGGCACGGATGAAGTTGAGCTACAAGATAGATTACAGGTCTGGCAAGGTACGCGTCCTTTTATATACACTACAATACAGGAACGAGGCTGGAGGCGGATCGCAAATGTATATCAACTAACATTTACAATATACTTGGTAGATGCCATACCGATGCTCTTGGCCCATTTAAACATTAAACGTGTATCGGTAGGCTGCCATAGCGCCGGCACCGTATACGCGCTCGATTTTATCCTGCACCACCCAGAGTATCTGCACCCCACGCAGCCATACCTGGCAATTGCCGGCCCTTGGATCCCGCCGTCCAAGTCAGGCGTCATTGGGATGCGAATCGTGCAGAGTTTGCCGTCGGCCGTGATTGGCAAGACCGACGGGTTCCTCGGCTTCATGCACAGCACCGTCAATCCCGCCATCGGCACGGCTACGAGCGCTGTCTCGAGCCTCGTGTCTCTTTTTGCGACGCGCAAGTCACCCCTTGCGTCGGACGCTGCCGAGACCGAGGGCGAGAAGGAGATGCGCATGCGCCCCGACTTGTTGAAAAAGGCGTACAGTGGCAAATTGAACGGCATGGGCGCCGACGCTGTGCTGATGATGAGCAAGGTGCCTGCTGCTGCCACCGCCAGCGATGACGACCAAACCGGTAGCGGCGGGTTCGTTGCTGGCTGGAGTGACTGGGGCAACTATGAAGCATATGTCCCGCGCCTGGTGGAGGCGATGCGCGTGGCGAAGCGCAAACTGACTGTGCATGCGTTTCATGCGGAGACTGATTCCATGGTGGGAGACTATGGCGACCTGGGGTCGACGTGGTTTGATGGGTGCTGGGCAAAGGAGCGATGCGGTGACGGCGTGATTACGTATGAATCGAGTTGTGTAGATGACTCTGATCATGACTTGGTGTGGAGTATCAAATTTGGAGTTGCTGGCAAGGTGTTTGGTCACATTGTCCATATTGGTCAAAAGGGGGAAGACGAAGCAGTGACAGTCGCGGAAGCGCAGAACATAGAGGATAAAGAAGGGAAACTACCAGTCGCGGAACCACCTAGGATGGGGGACAAAGACGAAGAACTGTCAGTCGTGGAACCGCCTAAGACGGAGGACAAAGATGAAGTGTCAGTCAGGGACACGGCAAAGACAGAGGAAGAGAAGCCTGCGACTGAGCTGCCCAATTGAAACGACTCCGTAGTAACGGCGGGGCCAATGCAAAATGTGGTACATATTGACTAACGTAAATAGGGATAATTAATTTGTAAATGAAGAGCATATATAAAGAAATGCAGAGGACGAAGAAGGTACTGATTTTGCTACAGTGGCGGTGGCGAGTCGTGGTTGTAACGACGCATATATAGATGGCCGCGTGTAGAGGTAGAAAATTACTGCGACTTGAGATCATGTATTAGATGTAGAGATCTGTATTGAGTATTCTAGAGGATTATTTGGCCCAACAACTTGTTTGGCTACTGTATCGTCGCCATCATCTGCAGTGGCTTGGCGGCCACTTTCATCAGTTGAACTCGGGCGTGCCAATATTGTAATATTGTTCTACGGGAGCAGAAACTCGGATTTAACGCGCAATTTCTGCAGTCAGAGCTTACATTGCGATGTTTAGTGGCCAGGCCATCCTTATACAGGTGCACAACACACACGAAGAAGGAAAATAAGTCTAGGCTCCATCTCAAAAAAAAGTAATCACACGGTAGAGATGGCGGCGCCCCCGATCGTAGTCTCGAGTCGCTTTCCATTTAATCTGTCACTCTACGTTCTTGACAAATTTCTGATGAGCCAGCACTCGGGTTGGTAGCCTCGGCTGGCTAACAGCCTCTTCTATGGACAACGCACTGCGTTGACAGAGTCGGCGAACCGAGTCGGTGATTTGCCGATAGTGGTGTCAAAATTCAATGGTCGGATAAGCTTGCATGCTTACAAGTTATCCCGCTCTGTGGTAATTTGCCGGCGTGCAAGCGTATCCTGCCTCCCGTGCGCATCTAGTCGGAGGCGAGTACTATTCGTGCATAGTTAGTAACCAAGGTGCAAACTCGGCGACTGCCATTTTTTAGCCCAGCCCATCCTTTTGTGATGGCTGTTTGCTATGCTGCTCTCTTTTTCCCATCTCATGGTAGTTACTCTACCGTCAGCACAGAAGCATGTGAGTGGGAGGACGGGAGTGTGGTGGAACCCGCTAGTTACTGGTTAACTACTAGTAAAGCAAACTACTCAGAGGAGCTTATTCGCTAGTGCACCACCACGACGAAGATGGCCCGGGGAAGGGAGAAGAAGAAAGTGGCGCTTACCGAAAACAGCTCAACATGTAAGAGTTTGTTCGATGCGATTTGACTTTTTGGCTGCTCCGGGTCATCTGGGCTGGCGCCTTGGGCTTCTTTGCGTCCATGCAGCTTGTAGCTTGGCTTGGGAGGAGGAGAGGAAGGGTCATGCTGTCCAGACCCCTCTTCTGCGGCATTAGCATGTAAACTCGACATGAGCATCATCAGGCCCCTGGATTATAGCTCGCACGCATTTTTGCCTCGGAACCAGTCTTGCCGTCAATCTCGGGGACTTTCATCGCTTCCATCTCATTGCTTGCTGCCGCAGCGACTCTTGGGCGGGCGGGTGTAGTTTTTTCCCCAGAAGCTGGCCCCTCGGGGCGGGCGAACAGTGGATTTTGGTATCGAGAGGTTGGCCTCTCAGAGAGGATCAGAAGACGGGGTGTCCCCACAAAAGCGGTTTGCATAGGGGTCGAGAGGCCATCATCCTTCGCTCACTACTCCTTACAGCGCAGTCATTGCAGTGGTAGTGCCCGTGAGTCCGCTGGCCAAGTTCTGCTACTCACCAACAAGCTGAGCAGCGCCGCTGTCAAGGAAGTGGGTCCCGGCTCACAGCTTCCAGCTTCCAGCTCCCAAGGGCCCCTGCAGCTCCCGGGGGGCGGACCCCAGCCAGTGGAAGCTTTGCCCCAGCACCAGCCAGTCGCACTGCAGGTTTAGCAAGGCTAATAAGGCTAACAAAAAAAAAAAAAACTTCTCGGGGGCCACCAGCAGCACCAGAAGCCCAAGCACAAGCCGCCATGGATTCCAGGCACCACCACCGCCTGCAACTGCAACAGCCACCGCCGTCGCTCGTCACCGCAACTGCTGCACCTACACCAACGGCGCATCATCAGCACGCCGCCCACAGCTTCCCCGGAGCTGGTGCCTCAACGTCCTTTCATCAAGTTGCTGTGTCGCCTGCCTCGCCGCCATCTTCAGAAACCGTGTTTGCTTCTCCTGATCGCTACTACTTTGAGCCTACGCACTCGCACTCACAACCGCAGCAGCACCCGCACCCGCACCCGCCGCCACTGCGCCGCCAGTCCGACACGGCGTATCTCGCAGCATCGCGCCCCGATCCATCCACTCTCCTCCATCGACACACGAGCTCTGCGTCACTGCCATCCGTACGGGACCTTGGTGCTGGCCGCGCCATGCCGCCTCCGACCCAGACACCGCCGCCGCATCTGGGGCAGCAACATCAACCGCCGCATCACCAACATAGTCACAGCGCTGGCAGCTATGGTCCGCCTCCGTCTAGACCGCCCGCCGGCGTAGGCCCGCCACCTCCCAGCTCCTTTGCCGCTGGGAGAGATTTGCCCGCCCTGAGCTCCCTCACGCGATCCTCACCTGGTGTTGGCAGCTCCATGTCGATATCGTCCATGCTGGGCGGGCCTCCTTCCGCCTCACGCGACTCGCAGCCTCCCCCGGCGCACTACTCACCGCACTCTGCCCCCCCGACGGCGTCTGCCTCCCAGTACGCCCAATCAATGCATGCATCGCCCCGAATGCATTCGGCCTCTTCCGAATATAACCCTTTCCGCCGCCCGCAGACACCGGATCATCAGCGCAACTATGATCCCCGGCCTGGCGCCGCTCCGTCTCCCCGTGGTCACTATGCGGCGACATCGACTACCCCCGACGCCCAAAGATTTAATAATACGCCGCAGTCTTTCCACGTCAGACATCCATCTGCACCGGCCGAGTCGGGGAGGGATACAGGCAGAATGTCGGCTGGGCCACCAAATACGCCAGGTACTGCGACCAATCAACCCAAGACATTTAGCAACATGCCGCGACCAATGGACTTGGGCCGCGCTCCCCAGGACGACCCCTATGCACGGCGCGAAGACCCCCGTCACGGTGTAGACTACCTAGACCGTAATGCTCAGCGACACTATCCGTTTGATGACCGGTACCGACTCGAGCGAGACAGACAGCCCGCTGCCGCTGAGCAACGGGAGCGAGACGCCAGGGAGCACTCCTATGCTAGCGGTGGTGGAGAAGCGCGCCACGGCCCGCCAGAGCTCAACCCCCGAAACCAACCACCCTATTCGAGACAAGCAGAACCTGCCGATCGCCGCGAACCTCGCGACCAACATTGGGGCCGCCAGGGGCCTGATCATAACTATCGAGCGCCCATGGACCAACAGCGTGGTCCTCATCCCGACTACCCTCCTACCTCGGGGCCTTACCCGCAACATGGTCCTGCTTACCAAAGCGCGCCGCCACCGCCGCCGGCAGACCGTTACACACCCACTTCACACCCGCATCCCCAACAAGCCGGCCAGACGACTGGCCCTCCACAGTCCTACGATTCTCCCGATCGAGCGACGCTGGACCGTTTGCACCCTGGCGCCAGACCTCGCGAGGACCAGCACCAGCAACAACCCGGCTATCATAATCCCCCCCATGGGCCAGCGTCATACGATCCTGCCCGGCAGCGAAATGGAGAGGATCCGGGCAGCCACATTCATCAACGCAACTTGCTAGGCGTGCAAGAGATGAACCGCAAAGGACGAATGTCGCCTCTGCCCCAGGCTGTCCAGGGAGTGCAGCCACAACAGCCGGGACCTGCGGGTGAGCCCGGCATCAAGAGTGAGTTTGGACGCATGTTTGCTGGCATCGGCAGCGGCGTTGGCAACATGGGCGCTTCCAGCCCCATCACTTCAGCACCCAGCGGACAGGCGGGATCTGGGTCGTTTTCTAAGCGCGAGGACGATGAGACGGCAGCCGATGGTGCCAAGGTCCCTAAACCAAGAAGAAGAAAGCTCAAGGACGAAGCCGACAAGCCGGATGACGAAAATTCTGGCAGAGGAACTCCTAGTGGACGCGGAGCAAAGCGCACCAAGGGACATCATCATCATCAGTATGTTTTAAATTAGCCACGCTATTTGTTTTTTTTTCCTTTAGCATCCGACTGACCGAAGACTAGTCACCATCACCACCACCATCACGCCCCAGATTCTGTCTCATCGCCCTTGGTTGGCATCACGCCACTGAAGGGTGGCAAGGCTACTACCCCAACGGAATTTACAGGGGACAAGGCGTTTGCTGCAGCACATCACCACCATCATCATCATCATCACCACCAAGGTCGATCCGCCCAAAGCTCAACTCCACAGCCCCGAGAAGTACCGGCACCCATTATCCCACCAAAGACAAAGACGCTTGTCTCCTCAAAAGCTGTACTGGATTCGGTGTCGCACAAACCCCGGCACCACCTTGGAGACTTTGTTTACGAGACCGAGATCAAGACGGGCAGACTCGTTCCAAGAACAACAACTAACCGCGGTTTTTCTTCGACGCCTAAACCACTACCGCTAGATCGAATCAAGGGCAAAGAGAATAGCATTCTCACCGTCAAGGTGCCGCGCGTGCACCTGACGCCAGTAGCAAGAGAGGAAATCACATCAAGAGCCTTCTTGTGGGGTACGGACGTTTATACCGATGACTCGGATGTCGTTGCCGCCTGCATCCATGCAGGTTGGATTATGGGAGAGTGGACCGAGGATGTTGACACAACCATGCTGAGCCTGGACAACAAGGTTGACGGCGCCAAGGAATCCAAGAAACCACCAAAGACGACGGCGGAGGTGACGTCAGAAGGCATCATCTCAACCTTGCCCAAGTCTGGCCCGATGCCGATCCCCGCCAACCGCGATCTGCACATCAACATTATCATCACGTCCCGCCTCGTCAAGTACGCCGGCTGCACGCGCTATGGCATCACCAGCCGTGAATTTGGTGGCGAATTCGGTAGTCGGCACGCCGTGCACGACGGACTGAGTTACATGATTCACAGCATCCGATGGGTGGAAAACGGGGGGCAGGCACAGGCACGGCTCCGCGGCCAGGCGCGGCGCGATCGCATGCGCAAGGCCATGATGGAGGTGCATTCCAGCTTTGGCAACATTAGTGGCCAGGAACGCGAGCTCGAAAAGGAGCGCATTGCCAAGTTGCGAAGCGAGATTACAGGCAACTGGTGGAAGCAAGCCGAGGGGACAGATGCGGACACCGCGAATCACGACCAAGAGCGTGGCACAGCCGGCGGCGATGGCGACAAGGAAAACCACAACACCACGTCCAGCTCGGGTAATGGGGACGCCAAGTCTGCCGAGCAGACCAAGGTAGCTGTTGATAAGGATGTGGAAATGGGTGAAGGTACTCCTGACGAGACGAAAGCAAACGACGCAGATGGAAAGGCGCAGCAACTGGCGGTCTAGAAATCTAGATCAAATGTACCATCATTTACGGCCGTGGAGTTTTTTTTTTTTTGCTCGTTGAAAAAATCTCTTCTTTTTATCTTTCTTCTACCTGCTAGGTCTTGGCTTGGGATGATTGGGCGCAGAAATTTTGTTTTAGTTGGGCAAACGGCACACGATATGCTGGGACATGACTGGAAGAATTATCTTTTCGCGTGGTGTATTTCCTAGTTGATTTGCTTTGATAGTTTTTTTTACTTTTATTTTTGATACCAAGCGTATGACATGTTGTGTATATAATACAATACAAAGAAAAAGATGCACATCCTTCCTCCTTGAAGATGCCTTGTTGTACACGGCCGCTCTTCACGGCCAATAAATATCGAGTAAAAGCAAAAGAGACAAATGTATCCCAATTGCGACGTTTTCTTGGTCGGCTGCTTATTCTCTTTCCAACTTCACACTGGAGGTAGGATTCTGTAATGATTGTTCGACCTGCGCATGTTGGTCCTCGTCCAATCATCCCCCCCCCCCCCCNNTCCCCCCCCATTCTTCAGAAGTCCGTCACCTTGCCGTTATAACTCCAATCGCCACCGCTGCCCCATCGCAAAGGCTCATTCTTGGGCCCGCCGACCTCGCCCGTGCGCGGGTTCTTGTCGCCTTCGAATTCCGGCTTTGCGCCGCGGTACAGGCCGCCTCCCTCGTTGAGCTCCGACGACGTCGACGTGTTGACGGCGCCGGCGGATTCGGTCGCCGGCGCTTCGGGCTGAAAGGCGGACGACACCTCTGCTTCGCGCTGTAGGCGCTCAAACTCGGCCTGCTCCTTGGCCGGCAACTTGGGGGGTCCCGGCTGGGAGGTGAAGCTGGAAGCCAGTCGGCGTGTTCGGAGGACGGATACGGGTAGTAGGCGGCGAGCAGCTGTGGCGGTGGCCGAGGTGGAGGAGGCGGCGGCCAAGGCTTGTGCGGCGATGCGTCTAGTGGATATACGTGCGTACATGGCTGTTTTTTTTGTGTCGATTTTCTTCTCGACTGTGCAAGGTGTGGTTTTGTGTGGTGATGAAGTTGAAACTCCATCCGAGGCTACAAGCGGAAGCTCTCGGTGGTCTGGGGTTGGTGGGGGCCTGGCGCGAGTGGCATTACTAGGCAGAGCGGCTTTTTATACTTTTAACATCAGACGCCTCTTCAAGCCGAAAATCTTGATGGGTTTGAAACGAGAGTTTGCTTGCATGGAAATTCTTCCTTTTCCCAAGGTCTATAAAATAGAGGTGTCTCCCAAGTTTCTAGACAGCCGGACAAAAAATACAACTAAAACGCAACCATTCAAGCAAACCACAATAATTAATACTCTAAACAAATAATCTATCATGGAACAGTTTTTACATAGCCAATCGAATCTCCTCAAAATTGGACAGGGTTTCTGCGGTACCGTTTGGGCAGAAGACACAGACGCCGATGCAACGACGGCGTCGCTGGTCATCAAACGGGCAGACGGCGGTCCAGGTCGCTCCCTTCCTGCTGAGCAGTATATTCATACTCACATTCTAAAGGCTGTGGAGAGCCTCAAATATGGTTTAAATAACACAAAGATCCAGCACGAGCAGAGCGCAAAGTATGAGAGTGACATTATCAACGGCCATAACATCAGGGACGACGATATCAAGCAAAATGCGAATACCAAGAATGACGACAAAGGCAACCCTGATTTCCGAATAAACATCCCCATGAACATTGCCTTTCTGCAGCCAACCTCGAAACACTGGTCCAAGGTTCTGCCCCGGCTACCCGAACACTTCACTACCTGCGAGGCGCTCATTAGTGAGCGCATCCTGCCCATGCCTCTACGCATCCGCAAGCTCCTGGCAAACCGATACAGCAACGGCAGTGATGTGCAAGCTCTGCAGATGGCGCAGGACAAGTCGAATGAAAGTTGCCTGGTCCGGCCGTACCTTGGTAAACGTCGCCCCGAGCAGAGAGGCAGAGACCGAAGCTTGCGATTTTTCAGCCTTCGCAACTACCCTCTGCACATGAACCAAATGGAGGAACTCGGACTCCCCGTGGTCAGCTATGCGATGGCCATGGCGGACGCGCTCGCGTTCCTGCACTGGGTCGCCAGGGTGGACGCTGGCGACGTGGAATTCGTTCTGGCGCGGCCACGGCCCGAGGAGAGCCGTGGTATCCTACCCGCCATTGGAGGCAGAGACTTTGCGTGTGCAGAGTTTGGCGAGCACTGTCTCTGGATACTGGATTTTGATTGCTGCAGGGAGCTCGATATGAGCGCGGATGGGGTGCGTCGAGCGGCCATGTGCTTTTGGCGCAACGATCCGTTCTACCCCCGGCCTGGTGCGGCGCTACCACAAGATCAGCACCTGTGGGATATTTTCGAGACGCGGTTTCTTGAAAAGAGCGCGCAGCATTTGGAGAAGGAACGTGAGGAGATTAAGAAGTTGCCGGAAATGCTTTTACAACTGATTCGGGATAATAGGAGCACTTGGACAAAGGGGGCGATTCCCCAGTAAGCTGGTGAAGGAATCAAGGGTTGAAATGTTCCAGACTGCATATTTATTTTCGTACTATTTTCGCCTTGTATTCATTTTCAGAGGTTTCGGCGCCGTCATTCGTTCTCATTTCGCGAACGAAACGCCCTTCATCCTTTTGCGATAGAAGAAACGCCAGCGTTGGCCCCGACGGAGCGAAAACTAAGTAAAGCTAGTCAAAAATCTAATCGTGGAAGTAATAAGATCAAGGTGAAGGGGATGAGTTGAGCAGTTGGTGAATTTACTGACTAGTATACTAGATGAAAATATTTGATATCTGATACTCGGTATCGCCATGATTCAGATATGTACGGTATCCTGTAACGGCAAGCAAAAGACTACAGTTGTATGGCAACTTTAAACCCCGAATTTAATTTGTATTACCTTGTACTATCCGCCCATCTTCAATTTACTCAGCTTAGGCGTGCAGGGAAGCCACCATCAAGGGCTCGGTAAACGGAAAGACAAGGATGGACCAATATAGGATACAAAATCAGCAACCTATAGACTGTTTAGCAGAATCGCCGCCTTTATTATATCAATCTGTCGAGACAGGCCGGCTGTGTGGGCCTCAGCATCGCCGCGGCCTTTGCTCTGAGTAATTGCTACCGAAACTCTCATCTTAATTCGCAATCAAATGACAGTCAGCTGCCAATGCTTGGGTGGAATGGCTTGCGCATCACTTCTGGCATGATTCAGCGATGCCCTCTCTTTCTACCTCGTGCTGCCACATTCGGTCACGAAAGATGGGCGAGCCACAGACACCGAAACCCTGTTGGGACAAGGATTCCCTCCTGCTCAAGCGCGCATGAAGCGGCCTGTTGTTAAAGAGCTGCGCACATTTAAAACGCCACAGAGAGGGGGTTACTGGCCAACAACGGATATTGCCTGTACCGTCGAATCAGAATCGCTGGCTGGCGCACACTCTCAGCCACATAACCAAACGGGGATCCTCAGTCCACTGCTTTCTTGGCCAAAAATGTACGCCTTTCTGTGTTAATCATATTCATAGTTCGCCCACCAAATAATGCCTACCACATTTTCTGAGACGAGACTATCGAACCCGCACAGCCCTCAAAGCCTCACTTTGCCCTGCCTGAACGCCGTCGGTTTACCTAGCAGTGGCTACTGATTACACCATTAGTGGCGTATTCAACCGTCCCCCCTTGCCATGGTCCATTTAATGCCGAAACCGACCTCTCAACATGACCCCAGAACGTGCCGATAATGTGCTTTTAGTCTAGTTTTGATCGCAGCTCGGACCAGCTCTTAATCCTCCGCCCGCCCATCGCTCTCTTGATCCAAAGGCATTATTTCCTGTTCTTGTCACCCATACAAACTGGTTTACTACTGACCTTTCGTGACATTATGAGTCGGCACTCACGTCCATTGACGTGATGCATCTTCTTGAGAAGATGCGGCATTCTCTGTTATATTTTTATCCCGCAACTTGATTCAACTTGAGGCGGAGTGCCTCTAATCACTGCTGCCGGTTCAACCGGTCACCCGTTCTAAGTCATGGCTGTGATGCACAGCTATACATATGTTTTTGTCCTCACAGCAATATTTGCATTTCTGGATGCGTGGAACATTGGTAAGTTGCATTTTACGACGGCTGTACTGCATCTGGCTGACCTAGTTGAGCAAAGGTGCCAACGATGTGGCCAATTCATTCGCTAGCTCCGTTTCGTCACGGAC
Source organism: Zarea fungicola (assembly GCA_900169235.1). NCBI lineage: Eukaryota > Fungi > Ascomycota > Sordariomycetes > Hypocreales > Cordycipitaceae > Zarea > Zarea fungicola. The sequence goes on from FWCC01000203.1 coordinate 98,777, forward strand.
CTTGACTCTGAAGCAGGCCATGGCCATTGCTGCAGTCTGCGAGTTTGCTGGCAGTGTTGCAGTCGGTGCAAGAGTTGCCGATACCATCCGCACGAAAATAGTCGACCCCCATCTCTTTGACGAATCGCCCCAGGTGCTGCTTTTGGCCATGATGTGCACCATTGTCGCATCATCCGTCTTCCTCACAATTGCAACACGATACGGCCTGCCGGTGTCTACAACGCACAGTGTCATTGGCGGTTTGATCGGCACCGCTACAGCCACTGTCGGTATCGGGAAGGTGAGCTGGGGATGGCAAGGCGCCTCGCAAGTATTTCTCGCCTGGGTTATTGCACCCGGAATAGCTGGAACCTTAGGCGCCTTTGTGTTTTATGTCATCAAGCGAGTCATTCTGATAAGGCGCGATGCCTTTCGTCGAGCATTCTGGTCTATACCGTTTTTCAGCTTCCTCACCTTTGGCGCCGTAGCGAGTATGTCAAGTTGCCTTTCGCTGTCTAACGGGGTCCTGTTATTTGCTAACTTGTTCCAGTGTTGATTGCTTGGAAAGGCCTACCCAACACAAACCTCACGACGGCTACAGCGCTCATTGCTATATTTACCAGTGCGACAGCTGGCGCTCTCTTGCACGCCTTCTTCGTCATGCCGTATCTCTGGGTTCGAATAATTCGACAAGACTGGACTCTCAGGTGGTACCACGCACTTCTCGGCGTGTTTCTACTACGGCGGCAACCTCCACCACCAACACCACACGGCTTTGTGAAGCCCCAAATTAAAGACTACTATCGCGGACACCTGACACCCGAAGAGCTGTCATATGTTCGCGCGTCGGAAACGCTGCTACAATCAGTACAAACGCAGAGCGGCAACGACCCTCCCGAACTGGACAAGGACGACGCTATGATTCTGCCACCACCGGCTCAGGCTCCTCCTACGGATCTATCACGACCCCGGTCGTCTGCAGAGGAAAGTCTCATCCCCCCAAGGCCATCGGGTGACTGGAAGAGCTTTCCCGTCATTGTCTGGCGAATTAACCGCGTGTTACTACGAGGCATCGAGCAAGATGTCATTAACATGCAGAGACGCAACGCAGTGCTGAGCTGGGACCTGGAAGATATGCACTCCCGCGCCCGGCGCTTCGATAACCGTGCCGAATACATGTTTGCGGCTCTGCAGATTCTCACAGCCGCCGCGGCCTCCTTCACCCACGGCGCCAACGATGTCTCCAACGCGATTGCGCCCTTTGCGACGGCCTACGAAGTCTGGTCCCATGGCATCGTCACAGACCAGGTGGAGGTGCCAATCTGGGTGCTGTGCTTTGGTGGCGGCGCCATTGTGCTTGGCCTCTTGAGTTACGGCTACCACGTTATGCGCACGCTGGGCAACCGTCTAACGCTCATCTCGCCTACACGTGGGTTCTGCATGGAGCTCGCGACGGCGATTACGGTGATTATGGCGACGCGACTGAAGCTGCCCGTGTCGACGACGCAGTGCATCACGGGCGCCACGGTGGGTGTCGGACTTGCGAATGGAGACTGGCGATGCATCAACCCTAAGCTGGTTGCGTGGATATACATGGGATGGCTGATTACAGTCCCGGCAACGGCGACCTTATCGGGGTGTCTGATGGGGTTAATTATCAACGCCCCGAGATGGAGTTCATGAGATTTCAGAGACAGCGAGCATATCGACAATACTTACTAATAGGCAAATATACGGAATTAGATCAAGATAAAAAAACGTCATTTAGATTGCTACAAGCTGGAGAATTTTTGCAAGTCCCACGCCATTTAGCATTTACGGGATTCAATCCCACGTGAAGCAAAGTAAGTCAGGTACGGGCCAAAACACCAAGAGGCTTTTGCTGCATTATTTCAGCCGCCACCACAATTGTTCCACTATGGCGTTTCCCTGCTCTCCTTATATTGTGCGTGTGCTCATACTCCGTATTGGACTTGCTGGGAGGGCGGTCGCCCACGTGCGCCTGCATGTCCGCGTCAATGGATCAGCATCGCTAGCCCGAGGCTTTTTTAAGCATAGAGTAAACGCTAGAAGGGAACTCGCGGGGTGGCGTCAGGGATTAACTTAAATAATGGTGGATGCGCAGTCCTTCTGCCAAGATTCAGTAGTCCGCTGTGAGACTGTGCATGTAGTATAAATTTAATTACGGCCCTACCTCGTCAACTTGAGCTTTAGAGAAGTATCGATATAATGTAGCTCCTGATTTTTCCGAGAACGTTCAACGCACACAAGACGCTACGGTACATTGAAGGGAGCAAGAGAAATGGGAAATTAAGAATCCAATGCCAAGGGCAATAAGTCGGATATGCAGCCTAGTGTAACGGCGCCATAAGCCAGCTAGAGTCGTGCATGGGGTCTCGGTGAGCGTGCGGGGATCTGATATCCATGCAAAAGGAACGTGTAGTCGGGAAACTTTTTTTAATAAATGCCAAGAACCGTCACATCCTTCGATTTCTTGGGTCCGTTCTTGTTCATCACTCTCTATGGTTGTTGGTATAGTTGTGTCAAGTCAAAATGCGTAGCTTCTTGACCTTGCTTTCCCTCGCGTCGGCCACCGCGGCTGCGGGCACCGGCGTTCAGGCTTTTGATCCGAGCTCTCTAAGCCTGAGAGAGGTTGGTGCTCGAAACACCCTTGTAAGTATCCTTTTGAGCGTTCATAACTCAAGGACATTTTCTTTTTTCCCTTCTCCTTACCTTCTTGTTTTCTTTGGAATTTTATTCGAAAACTTACTCTTGAAAACTAGACTTGGCGTATTTGGCTGGAGCGTAATGGCAATCCCATCTCGTGGTGGCACGACATCCCCATCTACCCGCAGGGCAACACCTCCAACATCATCAACATGTATGTGGAGATTCCTCGCTGGACAGACGGAAAGCTGGAGACAAAGCGTGACGAACCTTTGAGTAAGTCACGTCCCAATAGTAGTGGCGCTATGAGAGTAAATTCGGTGTTGACATGCTTTCTTGAAAGACCCCATCTTCCATGATGAGAAGAAGAAGAAGCCTCGCTATGTTTTTAGTGTGTGGCCACAGAAGACTTACCCTTTCAATTATGGCTCTATCCCCCAGACCTGGGAAGATTCCACTGTGGCCCATAACTTCACTGGCTTCGTCGGTGACAATGACCCGATGGACATTTTCGACATTAGCTCTCTGCCACCTGCAACGGTTGGCCAGTTGAAGCAAGTCAAGATTCTTGGCGGACTCGCAATGATTGATGTAGGTTGCTGTATAACAGGTAGCAGCCAGAAAGACGATACTTACAAACTGACAGGACAATACGACTGACTGGAAAGTCATCGCCATTGACATCAAGGATCCCATTGCTTCCAAGGTGAACAGTAAGCAGCGACAAAATTATTAGTACGGGCATCCTACATTCCAAATGGCTAACGCGGCTCACTTTCTAGCCCTTGATGACTTGGAGAGCTTCCGCCCTGGAAGCAGAAAGAGTTTTTACGATTGGTTTGTTGTAAGTCAGAAAACCCCTTCCCTCGGTTCATTGGACCTGTTCTTATACAAGGCCACTCCACAGTATTACAAAGTGATCAAGGGCAATGGCAAGAACGTCATCATTGGCAACAAGTTCCAGGACGCACCCACCATGATTTCACACATCCAAGAGAGTCACGAGTTTTGGCTCAAACTCATGCGCGGCCAGACCAAGAAGGAAAAGATCAACCGCGACCAGACGTCCAACCCCCGCTGGTGCAAGACGTACGTCGCCGCCCTCAATGCGACCTCAAAGTTTGGCATTCCCGCCAAGAGCAACATTCTGCCGCCTGCCGAGCGCCCTGCGCAGTATGACAACTGGTACTACCTGGATGCGGAGTTCAACATCGCCCCGGGCCAGACGATTAACGAGTAAACGAGGGATAGCTTGGTATTGCATGATGCTCTGTACCATTCTCCTGTACTGAACTTGTCCGCTGCGAAAAAGGGTAAATGCTATGCAATTTTTATTTAATCTATATTTTGAAAACTAATTAATTTTCATGAAGCATGCTAGTATGCAACATTGAATCCGCTGGAACTTGAACGTAAAGCCCACGCAAAGTCTATCCATCTATGAATCTAGAATGCAGAACAGTAAAAGAAGAAACGACAACCCTCGCCATGTAAATGCATTTATGCGATATCCTTCAGTAAAATGAAATCAGTCGTTGAATTTTATTTTACAAGTTTTCGTACTTGACTGTTTCGTATTGGCTCAGTGCTCGAATGCGCGGGCCAAACTTGAACAGCACCCATGGAATTGGGAGAAGCGCCACCGTCACAAACGCAAACAGACTGACAGCCCAATCGACCCCCAGCTTATTGTACATTTGCACAATAAAGAGGGGAAACGCGCCGGCAAATGCATATCGCGCCAAACTATTGGCGCTTGCCGCACTCGCCACGACGCTGCCGTGGTATGTGTCTGCGTTGTACTGAATGGCGGAGACAAATATGCAGAGGTTGCCCCATGCAAAGGGCACGAGGGCGACCGCCGGACTCGCCCAGGAAACGGAAGTCTTAGCTGTCCACGCGTACCAAAAAAGACCAATGGGTACGCCGAAGCTGCCAAACATGGCAGGATACAGACGATGCTCAGGTGGTACCTTGCCGGGCGGGAACTTGTTTATCTGTCTGCGGTAGAGTATCCTATCGCAAAGCAGTATCGTGGCGAGGCCGATGAAGCAGCCAATGGCGACGGACAGAAACACGAGTCCGGCTTGTTCGACAGTGAAGTGGTATACGCCAACAAATGTGTAGCTGAGACCAGCAAAGAGACTAAAGAGGACGCCAAAGACCACGGATACATAGAGGGCGAGGAACCCAGTAATCGGCTCGGTGAGAAGCATGTGGACGGGTCGCACGAGGCCAGTTTGGAGAAATACTCTGATGCGCTTGCCTAGCGGCGGCATAGGAGCGACGTCTTCGCCGCGCTCAACGGCAATTTTTCTCTTGATGATTGAATGATAAGACTCGCGAGTCGTCAGTGTGAAGAGGAGTGTGAAGGCGGCGAAGAAGAGTAAAATGTATTGCGTCCAGCGCCAGTCTTTACGGCTAACGGCGTAGGCTCCGAGCACAGGCCTGTATAGATGAAGAAAGGGAAGAAGTCAGCAAATGAGCAATGAAAGAGTGTGTCAAGATGCTCAAAAACTCACGCTAATCCTGGTCCCAAAAACGGCATCAATACAAAAACGGCAATCATTGGCCCACGAGTCTTGGGTGAAAACGTTTCAACGATAGAGCCAGCGCCCATGGCCAGAGCTGGGGCCCAACAGAAGGCAGCCATAAACCGAAAAAAACAGAGCGCGCCAAAATTGTGAGTCAGGCCTGCGCCGAGGGTGAACAAGGCGCCAAAGACACTGCTTCCCATGTAGACGGGCCGGCGACCAATCGTCTCTGAGAGAGGACCACCAAGGACAGGGCCGAACCCGAGCGCGAAGCAGTAAAGAGAGAGCGGGAGAATGGCGACGACCGGAGAGACGTGAAATTCACCTCTGAGAGCTCGCGTTGCTGGGCTGATGATGGATGTACCGGCGGATCTATGCGGGAGCCAATGTTAGCTTTTCTGATTTTTGGTCGCGCGATTTGGTATGATCAAATACGTACGCAAGGAATGCAAATGATGACAACATGATAACCAAATGGACCTTCCTCCACCGTGGCCAGTTAATGGGGTTTTGCTTATCCTCTTCCCACGAGACCACAGCCTCCTTGTTCGCGTGCCCTTCGCTACCATCAGACTGAGAAGCAGCAACTTGGTCGTCCTGTATAGGTTCCGGGGTTCTCAAAGTGCCCTTTTCGACCTCTGTAGCAAAGACTGCCGTCGACGGGTCGTGATCTATCGTCGACATTGCTCTTGGTGCTGTGGTTGGCACGACCGTGCCAAGCCGGTGTGATTTATGAGTCAATCTGATTTCGATTTTTTTTCTCAGGCCAGAGTTAAATCAGGATCTGTCTGTTCCGGTTTCAAAAGAAAAAGTCGCAAATATGAGAATGTGCTTCAAGTGTTTCGCAGTAAGCGGTGCTTTCTTTGTTAAATCAGGTAATGTCAGATGGACCACTCGTTGTTTTCACTCGATTGGGAATACCTCGCAGAAAGTACTAAAATACTGGGGGATTAGATATAAAGGAAAATAGAAACCCCCAATTTGTCGAAGAAAGGGTTATGATTATCTCAGCGTCATTAGTAACTTCCATCGCTAGCTTGGGTGACGAATGTTACCCAGCCCTGGCTACATCATTCCGCCTGTGCTTTATAATAAGTTATGGGAACTGCGGCTCTACTATTTCTACTGGTTCTTTCCACTGGTCAATTCCGATGTGGAAAAGGTATTCATGGTGTGACAAAGCTGCTCCGTGCCCGCTTCGCCGTATCATTCTGGGCTCGCGAGATGAAATGCGGACTTTCGCGCTATTACGATTTCAAGATTACTGATCTTATTATGCCGCAGCTGGTGGGCACCCCACTCAAGCCGAGGTATACTCCATAATCATTTGGCAAATGCCCAATAACCGATGGCGATTCTCTTTATCATTACAGGGCGTTGTCGTTTTTTATTCCCGGATTTCAAAGCATTTTGCGTTGCCATCCCCATTGTCGCGATACTTGAGTCAGATGCCCCGCTAGAAGAGTTAATGGATGAGATGTCAGACGAAGCGGCCCGCACTTAAAGCGAGTAGCCCTCGTCAGCTATCTCGGTGCAGTCGATGGTTCCGACCTATAAGTAAGTATAACTGTAACCCCTGCTTTTTTCAGATCTTTCATCCCAAGTATTATCACAGGTTGTGTCGCACACTATGTACCAAGGTTTTAACCATGGGAATAAGACGATGGTGTTAGTGGGTGTCTCAGCAAGCCCGCCCGAAACAGCCTTTTGTCAGCGGATCGTCCGTCACTGGAGGGAGGACAAACTCGGTGTCTCCCGGCCTGGATATAGCGGATGACACGGCTAATGCGGAACGCTTGGTCACTACTATTTAATGCTTCACGCCGTTTTCAACGGCTGGCCGGTATTTTTGAGAACCTGCTAGAGCTGATAGAGCTTTGCGAGTCAGATTTTATATCAGGCCGTATGGTACAGCGTGGTGAGGTGAACTGTACATACATTGTCAGATATGCCTGAGCAGGGAGCCATGCGGAACTACTACAATGCGCTTGAACAGATCTTATTGGCACAGACATATCTATCTTGGACGGTTTGGCGGTATGGAACTTTTGGATATCTTACATCACGACAAAATTAGCGTAACTCCTGTCCTCCGCCTTCAAAAAGATTCGGATTTGCTTGACGAGCAGGTGCAGAGTAGCTCTGAATGCAGCGACTGTTCGCCGGGTTAACCTATCACCAAAGCCGAACGTAATCTGGGAGCTGGTCGCAGTTACAGTCCGCGGAAGCGCTAGGCAGTTGTAACCCGTGTCATGCAATGGGTGAGCCAGGGTATGCATGTCGAGGATGCCACGACATCGGTTGCGGATGCCTTGCCGGCGGCATGTAAAGAAAACTGTTCCATTCTCTTCATTAAGCTGTACTATAAAACCGAAAAAGAAAAATACGGACGATAATTGAACATGCGAATATATCGTTGGCTTGTGTTTCTCGGTCAATGGAGGCCAACAATTGTATTAGCATATGCTCATTGCTCTGGCAGCGTGGCATCACATGAGCGGGAGTAGTCAAATAATATGTAAGCCACAACTATGCATGTAACTTTTTAGTTTATTCCTTGTTCAAGTTTCGCTCTTCTGATTCCGTTTCTCCACTACATCATTGTCAAGTTGCGTCCTGGCACCGCCCGGCAGCTTGCGAGCGGCAATCCCGCCTCCGATCGCAGCGTGTAAGATTATAGTGCTATCGCCATCGCCAGCCACGATCAGATCGGTTAGGAACGCCTGCTGCCAATTGTAGCGTATGAACCGAATACCTTTTTTTTTTTTTAAACCCCCCCCGGATGCTATTTTAATTCGCCGTAGTGTCCGATTCACAGCGAATAGTTGCCAGAGCGAGTAGAGTCGAGAAGCCCCTATGCGGCTGACAATATTGAAAGCTGGTGGATAAACGCTTTAGGGGTTTTCAATGCTTCACGAAAGAGTGAAAAGATTTCAGGTGCCAGGTATGTTTCATTTCCTATAAGATAGATGTAGTGATACATTTATTCCGACAATATATGCACAAGTCAAGAACCTCAGAACCTCAGAGCCTCGAAATTTGTGGCGATGTGGCTCTCGTGCAAGCCTGCAAGAGGCGCAATTCTACATTCTGTGCGATCTTTGCTATTCAATCGTCTGCAATACTAAGCCTTTCTACATTAATGGAGAGACTAGAGGCGCTGTCAGCGTCGTGACAGAGTTGTACGTTGTCCGAAACAGTGACTTTGTCTCCCATCGAACTCACATCTGAGACGCCACTAGACATAAGCGATGACGGGCTTGTTGGATTGTAGAATATAAGTGGCAAGCTCTGTGCTATTCTTCTTGCTCAAGTTTCTAACGGAGTGAACAACACCAGCTGGAATAAAGAAGACGTCTCCGCTTTTCAGAACGACCGGGCGCTGTCCATCAATAGTGTACTCAAGCACACCGTCGCGAACGTAAATGACCTCCTCGCCAGGATGGGTATGGCGGGGGAAGGAAGCCTCGCAGCCAAAGTGAACAAGACCTGAATAGTGTCGTGGTTTGGGATACTGATGTTATGCTGTGACAGGATCTCTCGTGAAACGCCTGGTATCACTGGTGACTCTGCAGCGGCGATGGCCGCCGCGAGGAGGGCTATGGTGGTGTCGAATCTCATTTTGACGCGTTGATACCTAACTGTATCGATATTGGGGTTGAAGTGGCTCTGATAACAGCTTGATAGCCATTTGGAGCTTATATATAGCACAGAATCTGAAACTAACTCAAATCATTTGTTTCATTCATTGCATTGTACGTCATCTTGATTACACGCAACTTGGATTATGTACCCTCTTTCCACTAACCAAAGTCCGACGGCACTGTACCACCGGCTCCCGCAGCCTTGTATCTTTGATCGGCAATTCTTTCATCACGCATGAAGTATTCGTCACTTTGGAATCTTTACCTTGTTGCGCTTTTCGGAAGCGGCCGAGAAACCCACGCATAGGCAGGCCATGACATTAGTTCATGTCCCGACTTACACACCTTCTGGACGGGACAGTAGGGATGATCAATGTACCAAGTAATTGATTTTTAGTTGTTATTAAGTAATTATATTATTATTGCTGTGAAGAGCCCGGCTCACAGTTACGAGACTCGGCAAGTGCAAGTGTTGAGCGCCGTCTCCCTCGACAACGGAGATGCCGCTTGTGATGCGATCTATGCGAATATTGTTCGCTCTTTAGTCACTGTACTAGCATTGTAGGTAGCAACTCATTAAATGATACTACTGCTGCTTCGTCCAGGCTAGTCCGCTGCTTCACAATACTTTCCACAAATCCAATCCCGACTTGTACATAAGCGCTCAATGTAAGTGGTGGGAAAAGGGCTGAAAGTAAATGACGTATTGCGTAATTTGGTAGCCGAGTATTCTCCCACTCAAAGGGATACAATTTCTCCGTAATAAAGTTTTCGCATCTAGACAAATTATGTTCCCTTGCTTGTTTCGCCTATACGGCCCATTATTACGAGGAACCGGGTGCCCGCCGAACCTCATGTAAGATTTTAGCTACAACGGTCCAGAATACATATGTACTTCCACAGCCAGCCCAGCAAGACAAATGCTCCATTGTGAATTTCCCGTACATGTAGTAGATTTGTCCTTTGCCCCATGTTCAATGTAACATTGGGCTGTGTGGCGTCTTGGCCTGCGGAATTAAGTGGGGTGACGCGGACACCGCACCCGGAGTGCGATAAACTTTAACCTCCAGGTCCACCAGCCGGGGGCCAGCTTACATGCTCCGGTTCAATACTAGTTTTGACAAGTCGTGAGGGATCATCCTAGGAAAACGGTGTTGCGGCAAGCGAATCCCCCCTCCCCGCACGCAGCGCTGCAGTGGATTGACCTGGACACAGCGGGGACTTGACCTTGGAATCATGGATGCTGTACCCTGATGAGACAGCGCAGATTGCGTTTGGCAGTGCGCCTCATGATCTACGCTGCGGAAATACAAGCGATGGCCAAGGCACTGCTGGATATGACCTCCACGAGGATATGAGACCCACGCCTTACGTATGCTATTATTGTACTGGGCGGCGAACCCTTGTATGCTGAGCTCCGTTGCTTAGTACCGACTTTTTACAATCATTGGTTTGTGGTTGGGAGAATAATAAACTGTTACGGAGTGAGCCGGCTTAAAGTTGCAAGATTTACCGTCATCGACTAGAGAACGCACTGCTACTGCTGGAGATTTATCATGACTAGTTGTACCTCATTGTTCTATTATAGTATTGCCAGATGCAAAATTGTGCAGCAGATAAAGTAAATGGCTATTTAGAGACGCAATTTAGCAATTGAGTAAAAATATCTTTGAAAGGCTTTGTCAATGTCTGCTGCGTATCCAATCTGTTTGGGGCGAATTTTTTCCGTGACTCCCATGCTGCTCTTGCTGCTCAGATGCAATACTGCAAACGGCGCGATACAAGTTGGCGGCATGTAGAGGGAACTTGGTTAATTGCGTGGTCGCGTGGCATCCACCACAAGCCTCACAAAAGAACGTCGCACGATCGCTCAGTGCCGACACTATTTGCAGAATCGCCCGTAATCGAAGCGTTGTGAACGGTGCCAAGTTGATTTCCGGCAGTGCCGCCGCGAGCGCCACGAATGCAGAATATATATACAGCAAAAACAAGAGCGTGGCCGGCTCCCGGTTGCTCACGGCCGTGTAGGAAGACGCCGCGTTTCGGTTAAACCATGAGATAAAGGGAGCGATGAGCCGAAATTGCGCCCTGGCAGGGAGGGCCTTTTCGATCCCCTCATGCGCACGGATGAGAGCGTCGTGGAGCTGGCGTATGACGGCGGCTAGGTTTAAATCTTGACGAAAACAGCTGGCAACGGAGTTTAGTGATTCGATCCCCTCGGCTAGAAGGTTGCGGATGGCATCGTTGTACGAGAGCGGTGCTGGCATAGCGTGGTCGTCTTGAAGTTGAGAGGGGCATAATCTTGCACCCATTTTGTGGTGGCAATGTTGTGTCAACATGCGACTGAACAGCGACTGATTCATCCAGGGTTGCATATGGTTGACTGTCTAGAGGGAGTGTTAGAATCTTGAGCGCTGAGCGCCGCATGTTAGAGATAAACTTACAGATTCAATTCCGTCCATGATTGCCATCAAGCTCTCACTGTTGTTCCAATGTCAGCAGATCGCATTGGGGAACGAGCGGTATGAAGAGAATCTACTCACTATTCATGCGCCAAAAATGCACATCCCAGATATGAGGATAGAATTGCATCTGCATTGCTCTTCGAAAAAGATTGGGCTTCTTCGTCAATGCCACGGAGTGCTAGCGTGCGGTACCGGATAGCATCACTCGAGGCCTCTCGAGCCTTTGTCACAACGCTGAGCCGCGCTGCGGCAGTCGCTGCCAGAGTGTGCGCAACGACTTCGAACCGAGTAGCCAGTTGAATCATTCTAAGAAATAATAATAACAGGGCCTCTTGTTAGCAAAAAACGAAAAAGAAAATCGACTTGCCATTCAAATTTCATGGACTTACTGCCCGATTTCACCCCACAGGAGACACATATCGCTTGTCCCGGAAAGGCTCAAGATACTGTCAACGAGTGCAATTTGATAAATATATCGTAAATCAGCCATGGGGATGTTATGCCAGCTTGGCGATGAAGCGAGAGTGAGATGCGGAAATGGCGGCTGTCCGGATTCTTGCCACTGCACACAAGACTGCTCGATTTTTTCTGGCCACCATACCAAGCTGGTGTTGGCGGTAGCTACTGCATCCGGCTGTAAAGGATATAAGCAGTCAAGACCAAGTGCAACGCATTTCTTGCTGCATATTCTTTTTGTTAGAAAGGTGCCTTACATTTCAATTGCAGTGGGAAAGGGGATGTATACCATGTCGGCATCTGCTCATCGCATTTGACGCGGCGGCGTTTGCAGCTCTGGCATCCTAGCTTGGATTTTCTGTGACTTTGCCGTATAACTCGTCTCACGGTCATGGTCGGTTTGATCAGGTTTTGTAAGATGGTAAGAATCTTGATCCTGCTGTCGAAGCGATGATACTTCTATGACATCCGAATTTGATTGCATGGCTAGGCAGAAAACATATACAGTGATTTGGAGCTACTAATGGTCATAAGTTATCGAGAAAGGAGCGATTAGCCGAGACCAGGGTCTCAAGACATTGCCATAGGCTGGATTTACCGACGGCTGAGGGTCTCAAGACATCGTCATTTACTGGAGTTCGTTTGTGGCTGTGTTATGGCCGGGTTTATTGGCTTTCTTATTACGCCTTTAAGCCTAGTCTGGGCACTGATCTTAACGCTAACAATGCTGCAACAACGGCCATGAACGGGCTGGTGGCGATCACCAACAGGGCTTAGTTCTCATGCATCCCGAGTCATGTACTCGGCGCTACGACGATCCAAGGACAGCCAGTAGTGAGACCGAACTTACTCAGCAGGATGACAATTCTAATGATTTTTTAAACTTATGAGACGAAAAATACTCTCTAGTGGCTCATTTCCCTAAATTCGCTTCTGTCACATAAAAGTTTCCCATAGTTGCGACAAATTCCTTGTGAAAGTATTCTAGGTATGGTCCCGGCATTTGAGTGCCCGCAAAGAACTTGAGGAAGCCATTTTTGCCAGTCCACACATGCTGTATAAACATACCATCGCAACCTACATGCGCTTCTGCATACCCATTTGCTTCGTCGCAGGGAAGCTCCTTGATGTCGTCGGCGTAGTCATAGCGCACAAAGGTGCCAAACCCTCCTTGGTCCGTCGGCCGTCCAGGATCATTTGTACGGAATTTGGTGCATTCAGGGTATCGTCCGCCGTCATTGGGACAGTCTTCCCAGGCGTTCAGTATTTCAAATGTTCTGTTGTTATGCTGTGCGACAAGAAAGCCGGTGTTGAGATACTCGTTCCCAAACTCGTCCTCGTTTGCCTCGTGAGCGGGGTCCAAGGCCAGAGCCAGCGAGTTGGAGGCAGGGTTAATATGCCAGTAATTCATGAGCCACTCGAACGGTAATTCCAGATGACGGAAAAGAGCATCCGAGTCAATGTATATACAGACTTGATGATGTTGTAGGATCTTTGAAATAATTGACGGCTTCTTCCAAGATGCCCGGCGGTCCGTGAACGAATCAACTGCAATATAATAGTACTTGTATCCGTGCATTTTGCCTAGAGCCATTGTCAGCAAGCTCGGACTCGTTAATCACATGAGATATCACACTTACTGTAAAGAAAATGATTAAGAATACCCAAAGAGAGTCCGTGGACAGAGTCCGGGTTGTGCCATGTCATTATGTGCGGGCCAAAGATTTGACCAGATTCATTGAATGGGCGGTCGTCCAAGTCGATGATACATAGATCCCGACCAAGTGCGGCGTTCCATGAGAGTTCTTCGGGCAGGAAAAAGTCCATAGATCCATACGGGGAATATTTGAGTGTATTAGGTACGGGTGAGGGACTTTGCAGTTGTTCAAAGTAGAAATTGATCCATGGCTTCGTCGATCTGGTCGCAGTGTCGAAGGAGAGCTGCCGTACCATTGCCCCACGACTGGATACACTGTTAGCGGTTTTTTTGGTAACAGTATATAAAGAGATACATGCTTGTAGGGCGGACTCTGGTCGAAGTAAGCCAGTTTATAATAAATGGATATGAACGCTATGAACGACAATAGCGTGGCTGCGGTTGTGCATGAATGATATCGCAGCGGATAACCGCGAGCTCCAAACATTTTAACAGTGGATTTAGTTTAATGCGAAGAAAAGCTTTTGATTCCAAAAAAAATTGTCACAGTAGTAATTGGTGAATCAGAAAAAACGTTGCTATTGTTGACGATACACATGTGCAAAAGGAGAGCCTAAAGCAAACAAGGCCGCTGCAGACCGAGGCACGCAATTTGAGAAGGAGGAAGCGAGACTTCCCACGGCAACAGTGCAGTTAGACTAGTAGGTCTGCACCTGGTGAAAATACGTACTGGGTCAAAAGTCTCCGTCTAAATTGTCTTCTAGTATTGCCGCAAAAAAAGATGAGTAGCCATGACGCCGCCAGCGAAAAGGAACCTGCAACTTCTCGCAACTTGGAAGCAGGTTTCACCAAAAATATCAGCATAGAATTATTTTACATATTGAACCGCTAGTATATTGACTAGGTTCCATTTTGCCTGTCCAGAACGGCTGCATTTAGAATATTGCACCGCTCTTGTAACGGTGGCATAAGGGTAGTGTTGCCAAACACGCTCGTAATGTTGTACATTTGCTTCGTCTCGCCATACACTGGCCATTCAAGGTTCATTCCATGGACGAAATTCAAGACTTTATCCTGGTACTCAAGTGCCAGCTTTGGGTACGTCACAAAAGTGCTGTTCTGGTCAACATAGAAGTAATCTGCCAAGATCAAAAATCGTCAGACGTGAGATCAAAACTGTATCATCAAATGAAAAACATACAAAGTACATCCTCGCCATGTGCCGCAGGCGGAATCGAGTTGATATAGAAATGTGTGCGATCGGACAACGCATTTGCCAAATTGTACGCCGGGCATGCAAACACCGCATCCGTCGTCCAGTCCCATGCGAGCTGGGCCGGCACTTGGGGGTGGTACTGGGCTTGAATAGACGCAATCGTCTTGTGGCTCGCACCTGGTAGCATGCGGCGCACGAGGGCGGGAAATGCAGCTGGCATATTGTCGTCACTGGATGTGTACAGACCCTCGTTGGCCATGGTGCCCACGATTAGGCGCTTCAGGTGGCGGTTTACCTTGCCGTCAAGCAGGAGCTGGGCCGGTATATCAGAAAATTGCCTCCCATCAGGCGCGGGTGCAAACCCAATACTAGGTCCAAAGTTTCCGCCACCACCGCCGGCATTAGTGTTATTGATGAGGAAGTGATTGACGGCCTTTAGTTCCGTCTCCGTAATGTGTCGCAGGCAGTCTAGCGATGCACATTTGGCAGCGTCAAGCACCGTTTTAAAAATGCTTGTTTGTCTTGCGCCTATATCTCGGCGAGGCGGTGCTGCTGGCGATGCAATGAAAGCTTGCTGAAAGGGAAGTGGTGCTTTACCATCGCGGAATGTAGTCAAGTAGTATAACATACCGGCCCCAGCGCTCTCGCCAATTACAGAGAACAGAGAAGCATTACCACCGAATCTGTCAATGTATTTTGCGGTCCATTCTGCAGATGCCAGCGCGTCGAGCATTCCGACATTAGCATCCATGTCTTCGTCCTTGGAGTATGTGAAACCGCTGACGCCAAGCCTTGAGGAGACTAGTTAGGACTTCCATTGACTGTCATTCTCTTTGGGGTCATGCTTGCCTATAATTATTCACAACGAAGATGAATTTCCCGTGACCGGCTGTTTTTATCCGATCAAAAAGCCCCATTGGATTGAAAAAGTACTCTTTGCCGCCAAATGCGTAGGCGCTTCCAACAAAAAGCTGCAACACTGGCACTCCATCGCCTGCCTTCACGCCTTCTGGCACAAAAACATCCAAAAATAGGCAGTCCTCCACCCCAAACGTCGTGCCATTGATTTCAGGGAACGGCACCATCCATGGGGCGGTAGAGATGCAGGACGAATTCTCAATGGATGCCTTGCCATCTTGAATCCCATGTTGCTTCCGTAAGTTGGTATCCGGCTTTCGAAAACGGAGATTACCGGTGGGTGAATTTGCAAAACGAATATTCTTATAAATTGCCACCCGCTGGCCTGAGGCTGTAGTATTTATAAATGTGGGAATGTGTTTCGCGTAGCCCAAGTTAACCAGGCCTTTGGGTTCAGTCGGGCACCCAGCAAACACAAGCCCCAGGTTGAGACGCTGAAGCAGCAACTGGGTGAGCAGGAAAATCTGTTTCATGGTGCTTTTTATTTCAAGATTATTATGAATAGATTATTTCCAACTCCATTTAGCAAGATTTCATGTGCAAGTGTTGCCGCTTTATATTCGAACATCATGCTGGCCTTGACGACGCAATCGGAAAACGGCCGTCGTATTCTTTTCACTTGGCCTGAGCAAGACTCGCAATGGTTCCGTCAACGGCGATGTCAAAGTTACCACGTAATGCCTAATAAATTCATAAATCGAGGTGGTGTCATTCAAAGCCATGCAATTCAAAAACTTCCGCGAACCGAATGGACTCTTATTTGACCCTGTTGGACATGTAGTTAAAGAAAAAGATCATGCGTGTCTCGCAAATCGACACTCAGCCTTGTCCCGAAAGGGAAAACGACGGCTTCGCCACAAACGATGTTGCAGACTTACGCTAATCGCCTCAGCCGCACCAACATGCCGTGAATGCGACTAATACGGGTGTCAATGGAGATGACGTTGCACTGAAAATGCGCTACAAGAAATGATCATTAGCCAAGCTATAAATGCCACCTCTGTCTTGGCTACAGCGTTTTCCTCTTTAGGATACGTGCGCCAATTCCAATTTTATTGATTATATGAAAATAAGAGAACAATGACCGCCAAAGCTGGAGAGAGGGGAGCTGAATCGGCGTACCAGGTGCTATCATTTCAACCGCAACAGGAAGCTCAAGCAAGAAAGTATATCAAGCGAAAGTCGCATCGCAAGTCCAAAGGAGGGTGTTTTGGCTGCAAACTAAGCAGAGTCAAGGTTTATAAACCCACCTTTTGCTTTGGCATTATTGCCATCTCGAGGAAGAGTTCTGTATACTGACGCATCAATCCTCCATCTTTAGTGCGATGAACTGAAGCCGGCCTGTACAAGATGTCTTCGGTCCAAAGTAGACTGTCGCTATGCAGTACAGAGCAAATTCAAGGCCCTGAGCGCACCTGACCCCTCACCACTCGACGCAAGCTCAGATGCTACTCTGGCCTTGTGCTACTCGCCCATCCCCCTTGCGCAGCCCTCGTTGACAGCTGCGGCGAACGCATGTCTGGAGTCCAAGACGGCTGCCCGAGGCATC
The DNA here is from genome assembly GCA_900169235.1 of Zarea fungicola. Classification (NCBI taxonomy): domain Eukaryota; kingdom Fungi; phylum Ascomycota; class Sordariomycetes; order Hypocreales; family Cordycipitaceae; genus Zarea; species Zarea fungicola. The sequence continues at coordinate 115,862 of FWCC01000203.1, forward strand.
TCGCGCGTCTCGCTGCTCCACCACATTCAGCAGCATTTTGCCTCAATGCAGGGTCTTGAGACGGCTGGCGGGCAAATCGCCTCCGTGCTGCGCCTGGGCATGAGCCGGCCGTACTTGCTCGACGCCACCCTCGCCGTGGCCGCAAGCCACCTGCGACATATGTACCAGCAGGCGACGACGACAGGTGGCCCTTTACAAGTCAGCGCCGCGTCGGATACCATTGCGGCATGTCGTGTCGCTGAGCACTATCAGCAGTCTCTCGCAATAAAGGGATTCTATCGCGCCTTGGCGGAGCCTCTCGATCAAGATGGCGCCGACTCCGTCATCATTTCTTCCATGATGCTGAATCTCTTATCGTTTGCGCTAGATGAAGAGGAGGACCCGAGCCAGTCGTGGGTGTTTAGCAATGCCCCGACGCGTCTTGCATGGTTCTCGCTGAACATGGGGCTCGCCCCGATTTTGATGAATACGAAAGAGTTCCACGAAAAGAGCATTCTGCGATATATATTCGACTCATCCGACGATGAGGAAAAGACGTACCATGGCGATGACCCGAAGACGCTCTTCAATGTACCAGCCCATTGGCTTCGGTTGTGTGGACTGGAGTACCACTCTGACAATCCCGGCCATGTCTTGTACGAGCCTGTACGAATTCTCGCTGAGCTACGTCCTATTCCTGTAACCAATCAGAGCTTCTTTCTGTACATGGCGTTCTTCGGGAAACTTGGTACGGAGTTTCGGGCGCTGTTAGAGGCCTCGGATGAGCGTGCCATGTGGCTGCTAGGGTTTTGGCTCGGGATGCTGTGCCGGTTTGACACTATATGGTGGATGGGCTCAAGGTCGAGACGGGATTACCGGGCAATTTGCATCTGGCTTGATAGACGTAGAGTGAGAAGGCGACCTGGTGCAGAGGGAGCCTTGTGGAGGCAGCTCATGATTGATCTTGAAGGGGCTACACAGCCGCCGTCACAGATTGAACCATGACGCGAGCTCACATTTGCAACTATAGAATAGAGGGAATAAGTTTAGATACGAACGAATGTATGATAAGAAGTCTATAACTATGTCCAGTCTAATGTAGTCTGCTGTCTATGCTCCTTGAACCTTGATTTGCTTGCACCAGTCACGACCATGGGTAACTTGGTAGTTGCAAAGACCCGTCTCCATTACAATGCCCAAAAGGCCCGCGAGGCAGATGCCAGCACTGTCACTAACAGTCGTGGCGCTCAGGCTGAATTCCCGCTCCTCTTCGGGCACATTCTCCATAATCTCGGCAAAGCAGTTGACGTAGACGGCACCTCCCAGCAATCCTTCCCAGAAAATGATGACAAATACCATGTAGACGGAGGGTATAAAGAAGAACATGGCATGCAGTGTCAGAAGGACCAGGTTGCCAATCTGGAGAAATGAGGGGAGGTAGAGGTGGTGGATGCGGATAAAGGAAATGGACGAGCGCGAGATGAAGACACCTAGCTGGTACAGAAAGCCGTAGAATGGATAAAAGTCGCGAAATTCATCAAAGGGCGAGTCGGCCAGCGGGAACAACAAGGTCGGCGCGACCCCCTGGTTGATTGTGTACTCGGCGACGTACACCAGCAGAAGCGGTAGCATATAAGGCACCATGAGCGATTTCGCCCGTCCAAGATTCGCTTTCAAATTGTCCAGCTCCGACGCTCCGTTGCGGTGACCCGCCGTAGCTCGAGGATTCCACAGTGCAGCCGTCGCGGAGCTCTCCTCCTCATCATCCGCCGCGTCGTCGCCCGGGATGGCGCCGTAGCCCGCATTGCCCGTGGCGCCCTTGATGAGCGGCCCCTGCGGCAGCACGACAAAGAAGCTCAGCAGCATGAGCACGGGCAGTGTCGCCGAGAAGAGCAGGCTGCTGCGCACGCTGAAGCGCCACCACTCGGTCATGGCCACGTACAGTCCCGCGCCCACGAGTCCCGCGGCACCCGTACCAGAGCCCCAGCCCGCCAGACTAACGGGTCCGTAAAAGTGCGTCAGGCCGAGAAAACTCAGCTCGCCGCCGCCGCTGCTCAGACTGGCGAGGACAACGCCGACCATTTTGACAGCGACCGACGTGCCTGGCGGGGTCAGGGCGACGAGGGCCATGCCTGCAGCGGAGAGAGCGCAGAATATCAAGACTCGGGTCCGGTAGGAGACGTGGTGGATAAAGTACGGCGCAATGAGCTTGGTGAAGAAGGAGGGTACGACATCGGCGAGCAGGACGACACCTTTAGGGACGGTGCCGACGAGGTCCTGGGCGGCGGAGAGAATGATGACGTAGAGAACATTGTTAATCAGGCCTGAACTTGCGGGTTAGATGCCATCAAAAACACATAGAAATTAGAAATAGAGTAGCAACCGCACCGAATAGCCAGAAGGCTACAACGACCTTCATGTTGGGATGGCTCCAGAGAGCACGGAGACGAGTGGCGTAGGCGTCCCAGGTTGACGAGGGGCTTCCGGGGAGTGGAAGGCGGAAATGTGAAGAAGTCGAGGTTTCGGTCATCTGTAATTTCTCCTATACATCGTCTTGGAGCGGTGCTGCATCCTCGCTAGCGCTGCAGGCCTGTTGATGATGTAAAGGTCAGGCTTGCACCAACAAGTATCACGCGACAGCCGACGGTAACCCGCTGATGTCTCACCGGCTTGCGAGAGCCAACGCACCCAACTAGCCCTTCCTAGCTAAGGGAGAGCTCTGAAACTCTGTGATTCAAGACTTGAATTCATCTAATTCGCTCAATTTTTGCATAAAATGAATACATTTGAATTTAGTAGCACTCTCCAATGTATTTCCAATGTATTTCCACTTGTACGGATGATAAAATAAGGCATGAGTAGCTTCCAGATTCCGTCATTGCTTCTGGGGTCCACTTTTGCTGGTTGTTCACCAGAGACTTTTTTTGGTCTTGAGAAAGCATCGCGACTTGCCTCATTTTACTATTAAACTTGAAACAATTCTATTCTGCACGATAGCACTCACAGAATCGCGGGGTTACAATACTCGCAGTTAGAATACGGCACTTCCAATCAGGCAATAACACCGCACATCCCCAGATATGGCCGCCGACGCCTGCCCAGTCGACCACAAGAGTCGCGAAGCTTGGCTCGAGCAGGCCCGAGCCGTCGAAGCCTCCAGAGCAGCAGCCGACGCCTCATCCGCCTCATCCTCCTCCTCTGCGTCCGCGCAGCAGTGCCCCGTCGATCACACCGCAAAAGAAGCCTCTACACAATCATTGTGGTCCTCACGCATCACGTCCCTTTTCTGGTCGTCACCTGCGACTCCTCCTTCCGAGACGGCGGCGACGCAAAAGAAGCCGCATGGGATCCTCGAGAACGACCGTGTCGTCTCGACCATCCCCCGCTCCGCCGGCAACCCGTCTGCATGTCCCGTCGACCATGGCTCGTCGGCCAACCCGCCAGCCAACAACGAGGTTGAGTCGGGCGCCGACGCGGCCTCCGGCAACTGGGTATACCCATCCGAAAAGATGTTCTTTGAGGCCATGAAGCGCAAGGGCTACGACGCCCGCGTCGCCGACATGAAGACTGTAGTGCCGATTCACAACGCCGTCAACGAGCGCGCGTGGAAGGAGATTAAAGAATGGGAAGCGCCGTACCTCGCCGAGTCCAAGTTAGTTTTCTTCTTTCTCTCTGTTACTCCCTAGCAAACATCATTGCTATTCTTGTTGCAGCCTTTACTGACATTTTCTTGATAAACAGATGCAGTGGACCGAAACTCGAATCCTTTGCCAACAAAAACGACCGCATGACACCCACCGCACGCATCAACACCATTCTCGGCTTCACGGCCCCGTTTGATCGCCACGATTGGGTCATTGACCGCTGCGGTACAAAGGTCGAGTACGTGATTGACTTTTACGCTGGCCGTCCGGGCGGCTCTACGCCCGGGCCGAGCTTCTATCTGGACGTGCGGCCGAAGTTGAATACCTGGGAGGGCGTCAAGATGCGCGCCATGCGCTGGCTGTACCTGGCCTGAGGGTGCGAGCGCAGAACTACGATGAATGACTGATACAATACTTGGCCGGCGTTGACCATTCTCATGTACTACAACATGTAAAAACACCTCAACTCATGGGCATGATTGCCATTGCACTGCCTTCACTGCACACAACATGGCGTTTTATAGAGCAAAACTTATTCTCATTAATATTAGATATACACACATTGTAAACATAACACCATGCTACAAGGCACTCTGCGTCCTTTTTCTATCTTTCCCCGGCCTTTTTCATCCAGCTAATACACCCTCTTGTCCATGCGCTGAGCTCTCAGCCGAACTGGGGCAGAAGTCTCCAACGACTGCGTCGACAAGTCCCATCCCTTGGTGATGATACTCTCCCACAATTCGTTAGTTCCAAAATGCTTCACGTAACCATCAACCACCTCCTTGTTACTGCTGAATACACGGTGTAGATCCGAGGTGAACCCCGCCTCTTGGTCCATAACCCAGGCAATTTCGACAGCCTCAAACCAAGCCATGACGGCATGCTTTGGCTGTGCATCCTCCCACAACAGTAAACGAATGACTGTAGTCTTGCTAGGCACTGTGGGTGACACAGTGATGGAGTATTTGTCGCCATCTAGGATCTTGGCACGGCCGGTCGAGCTGCTCATCGCATGCCCAAAGCTCGTCGCGAGCTCAATCTTAGCGACTCGCTGCCCGCAGCGATTCAGGACAGAGGGACTCCAAAGTACGATATACTCGCGCTGAGAGACCTCGGCGGGTGAGAGCACCTTGCCCGACTGCAGATACTCCTGGAATAGAATGGTGGCGCGCTGCCGATTCAGGTTGGTCATCTCCACGCTGCGGACGCCGAGGTAGTTCATCCACAGATGACCCAGGACGAGAAGAATCATCAGGCACACAACGCTACGGTGGTCCTCAACCAGCTTCACCACGACCGTACCGACGAGCAGCCCGATAAGCCCCACGGCGGTTTCTTGACTGGCTTCTTTGGCATTCAGCTCGGCCAGATTGTCGTGCTTGGCAAAGTGCACACTCAGCGCCGCCTTGCTTGCCCCGGCCGACACGCCACATAGCGCGCGGAGCGCCTCGCCGATGCTGAGGGCGGCGACTTTGTACCATGGCGGCAGGTAGGGGCTGTAGAGCTCAAGGAAAAAGGCAGAGTCGTTGAAGAGATCCGCGAGGAATCGGTAGCGCTTGGCGTCGGGCTCGATGCGGAGACCGAAGCGGTGCGCAAACGCAATCGTTGCCACTCTGGAGGTAGCATCTCGCAGAATGGTCAGCAGCAGTGCAAATGTGGCCGATGAATTGGCATCCCCGACGCCGAGGCCTTGGAGGAGTGCTCTGTTGGCGAGCAAGGACGTGATGGTGGAGAAGAAGGCTTGCAGGGAGTCAAACATCTGGTAGGCGAGATAATCGGTAGAGACTGAGTATGGAAATCCTACGGGAAGAAATGAATCGGACAATATTTTCTTCCACTCGCGTAGTGAACGCGAGAAAAGATCGTTTGTGTAGCCTCGCGGTCGAATCTAGGGAACTGGTTAGCCAAGTCGCGCTTTGCCCATGACATGTTTAGAGTACTGTGATTACCTGAATGACTCGACCATTAGGTTGGTGGAGCCATCTAGTTTGAATATGCCCAGACTTGTCGAGTTCGGAAACTTCAATGTCGTTGCTACTGGCGAGCAATGCTGCAATTGAAGCATCTCTGGAGGCTGTACCAGGATCGGTGGACTCCATCGCGCGGTGACTGCGAGACTCTCACAAACGGCGCTGAGGGTGGAAAGGACAGATTTTTAGTTATTGATCCTGTGACTGTCAGATATACTCTTCTTAGGGACGTGTTTCGCTGACAATTTTTTATTTATTTCAGGTGTTTGGTTGACGCGTGAGAATCGACGAATGTGAGATCGGTTGCGTTGTGAGATGCATTTTTGAAACGGGCTGCTGCCAGGCCGGCTGGTGCATTTGGCCGCCAAAATTGCAACCCACGACCGACTGGTAGGAAACTTTTATAATTTTCGCTCTTGCAAGTATTTAATTTTTAGGGATGATTGTGTAAAGTTTCTATTTTGTATATGAAAAAAAAAACCGCTTTTCTGCAATTTATCGCTTCACAGTAGCGCCAGTGGCATCAATGAGGAACTCCTCCGTCTTGATTGGCCCTTCGCCGACACCAGTCTGAATAACGCGGGTGACACCCTCGTGCAGAATGGTAGCAACCGTCTCGTCCAAAACACCCTGCTGCGAGGCAACACCGGCGGTCCAGCCGGAGATGCTGTTCAGGGTCTCGGCAAACGCGCCAAGAACAGCGTCCTTATTCTCTTCGAGGTAGTAGATCACACAGTTGGGGCCGGCGTCAAACGTGTACGCAGCAATGGCCTTGCCGGCCTTGGCATTGATGGACTCGACGGCGCGGATGGCGGCGCGGGACACATCGTTCATGTAGAAGATGGGAGGGTAGGTGTCGGCGCAGCAGGCGTGGAACGAGTTAGAGTCGCGCATGCTGACCTCGGCAAACTTCTCAAAGTTGCGGCTGTGAATGGCCTCCTCCATGGCGGCCATGTTGTCGGGCACGATGCGCTCGATGCGCTCCTTGAAGAGGCCCGAGGTGGCGACGGTCTGCTGCATGCCCGAGGTGGAGGAGACACCCTTCTTGGCGGCACTGGCGACGAGGATGAGGGCGCGCATGGTGGGCCAGTGCGAGGCCTCGGCGACGAGGTCGGCCTTGGAGTCGCTGCCGTCCTCCTTCTCACCCATGCGCCAGGCGACGTAGCCGCCAAACAAGCTGCGGCAGGCGGAGCCAGAGCCCTGGCGGGCGATGAGGGAGAGATCGGAGGGGGAGTCGGGGAGCTCGTAGAGGTTGGCAATGGCCTGGACGAGGGCAGCGAAGCCGGCAGCGGAGGAGGCGAGACCAGCCGCGGTGGGGAAGTTGTTCTCGGAGACAATCTTAAGCGGCATGGTTGACAGCTTGGGCAGCGAGGCATTGGCTGCTTCTAAGGCCGCGCGGCGGGAGCGCAGCTCGCGGAAGCAGGCCTGTGTTCTGGCACCAGAAATGTCAGAGAGCTCGCCATTGAGTGTGAGGCTGTCTTCGGTGAAGGTTGTCGAGCAGGAGGCGGTCGTCAGGGTTCGGAGGTCGGCTTGGGAAAGGGTGACGGAGATTGAACTGTTAGTAGGGAGATTCAACTTGGCATCACGCTTGCCCCAGTATCTATGAGAGTTGAGGTTTTGTCAGTCCACGGTGTTCCGTAAATCCAGGGGTCTCCCTATTGGCGGGGTGGACAAGACGTACTTGACTACAGCAATGTTGACTGGCGCAGTGGTGCCAGCTCGGTAGACAGTGGTGTCGGCCATGGTGAATCGTGAAATCTATGGTCAAATTTTAAAGTCGTTGCGCTTGAGAATTGGAGCCCAATACCGGAGATTGTATTTAGCAATCGTTGAGCAAGAGGACTTTTGACGTTGGAGAAAGCGGTGTCGATGGAGGGGCACCCGATATTAGCTTGGTCGAGCTCAAGCCCGGTGCGGGGCGCTGCTACCAGCTCTACCCTGGATTTTTGCTGGTATATCTTCTTCTCAACGACAAATCGGATTGCCGTAGGTGGCTAAGAAGAGAGGTGCATACTTTGTAAACCACAGGATTTAGATCTCATAGTTCTTAAGTCATGACCCAGTAGGAGACACGTTAAACAACTCAGGTACTGCCTCATCAATACTAAGAAGCCTCTACTCTTTACTATAAATACAGTCGATACGTTCATAGATATCACCCTTCTTGCTATTGGTATAAGCAGCAAGAAGTAGAAGACCTAATTATTAACGACGTTATTGCTAGCACAACAGGGCTCTACATATATGGCACCACAATGTTTGAAAAAAGGATAATATTTAACTGAGGCAACCCTCCCCAATTTTTATTTTATTAAAATTTCAAGTTTTTTTGTCCTTTTCTCTCACATTTTTCAAAAATTTCCCCAGCTTTCAGATGTGATTCCACAATTCTAACCCTGAGCAGGACATCCCGTTTCTGTTCCGTCGGCAATACATTAGCAATTATCCCAACAAGACAGCATCATTGCTGAACATGACAATAGTTCCAGACAACGTCAGAAAGCTCCGGATAGGAGTGAGAGGGTTAGCATTATTCCCTCATCATTTTTGCTTACCCGTTTCTTTTTTTAAATCTTTGTTTTCTGATTTTTCGCCTCTGATTTTCATTCGCCTTTTCTGGCGGTTTTAACCTTTTTTTCATGCTTTGCAACTTTTCAATTTTTTTTCCTTCAATTTTCCCGTTCCTATTCAAAGCGGATAACGCAGCCGAGAGAATGGTGACAATTGCATCAGTGGCAGCATTTGAGAGATCTGCAACAGCTGCAGCAATGGTGACAGCTACTGCAATGGTTACAGCTACTGCAATGTTGACAGCTGCAACATCGGCAACAGTTGCAACACTTGGAACCTATGTCATTCCCTGTTGTAGAAGCTTGAGCCTCATTCGGCGTGTCAACGCGAGTACTACCACTAGGCCCCGAAGCAGCGTCCTCGGAAGTCTTCTCGGCAGTGTCATCAGCGGCCATGCTGAAAAATTGCCACATTTGCACGACCATATACAAAGGTGACTCCTCTGCAGCGGATGGTCGGCCCCAGCGCGGATCACCGGTTTCCCGGAGCCTTTGCTCAGGTGACTGGCTGTCGATTTCGGCGTCGGCGTCGGCGACTGGCGCGCGCTTCCACTGCGCAAAGTCCATAGGAGTATTCCCAAGTGCCATGTAGAGACTATCAAAGGTTTTGCACTTATAGCAACCACATCCTTGATCCTCCGGCGAGTCCTGGCCATCCATAGCGACTATGGGGTGTTCGGGGCCCCAGAGGAAGTCCAGTCGAAAGGAGGCCGATGACAAGGATGGAACGGTTAGTTACAGGAAGCCGTGGTAAGCTTGAAGGGGAGGTGAAAAGGAATTTGCTAAAAGCAAATGTGTTAGGAATTGAAAGGAGAGTGACGGCCACAATGGGCATCGGCTTCTATTTACCGGAGACAATCATGACAGTGAGAGACGCATGACAAGAGCATTTTCCAGTGGCGGCCACTGACAGTGGTAATTAATGGAGATTATGCTTTCAAGAAAAAATAAGGCGCATCTTTGACGAGGTGAGTTTGTAAAATGGCATGCGTTGTTGGGTGCGTAGGACGTAATTTTGCTGTGGCGTAAGCCAGTTTTCAAAGTATATTCAGAATGTAGAAGCGTAGTTGAATCGGTGCCACATCCAGAGGAGAGGCAATTTGGTGATTTTATTTGTATATTGTGTTTTGAAATTCTTCTAAAAGAATTACGGTCTGTACGAGTTCCGTGTAATGGACGTCGCCCTTTGGTAAGCAACGGTGTCCAAGCCGTGGCGTATCAAAGAGGATAGTTAGATTGAACGCTTTTATTTGGATTTAATTTCATCAAAGAAAGTACAATAAGATGGGATTGATTTGACGAGCTTCCTGCCAGGTTCTTTCTTGCTATTCTCTTCCCTAAACGTCTATTTTCGCTCCGCAGGAGGGTCGCTCTTGATAAGAGGCGCCAGCAAAAAGTCCCAAATTAATTTAATCTGCCGTTCGACTGCATGCCAATGGGCATAAGAGTAGCGGCCATTTGAATTCTGTTTATCAACATTTGCTTCTGCTGACTGACCTTTGCCAGCCTTTTGTGAAACTGACTTATACTTGAAAGTCTCATAATTAGTGAGGCTCAAGTTAGTGTATCGTCTATTTTGCGGGGACACAGTCGACATCGATGAGATGTGATAACCGTTGATGTATCACCATGAACCCTTTCCTCCTGATGCCCGGCTTGAACATCCTGTATTAATAGCAATGCAAGATATGGAGTTTGCTTCTGCCTTTTATAAAGTAATCGGCAAGCTCAACGCCCCTGGCAGCCGCAGTGTCGACGCAGTGTTAGCGTCCTTTCTGCATCTTTCAATTGGTGGGTCGATCTTGATCTTCAATTTTTGACGTCATAGTTGGCATGCCGGACCTGCATCCGGCTCGGATTGAGCCTTTTATCTGCTACTTGGCATTTCTCATCTCCAAATCATCGCAATTCGATCAAAAAACACCCGTCCAACCCAAAAAATTTGTAATCGTGGTCTCGCGAGGCCTGACGAGAACGATGAGTAGGGAACTAGGGAGGGAGACGATGCGCGCCGCTGGCCACTGTCGACTTGGTCGACCAATACCCTTGCCTGTAGGCGTTGGAGGCCGCCTTGCTGTCCAACTTGGAAAGCACGTGCACTCTTATGCCCCCAAAAGCGCCCCTGCAGGAAACTCACAGAGTTCCTCGCGATACCGCATTGGAGATAAATCAGTATATCACAGTAACTTTGCAAAAGTTGCGCGTGCCTCCACGGCGACTGTCTACCAGAGAGCCGGGACAAGTGAATCTGCCGACGAGAGGGAGGTTAAGTTCAATGAAGCCGAAGCCAAAGGGGAGGTTGATTCAAAAGGTAGTTACTACACATAAAACTGCCTCGGTGGCCACCAAGACCAGCCAGCTAATGTGCTACATAGGGCGCATTCTCACCACACCAACACGTCTCCTCAAGCTTGTCCTACCACTACCATTCGACGCGAGGCAAGAGCACATCAACAAACAACCATTCGATAAAATAGAAGAAAATAGAAAAGCTACGCCTCCGCTTGCGCTCTTGATACACCCACACCAGCCACTATCATATCTCGAGCGACTGATCCAGGCGGAGTTACCTCCACTTCAACTGGAAAAGAAGGAAAAGACGCCGGACGTAGATTTCTGGGCAGAGGTGGACAAGGAAGCGATTCCTGAACAAACCGGGGCTAAAGCCACGAATGTTGCCTCGTCCTCGGGACTGGGACGTGAAGGGGCACAGACAAAAATTAAGAGCTGGGTGCGATGGAGTTCCAGCACCGAAGTGGGTGACTTTATCCGCGATGCGGCCCGCGGTAAAGAATTCGCCGTCGACATTGAAGGTGTCTCGGAGAAGCTGCATGTCGCGGTGCCCAGCTTCAAGGACCGCACACACTACATGCGCATGAGGCTGCGTCGCATGTGCGAGCAAATTGATGACATGTCACGGCTCAAGAGCGAGTGCGACGAGATTGCGCACAAGAGCGCCTATCGCATGGCCAAGGGTGGCTTTGGCCTGCTCGCATCGTGGTGGGCCACAGTCTACTACGTCACGTTCCATACAGACATGGGCTGGGATCTCCTTGAGCCAGTCACCTACCTCGCAGGACTCACCACTATTATGGCCGGCTACCTCTGGTTCCTGTTCATCAGCAAGGATCTTAGTTACAAGGCGGCGATGAACATTACCGTCTCCAAGCGCCAGAGTGCGCTATACCTGGAGCGTGGGCTCGATATTGGCAAGTGGGAGCAGCTGGTTCAGGAAGCAAACTCGCTGCGTCGCGAGCTCAAGATTATTGCGGCAGAGTATGACGTAGAATGGGACGAGATGAAGGATCTTGGTGGCTGGGAGGTGAAAGAAGCACTGGAAAACGAGGAAGAGAAAAAGAAAAAGAAGAAGGACGACGACGACGACGACGATGAGGATCATAAGAAGCAGTCTCGGAAGCGGGATGCGAAACCGGAACGACGCAAGGAACAGCATTGATATCGCATGTCATATTTTATACCATAGAATTACATAGCATGGCATTAGAACGTGCCTTGATCTAGCCCTTTTTTTGTTTGGAAAGCACCTCATGTAAATCACGCCACTTGTGAACATGCCACTTTATTATTGCTTGCGTGAAACAGGATTTGGGCGCAAACTCATCCCTGAATATACTTCAAATTTAACCTGAGGGCTAAATCTGCTGCTCTGAAATTATTATCGTATTGCGATTATTGCTCGGATCTTTGCGAGCTCTCCCGCAGAGAAGTTTACCGAATGCAACTGAATTATGCTACAGTGGAACCAAGGAGGGATATCAGCTCAGCTCCGTACAGAAAACACCCAATAGCTAAGCCTGGAATTCCAATGACTCAAGTCATATTGGGCCACTGTAAAGCACTTGTCGTGCCACTTGTGGTGGAGAAACGCTCTTTGGTCTCCCTCTTCGGATCGCCGAGCGCCCACTGACAGCGGCACCAGCCGTGCAAGCCCCAATTCGGTAGAATTTACATAAATATCATGTAATTCCTCACACACTCGGATTTATTCTTCTTGCAATAGGGAGAAATTCGATTCGCAACCAAGAAGGGAAGACGAAGCTTAGACTAGGGAACTCGACAGCCCGTCTGAGTTGGCCGCTTTCTGCATTTGAAGAACCCCGCCCCCGCTTTCAGAGCTTTGAGTGGGAAGAGTAACCCGAGGTGCCTAGCCCGCATCAAGACGTTGCTTTTTTCATTTGGCAGGGCTTTAAATATTTCTTTCTTCTTTTCAATCTCTCTCTCATATCTTCTCATAGGAAACTTTGGCAAACGGAAGCTTGGAACCAGGGATTGACATTGGACATTTACTGTGCTCCATGACGCCAGAGACGTTGTACCTGCCTGATGGGCAGACGTATACCGTCAGTCCAGTGTTTGGCGGCGTTGCTTTCAAGAGCAATGATCTCACGCACGGTACACATTTTCCGATAGGCTGGAGTATTGTTCTACACACTGAGGAGGAGAGACTCGTTTTCCCAGATGCATCGAAAGCACCACCGGTCAATGGCGATGATGGTTCTGCTACAGTGGCGCCAGTGGCCAACGACAAGGCAGAGGCCAGCGACGCCATGGACATAACTACAGAGGATGCATCGACGCCAAAAGTCAAGAAACGGGTCCGTCCATTTACGCAACCTACCTTGCAAAAAGATACGCTCTTCATCTCATCTCTCTCCAGCCCGTCCAGCCAGGAGTACGGCCCGCCAGCGAGTCCGACCCGACAGATCGCCATGATCCTGTGGGTAAGCCTGTACTGGTACTTTCACCAGCGCGAGCCGTCGCCGAGCATGAGCACGGCAGCGTCGCACGCAACCCCAGACTCGGCCAAGCCGCGGGGCGAGTGGCGCATCACGATTCAGCGCGACGGCGTGCTGCGCGGGCGCAACCTGATTCCAAAGCTAGAGCGCATGGGCTTGCTGGCGACGGAGCGGACAGATGTGGGCACCTGCCTCGACGACAGCGACGAGACGTGGTCCCACATGTTTGTCTCGAAGAGCATGTTTTGGCAGCTGCCTGCGAACCTGTTTCTATTCACGCTGAAGCCGGTTAAGGGCCACTCGCCCTGGCCCGGCTCGACTGCCTCTCCGAATAGCAGTCGGCCGGGGTCACCACCGCCGGTGCTGTTGGGAGCGGCGCCGACGACGACAGCCGTCACGGCCGGTGCTCATCTCACGCCGGGGACGGCGTCGCCGGTGCCCGGCGTGGCGAGGCTGTACAATGATTTACCCGGGGCGCCGATTCCGACGTCCCTAGGGGGTCTACAGGCGGCGCCGGTGCATCCGATTACGCCCTTCTTCTCGACATCGCACCTGCCGACGTACTACCCGCCGCTCACCCTGCAGTATACATTTACGGACAATATACGGCACCCGCTGCGGCCGATGCCGCCGCGCATGGGTGAGGTCTTTTACACGCGCTTCCTGCCGTCCGTGGGCCGCTACCTGTCGTTTCGTGTGGCGTCGCTCGCGCCCGAGCCGGTGCCGTACTTTGGACCCGTGGGGCCGAGCCCGCCCGACCACCCGGCGCTCGCGGCCCTCTCGGACACACAGCTGCTGCAGTCGTGGTTCGGGAAGCCCCGCGTGAGCGCCTTCTGGGGCCAGTTTGAGCCGGAGTTTCTCACGCGGGCGCTCAAGCAGAAGCATTCGTTCCCCGTGATTGGTCTGTGGGACGGCGTGCCGTTTGGGTATTTTGAGATTTACTGGGTCAAGGAGGATATTCTAGGCAGGGTACTCGGCGGGGAAGCCGGTGATTTCGATCGCGGACTGCACGTGTTGGTCGGGGAGGAGTGGGCGCGGGGACGGGCGTCGGAGTGGATGACAAGTTTAGTGCACTGGTGCTTGACGACGGATATGAGGACGATGAATGTATGCCTGGAACCCCGGATTGATAATGACAGGTACGTTGCCGAATTTACTCTTATTACCCAGAAAGGGGTGGTGATGTATGCTAACAGAAATGGACAGGATTCTCAAACACTTGGATGCATCGGGTTTTGGACGGGAGAGGCAAATATCGTTTCCGCACAAGCAGTCCTGGTATGTCCGACTACGTCGGGAGACGTGGAACGGACCGTTACTGTAGAAAACGTTTAAAAAAAAATGACGTTGTGCACCGGGCATGTTTGGCCGGAGGCTACGGTATTGATGAAGACGTTATGACGCTGTTTGGAGATCGCCACGGCCGTATCCGAAGGGATTTGAAGAAATTACGGCAACGGTTCATGCGGCCCTGAGTGGCAAGCTTTATCAACCAACATCTAGCAACACCTCATCAAAAACCAATGAAAATAAAATATTCCCCAAACAAGCTTACCAGCATCATGATAGCGTCACCAAAACAAATAAGCAAATTCGCATGCTTCTCAAAACCAATAATCTTGTCAAATTCCGACCCTGGTCAAATCGAAGATGTAATGTTCTCCATGTTTTCCGCCCTTCTCGGAAGATCGACAGCATAAAGCGGGGGATGCACCTAAAAGCAAGGAAGCGGAAGGGATTCACTGCACCGCCACAACTGCATCAGGTATCATTGCGTGCGTGTGGCAAAGGACATGTACACAGTGTCTGAAATGAAGGGACGCCAATTACGGAATGAATTTGAACGGAGAATTAGACACGGAAAAGAGAGTGCTGTTTGATACACCCCCCTCTCGCGTCCATAAATTGAACTCGCCATATTCCACATACCTAAGAATGCTATCGGTGTTCACGCGCCGAGTGCTAACACAAGTGGCGCACCCTGTGTCACCCAGAGCTCTATTTGTCGATCACTATAGCTTTTAGGCTTTTAATTGGAGGTTGCCTGTCACGGCTGTCACCGCCTGATTTTCTATGCGCCTCAATAGCTAAGCTTGATCATTTGCAGCTTGTAGCAATTTGGCTGCCTGGTATGCCTGCTGCTCAACGCACACAGCACCGTGTAGAAACCGGGGAACGCAAAAGAATATAAAAAGGAACAAAACGTTGCGAAAATTTACAGAGCCACAATTAAGCAGCAAGGAGGAAAAGAAGTAAATAGAGCATCGGGATTGAAAAGCACTTTCCCACAGGGCTGCATCTGTAGGTGCCATCCAATCTGGTCTGATGACGACCAGCTCCCGTGTCTGGTGCGGCCGACAACCACATGTGAGACCTTTTGACGAGTTGAGGCTCCGGCACTTGAGCGCCATGGCAGCACTAAAAGGAGCTTTATCATTTGTCTGCGGTTTCAAACTGTTCAAATTATGGACATGTGTAATGACGTAGGTACTGTGGCTGTTGTTCACATCACCTACTGTGGCGCTTCTGAAAGGCAGCGTTGAGTTTGCCATATTTTGGGAAACTTGTAAGTCGTGGCTTATTGTAGGTTTTGCAAAGAAACGCCAAACCTCGAGCCACGATAAAGGTTAATTAATAAAATTGTTTTTTTCTACTTCATGTACAGTATTTATAGAGAATACTTAAAATTGGCCTGTAATCTGATTGCTCTCTTTGTATTTGTAGCTGCATTATTCACTTGCCAGCATAGTCTTCTGGAACAGCCCATCTGTCTGGACACCATGAAGTTGTCAGTCTTGGCGACAATCTTGCCGTGTGCCATCTGCGCATCTGCGTCCGTCTTGATCCCCGACTCTCTCCAAGACGGACTGTATGAAGCTCACCCGTACCCGTATGACGCATCGAAGAATCTCATCAAGCGCATCGACGACAACATCGCCGATCAACGTCCCAGCAAGCGCAGCAGGCCCATCAGGGGCTTGAAGACGTGGCCACCACCTGGAAACCTCCGCAACCGCGACAAGCTCCTCCAAGAGACCATTCCTCTCCCCGACACAAGGGCCTTTTGCCGGGTCTAGGAGCACACCATGACGTTCGACAACCTCCACGAGGCCGTCAACCGACTCTTCTACACGCCGCTCTTCTGGATCCCGGAGCGGGCCGCCCGCTTCGCGCTGTACAACGGCACGGTGGCGTACATCTGCAACTGGCGCGTCTGGAGCGCGGGCTCACTGATGGAATACATGGAGGCGATGCGGCTCCTCGACGAGGGCTGTCCTGTGGATAAAGAGCATCAGGGACCCGGGTTACTGCGCGCGGGAAAACTGGCGATTCGGGACTGGGACAAGTTTTATGGGCGCGAAGTGGCGGGCGTGGAGATTTGCCTGTGGGAGACGGAAGATGGGGGCATCAAGCACGATTTGATGGAAAAGGAAGAAGAAGAAGAGTGCAATACGTGGGTGAATGGGATTCGCCGGTATCTGGGGAGCAATGGGGCTTGCGGTGGTGAAGCTGAGGGGCCTTCGTTGGCGGATAAGTTGAGGGACATGTTTCCGTGGTATAATGGCACGATTGGGGCGGCAGTTTCTGGGTAGGAAAATGACTGGCTTGGATTAGATAAGGGAGATAAAAAAGAATAGAGTAGCGTATTGAAAAAAACCAGATATAATCTGGTCTGAGTAGCTTTCCTTGGGGCTTCGACCTCGTCCTTCCTGAACCAGAGATGCCACACCCAGTGTATTTACAGCTCAGACATGACAAGATAGGGCGTAAAAAAAAACCTGGTTAGAGTTTTCTTTCTCTCCAAATGTGCGCGGATTTGAAGGTTGAGTCCATGCCGGGCAACTTAGCAGTGATATCTCAGATGGTGGAGGTGTATCCTGAAGCCGTGGCGTCTCCATTGACGGCGCGGCTTTCGCATACGTTAGAGAGCCGATCGGAGCTCGGCGATTGACACTTTGCGTCTTTTCAAGGAATTTTACGCCAGAAATCATATTAAATTAAATTACACCATCTAGGAATGAATTTTCCTTTCCTGCTGCCTCCGAGGACCGAGTGACGGAGTGCACACGCCTTTGGGAATATTTGATGGACATTTCCCAGAGCGTCATGCACAGTGTTTCTTTACATTCGTTTGACTGTGGCACGTGGTTTCATCCGATTCCTGGGCGGCTGTGGAAATATTGGCCAGCCGTGGTGATATTGGCAGTAGTTTGAAACGATGATTGCTTTTAACTTCCACCTGCATTAGAGTTTGCGGCTCTCTGCCGTCTCTTTTTATAGCAGCTGATCTAGAACGGCAGGGACTCTTTAACGGGCAGTGGGGGATCTTTAGTGACAGTTATAGCGGGTAGAGTGCCGGGTGGTGGGCGGCTGAGCGCAAACAGTGCGCTGTATCTCAATCTCACAGGGTCCAGCCTCGGCCGGAAGCTACTGAAGGCATTGCAGTTAATTCGTATTCTAATAATTCTACCATAAAATGGGCAATAATCTCCGTCAGCTTGACTGAAATAAGATACTACATTTGTTTAATCTGCTGCTTGTCTACACGCCTTTGATTGCGACACTGCACATCATTGATGCGCAACTGACACAGATCAGCACTCCATGGTAAAACCAACTATCACATCTAGCAAGATGCCACTCTGCACGTTACATGGGCCAAGACTCGAGATACCGAGCTGCTACATCAGGAAGCTACATACAATCCACAAAGGTGGCTGCATCTACAGCACAGGCAGCGGGATGTGAGGGATTTAGGTTTGCCCAGGGATATCGGCAAATCTTTTGGCCCGAATACAATAGAATCAAAGAAACTTCAATAAAATAAAATAAAAAATAGCCAAAGTATAACGGCGCCCATAAGCAACATAAGAATCCCAATCTGGGGAAACATAATGCTGACGGCCTCCGTCAGCAGGCCATTACTAACTAACTAGAGACGGGCGTAATCGATGGGCTGGGTGATGACGCAGACGTCATGAGGCTTTCAGGCCTCAAGAACTGTACGCGACAAACTACTTTAGGTACACAAAAGTGCAACGGGAAAATTGATACCTGGTGTTCTACACCATAAACGGATTTTTTTAATTGAAGCATATTTTCTCCCAATCAATTTCCAGTTTCCTTGTTGGGATATGGAGGCCTATGTCGCCGACCGCTCTTTCGGCAAATGCTGTACATATGCCCAGGTTGACTCTGCCAGCGACGGGTATGCGCATGAAAATAATATTTACACATTCGTGTAGGTAACCAAGTAGAAATATTGTACACCTTGAGACCGTACACGAACGTCCACGTAACCCGTTTTCTTGAGGCTGCGCAAGGCAGCTGAATGCTGGGTCTCTGCTCAGCCTGGCTTGAAGGCTGAGGTCGCAGATGGAATGTAACGCTGTGCCGCCCCAGCTTGCAGAGGGCTCCAGCCTTGTCCAACCAGTGGAAAGCCGTTTATAATTATTGATTGAGAGCCTGATGACCAAATGTCCAAGTGGTCGAGATGTGCCTGTGGCCCATCTTGACTGGACGTTTAGAGTTTCAAGTCTCCTCAGTTGAAAGTAGCCATAAAAATAGGAAGAGATGTAATTTTTGCAATAATACAAGAAAAAATAGACAAAAATAATGCGAAATCGGAGTACAGTTTTGCACAGCGACGGGACGGCCAAATTGCCCGCAAGAACGGAGTACAATAGAGCTTCGCCGCTCTTCACGCCGCTCCGACCGTGTGCTGTCGCCCAGAAACAAGTGTGGCTCTAGACTCACACCCTCTTTTAATTCCTAGTTTATCTCGACAAGTGGATGCCGAATGATTCCGTGGAGCGGTTCGATCGGTCGTCGCATTTCTCAAGACCAAGGTCTTTGCATTCCCAGTCGCATGCGCATGCAGAATTGGAAATTAATTACGTTTTATCATGTAATAACTACCGTAACATTATTATTATTTTCCGATACAGAATTATTCAAAATACAGGTCTGTGGGTGCAGTCGTGTGTAAGAGACGCTGACTCGTCCGCAATGACCGACTCGACACGGAGGCATCCATTTTGACTAAGTTTCACCACACCTCAAGGTTTCTCGTCTAAGACGGACAAACCCGGTTGACCAATTAAGCCTGTTTTATTTGGCCAGCCTGGTTCCTCCGATGAGATGAAAAACGGCCGAAGTAGGCAGAACTGAAAGGCTGTACAAGAGAGTTGCTGGGCATCAGTATTGGGAAATGCGCCCCATGGGCACCTTTTCAGCACAGCCGTTGCTGCCTGTGCATTGCATTCCCTGCCAACCAAGCAGAGCGACTTTTTATACGTGTCGCATGATGTTGCTGCAATCGTAGCATGGCGTGCGCAAGGAGAAAAAAGCCTGTGTGATTTGTCCGTGACACAGTGCGCCAAGATGTGCTTTTCCCTCCAATTATGGTGCCCATTCCGGATGGTCGCCTTTTCGCCACACACCACTCCATCAGGAAACTTGGAGGGGAGGGGCGTGTGTGTTGGGTCCCGAGGAAGGACCCAAGTATGACTCGAGCCTCTTTTTACGACACTTTGCTCAGTCACTGATGTGTAGTTATAATATGGCTGACCCGCCCCCCGGATTCTCACAATTCTTCTTCTGCTTCTCTTATTCTTCGATATCGAATCTTGATTATTTTAGACAACGGCTACCTACCCCAGCTGGATCTGGAATTTCATTGCCAACTAATAATTACGTACCCAGCAAACTGTCTTCAACCTTGGGCTCCCTCCACACACACCCACTTGGCCACACAACCCCTCCACCACGCGCTCTAACCGCCGAGACAAACCAGCGCGCCTTGAGAACACCTTTCACATAAACATTACACAAAGCATTTCTTCTAAACCGAAGCATACAAATACACATATATTTACAACGCGTCTCTTCTCTAAATCCCGGACAAGGAGCGAAAAAAGAGCCGTCTTACACCAGCTTACACACCAATATCGCCACTGCTGACGTTCCAGCACACACACATAACTACCTCGCATCCACTTACAACAACCGTGGAGCACCAAACTCGCCACCGGCGAGTAACAAGGAACAACAGCAACACAACTGTGAAGACAAAGCCAGAGGTATACACCTCCGGGACTCAACCTGACCAGACGGCGACGACCAAGTCTCGCAGTCAAAGGTCACCATCTCTGCCCAAAGCTTGCAAGCCTACAGAGACCACAACCACCACCAGCAACCAAAAGATGGCGCCCAAATCGTCCGAGGCGGCCTCGCCTTCCACCACCACCACAGCCACATACTATCTCGTCCCCAATCTGCGTGCCGTCGATTCGGGCGCGCGTGAGGTGGACCTCGATGCCCACTCGTGGGTGCGTCCCATTGTCATTGAGGATGAGGACCTCATGTTTGGCGGCAAGTCGCTGAGCGCATGGTATGAAGAGGAGCGCCAGCGACAGAGCAGCGGCGGGAGCGTCGCGGGCGGCAACAGCAGCGACGAGGAGCAGCACGAGGAGAGACGAGGTCGTGAGCGTGTGCGTCGGCATTACAGCCCGTCCAAAGCGCATCGCAAATAAAAGTGCTTTCCTCTTCTCTTCTTGTCCTTTGTTGATACACCACATCATACACACACCAACCACCTTGACGACCCGCTCCACATGCAGACCGCTCCTTAGCCGTGCCAAACCACATACCAACAAATCTACACGACTCTTGTTCATGGCCCTAATTTATTATTAGGCAGTAACCTCATTCACTGCCCAAGCCAATCAATAACCCCTCTTTATCACTAGACGGATACACGAATTTTCTCTCCGGGCAACCTTGTTGCACTATGGTTGCTTATGCATAGAAGAGCTGTTATGAAGATGCTCTTCGCCTCACGGCGTTTAGACGGATCGGTTTTTTTTTCTGTTCATTTTTTCTCTCTCTATTGTTTATCATCTGTTTTTCGTTTTATCTTTTCACGAATGTGCTTCTTTTCAGCGATGCATTTTTTTCCGGGTTTGGCTTTCTCCTGCATGGCCGCACGAGAAGCTGTGGGCCTCTTTCTTATATTGCGTCATTGATGTTTCTTCTCACTCACTCACTCACTCTCTCAACTCATCTCTGGGACAGTATGCCAGGAGAGCTTCCGGCCGCTGGAGGGAATTTTGATTTTTGTTTTAAGCACATGTGGGCCTTTGAATTTTTGTAACGATGACGAGGCAGATGACACAAGGGAGAAAGCAACGATTTATACCTTGAGCGCTGCAGATAGCTCAACTGAATGGCAGAAATACCATAAATATTCTACTACTACAACTGATTTTTTTTCATTTGCAAGTGATGTAATGATGTAGCTTCATCTACTACCGCCACCACTTGTAGCTATGCAATAAAATGATGATCACCAGACTGCTGGAATGAGATCAAACTCATCACCAAAAAAGAAGCTTTGACATTCACATCATGAGCCAGCACTGCATTCTTAGGTCGGGGGTGTGCCGCAAGGAAAAAAAATCCAACTTCCTTTTTGAAAGTCTTGTAAAGAACCGCGGCAGCCATCATTTCGAGTATTTAGTCCCCGCCTCCTCCCCGCCTCATAAGGCCGAGGTAGAGGAGGGAAAACCCGCCGTTACCCCGGCCGGAGGAAGGGTGTGTGGGGCCGGCCTATGCGGCGTTGTTTCGGTGGGCATGTGAAAAAGGCCGAGAGGGGGGGTGCCACAGTCAAAAAGTTGGGACGAAATGTGAAGACAAGATAGGTTACCCCCTTCGGGTTGCAGAAGTATGAATCTGGAGAGGTGACAAACCGTGAGGAAGAATTTAATGTCGGAAGTTTCCTCTATTGGTGTCGAGCTTTCATATTGGTGTCCCCTTACTGCGGCCACGGATTGATTAGCCCTGTAAGGCGCTGCAACATGCCTGTAACTACTAGCTACCAGAAGAGCTAAGTCGCTACCAAGGCAAGCGGTGTTTGGGCGCACTTTACGCGACTAACCACGGAGCGCCGGATGCTAGCTGCCAGAAGATTATAAATCCACCATTCTACTTACTATTGTAACTCGGGAACCTCGCGGGGCTTGCCAGTACATAATATGTTAGGCGGCGCGAGATTCATACTACGGGATGCGCCAGGCTATTCAAGATGTCTGTACAATGCGGCACCACGGCGCAGCAATGCTCGCGTCCGGGCTGGCCGACTTCATAACAGCGCCTTTGGGTGCGGACAATCGCGGCCATCCATGCACCGGAACTTGAGTACGGATTCTCCCGCAGAAAATGGCCCAAAGACTCCAGACGATAGCCTCGTGAGGCGAGCTGTCCGCATCTCCATGGCCCCGCTGAACGGCAACGTCCAGATGAGGTGCACAGTCTGCACCGCCGACGGGGCCGCGACCAACAAGACGCTGAGCAAGACGGACGTGGCCACGCAGTATGGCCTGAGTCCTCGCGACCTGCAAACCGTCGATCTGCCCTCCCACGGCTTCCCGCACATTCTTGTCCGGGATGCTACCATTCTGTTTCACGTCTTTGACCTGCGCCTCCTCATCCAGGCCGACGCCGTCCTCCTCTTTCACGTGGACAACCTCGCCGACACGACCATTTCGCACGTCTTCACCTATGATTTGGAGCAGAAGCTTCAGGGCCACCACGCCCTGCACAAAAAGACGAATGAGGCGTTTGAGTTTCGTGTCCTGGAGGCCGCGCTCGGCGCCGTTGCGGCGGGACTGGAGGCCGAGTACCGTGTCGTGAGGCGGGACGTCCGCGACGCGCTGCAGAGGCTCGACGAGCAAATGGCCGGCCGGGAGGAAGACTCTGTACACACGGCCCTCCGCGAGCTCCTAGATCTGGGCCGTCGCCTGGCTGACCTCGAGCAGCGCGCGCGGCTTGTGCGGAACGCGCTCCAGGAGTTTCTGCGCGAAGACCAGGACATGGCTGATCTATACCTCGGCGACAAGAAGCAGGGCAGGCCACATCGGGCGAACGAGCATGCCGAGGCAGAGTACCTCCTCGAGGCGTACTTTCGGGCCCACGACGCCGTGGTGCAGGAGGCGGCCGGGCTGATGGCAAATGTGCACAGGACAGACGACACTGTGCGGTCGGTACTGGCAAATCGACGGAATCAAATCATGATTTTGGAGACTAAAGTGGAAATTGCGATGCTGAGCATGGCGTCGGCGACGCTCGTGGCTGGGTGGTATGGCATGAATACGGTTAATTTCCTGGAGGAGAATGTGTATGCGTTTGGTGTGATTGCCTCGGCGTCGGTGGTTGGCGGCGGTTTGATATGGATGTTTCTTCTGAGGAGATTGAAAAATATCCGAAGGAGAAAGTTTTAAATGGTTCTTTTACGAGTTTCTAAGAGTTGTTTAAGGCCCTCATCGGTAGGGTGTCTGTAATGCAGCCATCTGAGCAGTCAAGACGGATTTGCTGCCGCTTGTCAATGTACAATGCCTGGATTAGAATGCCGCTCTATAAAATAGAATCATTTTACATTTCGAGAGACTTGTCCGCACTAGGTGAGGTGATTACTGTTCAAATAATTCCATTGAGGCATTGATCAACTTTCGAGCTCTGGTTCGCCAAGACGTAAATCGGAAGTGCTTAACGGGGCTTGGCGGCATACAAATCTTTCCCAAATACAGAATCCTCACAAATTGTTTCCAAATCAAATCGCCCAGCTATTTTTCAGCGATTTTTTTGGTTTTTGTAACGCAGTGTCTACTAAGCATGAGATACGTCCGGCAGTACGTGATTTGGCCATGCTTGGGCCGATTTGCCTTCTGGTTGCCCGTCAGTAGCAGGAAGAAAGCAGCCTGCTACCCAGCATATATCGGCAAATGTCGAAAATTCCAATGAACCGGAGGCGTCGCCCAACAAATCCATTATTATTCATGATTATTAGATCAAACCTGGTGGAGATTTGCTAAGTGGGCTGGTTAACTACAGCGTAAGCTCAACGGAACTCGCAAGCCACAATAAGCATCGGGGAACTGCGTGGGCTTTAGTCTTGTAAGTTAAGGCATATGGCATGTAGTCATCTTTTGCTGACCATCGTCAGTTCATCTTCTTTTTCTTTCGTATTTTCATCTTAAATGCTGCTTCACCATGCAGGTACAGACGAGAGAACCCTCAGAAGGCAACCCGATGTTGATGAGCCAGGGGAAACGGATAACGGAATAAGCTCTCATTCCGCATTCCGTGTCCCTAATTGCAGAACTTTGCAGATACTGCCTTGTTTGAAACCGTCGCTGCACAAACATCTCATGCTAGTAAAGCTGCAGGGGAATAAAATTTATTCATCTTATCCAGTGGGTATCCTTTTGGCAAACCTTACCTAACAGTCCCACTATCGAATCTACCTCCAGTGTTACAATCGGTTATACCGTGCCACCATGCTCCCTAGGTCTGAGCAAGCTGATGACTGAAGCAGGAGTACAAACTTACGGCCCCTTTATTTTTCAAATGGGTCGTAAGATAAATCGTACTTTGGACTCGCCTGTCGATGCTGCTTTCGTTCTCCTGAGCGTCATTTAATCAAAGCAAAGGTTTGGGTGGATTTAGGCCCAGTCTTGCACCGGCGCTAATAAACTATCACAATCACTGTTGTCATGAGAGGAGAATGGACAAAATTCTCCACCTCGAACCCCTCCACACTGCATGAGAACAAGATCCCTCTCAGCTATGGCCAGCGAGGATGGGTTGAACCTTGATACCCCGATTTAACCACCGGGTGGTACATTCCGTCCCAGGCCTGCGATCTCACCAGACTTGAATCACAGAGATCGAGAGCACGACTGCGGCATACTCGTAAAGGAATTATGGGAATGGGCTGGGGTTACTATGCCCTTTGATCTTTGAATTGCTAATTGCCGTTCAGGCATGCTGTAACCCGCATCATCCAATACTTTAGGCAAATTCTTACTTTGAATTGGTTTGTCCTCTCACATTATTGGCCGGGGTCAGATGACCCTCCGATAGGCCTTATACAATCAAAATTGCGCGATGCAAGAGGCGAGTCACAGCGCGAGCCACTCACACTTGCATACACCCTTGCCTTGTTGTCATGTAAGACTTTTCTGTCGAAAAACCTGGCAGGCGTATTTCCGAACGGGCGCTCTCCAAGTAAAACATTTTTTGTTTTGCAGTTTCGCCGAGAATTTAAATCGCCGAGTTGGCTGAAGCATTCCAGTTCAGCCCATTTTCTTGCTAGTGGTTATTAGGCGAGAAGGCCAAGAAACAGTCAACTATAATAACTCGAACGTTTAAATTGATACAGTTTTCCAGCTCTTTTAAGTTTGAAAAAAAAAAACGCTCGGAGTACTGGTCTCGCAAGCCAAAACAGTGGAGGGCGCGATTTTTCATCCGTCCAAACCGTTGTCTTTGTCAAGCGCATGAAGCAATCACGCGCACTTTCGTACAGTCCTTGCCCGTACTTATTTTTTTAACAATAAAAAGGAAAATTCACCCCGGTTCTCTCAGCCACGTCATATCAGTTATCGGCTTTGGCCCGCGCATCCGTACACTTCGGCCGCTCAAATAAGCAGTTTTTATCACCTCATGGTGCCTTTATTAGCCTACTTGGCTGTCCGGCTAGTGGTGGGGTGGGCCAGTGAGACCCTTTTGTGTTCAGTCGTCTGGTATGTGTATGTAGCTACTTCTTTAGCCATCATTATGTGCTTGTTCAGGAAGAAGGAGGGAGGGAACAGTGACAAAAAAAAAGCTTGTGGGAGGAAATGCGGCCCGACGAATGTCTAATTCCTCCCGCTGGCTATGGTTTACTTGGCACCCCCTCTTCTGCGAAGTGTTCCTCCCCCCTGTTCGCTGTCAATGCTCAGAAATGCATGTCTCGCCCGTTTTCTTTTTCGTCGTCTTTATCCGTATCCGCCCTCGATATTGCGGCCGACATGGCGGGAACGGCAGTGCACCATTGCAATTGATCCCAAAGTTAAAAACTTCACAAATGTCAACGTAACATGCACATGCTACACTGCTATTCATAAAATTACAAGCTGAAAACTTTGTATGTCTATCTCTGTTGCCATCTACGTAGGTCTCCTTTCCCCCGCCTTCGTAGAAAGCTTGTTTCCTGGTGTAGACAACTGGTGCATGCCTCGGAAGTGCTTGGTTTACGTGGGCTAACCTATTAACTAGTTAACTGCAACATGGAGCCCAAGGTAAAGGTAGTATAGAAATCGTGCATCACCTCCACTTGGTCCAGTTTATGCCCACTGTCCTGTGCAATGTGCCGACGACCGCAGCTCTCAACCTGCGCTCACCATTAAAATCCCTGCACTCTTCGTACATTTGCCTTCAAAGCCGAACACAACAGGCTGCCCCACTTTGGGTCAGACATCGGATCGGCACTCTAGCTTGCCCAAGCGAGCTAGGGAAAAGAGGATTCAACTAAACTAACTACTTGTGCCACGCCCCCA
>FWCC01000204.1:0-212927 GCA_900169235.1 Zarea fungicola
CTTGTGATGTAGATGAAAGATGTCTGGCAGCGAATCTTCAGCCAGTCCAGAAGACATAGGGTAGCTACAGGTACGAATACGAGTCTAGGCCATCGCAGCCTGACACCATCATACCATCATAACATCCATCAGCAAACCACGGCAAGAGAAGACGAATAAAATCTACAAAGAAATATATAAAATTCGCTGCATTAAATGTAGTGATCTACGTATAATATCGCGTGAATTATCCCGGTGCCTGCATATGCCCGTCATAAATAACCTGCAGGTCGCGCGTCTTTGGTGGGCCAGTTGGTTGGGTTGGCCAGCGCATCCCAACGGCCAGTGGCTGCCGCCCTGCATATCAAACAGAAAAACAACGCTGCAGCGCACCACGGTCTCAACCCAATCTTACTCCTGCAGCAAGCTAAACCGCGACTCCCGTCTTCATCCCCCGCCGCTGTTGGTTGTCGTGTTGCTGCACCCTGGCCGTGTGCGACGCAATAAACGTGGCGTTGAGAGTTTACAGGTAATCATTGCTGCATGTGCGCCAGAGCGCGCGTCATGGTTGCACGACCACAACAGCGCCCAATCAGGAGGCCAAGGGAGCCAATAAATCGTTATTGTCATCGAGGCCCTCCTCAATACATTTAGTCGCGCTTGGATTGTCTCTGGCGCTGGCCTATACAAACTTTGAACAGCGTTTGGCTACAGTCACCACATCACCACATCAACACTCATGGGATGGAGGAACAGACCAAGAAAGCCACTGGCTTCTTGCGCGGGCTCTTGCGACGAGGCAGCGTCGCGACCAAGGACAAGGCAAGTAGTCTCAGCGAGAGCATTGGTCGGAACCAGTTCTGATATCTAGTCTTGTTCATTTTACAGGCCAAAGTGGAAGAGGTCAGGCCAAGAGCCACGGAGCCCAGGCCGCGCAAGCCACGCCCAGAGACGTCGGCCATGGCGCAGCCACGCAGCCCTACTGCGCGCCTCCGTAGAAGAAGAGTCACTCGATTCACTGATGAGGAGGGTACTGAAGTAGATGGCCAGCAGTCACCGCAGACGCCGCTCACAGAATGGCCCCCCAGCGGCATGTCCTCCCAACAAGAGCTCTCCCGTGACCAGGCCATTACACTTATTACCCGCGGCGCTCCATCCTTTAAAGGCTACAAACGAGCTGTTCCGCATGTTTCCCACGAATTTTACGCCCTATATGCCGCCTCTTCTGGTAATCGGAATGACGATACCGACCGCGTCAACTTGCATGATGCCATGGTGCAGTTGATGACGTTTCGCATGGCTGGACCAGCCGAAATCACGTCGCCCTGGAGCACCCTGGAGCAACCGAGCTGTGCCTATCGCTTCGGCTCCCGGCCAGGCACCATCACCCTCAATCACTGGGCCGCCATGATTAGCCAGCTACCTGATAAGATTGCCTTGCGTGATTCCGGTATTTCACCGCGAGCGCTGACCTTGGCGCAAGTCTTTGAGAGGCTGAGAGAGCTGCAAACAGAACGGGAGGACCCGGATGAGGGTGCGCTCTATCGTACGCTATACAAACGAATACTGCGTGACCCAGATCGCATACTCAGTCCGCACAAAAGCTTGGAGAAGCAAATCACGGACCTGATTCTGGTGCTGTCGCGGCCAGACTGGATTGACTTTACAGATCCCAAGAACCAGGTTGTGACACGATTTATCTTTGATCCATTTCCAGAGGACCACGACCAATATTTGCGTTTTTTTCATCAGCTACTCCTCAGCATCGAGCTCAACATGCGCATACACAACAAGCAGCACGGCGACTACGCCAAAGACAAACTCTTGCAGCAAATACCCCCAACAATACGATGGAACCTGGCGTTGGCAAAACGATGGAGCGACTACGTCCGGGTAGACAGCTACGGGCCGACAGTAGATGATGTGAAATTGCGGTTCAAGCTCAAGAAGCGACAAGTAAAGATGCTGAAAAAGTTTGCGACAACCCTCAAATGGCCAAACATTGGCGACACCCTCGACGCACTACGAGAGACGGAGGAGGACCTTGCATCAGACGCCGTGAGCTCCGACGCGTACGCATTCTTCAGCGGCCTTGTCCTGCCAGGGCTCACGTTTCCATTCATCATCATGAACACGCTCATCGACACGGACCCCGACGAAGCCACGGATGCATTGGCGCTCCTTTCGCACGTGCACCCAAGCTGCGGCTTCCAGTACCGCAACAGCTATACCTACTGGACGACGTCTTGTATAGTGGGCAAGGTGCTCGCACCGACCTGCCAGGCGCTGGCGGGCTGGGTCGGGCCTGCCTGTCCCACGGCGGATCTGGGGCGGTCGCAGATTGCACGCATTCGCACCCGCCAGCCCAAGCAGGTGCTGCAGCGGGAAGACGTCGAGAGCATGGGCGAGAGGTCGGATCCTCTGGGGCCGCCCTCGGAGATTTATCCCGTCGAAGAATATGTCCTCGTGACGCCGGAGACAAACTTGGCGGCGCCCCTCGACGCGGCTCGGGTGGAGATGCTCACGCTGCGCGAAGTCGCCCTGCTCGAGACAACTGCTGCTGGACAGCAGCCAGGGCCGAAATTATTCGACGCCACCATTCAAGTTGCCGTCGATGGCGTGTCGTGGCCGCTTCGCCTGACGTACGATGTTTCGTTTGTGTGTGCCTGGCCGTGTTCCGATGGACCGCACCCGCTCTTTTTCGACTACATCTACAAGATGATTCCCGTAGACGAGATTTTAAGCGTCAAAGACTGGGGGGGGCTGTACAAGTCGAAAGCAGGCAGCCTGCGCAGCGCAAGAGCTACGCCCCAGCCAATGGCGCATGGCGGCAAAGGCCCCGCTCATTACCCGGCCTCTGTTGGTGAAGGGCTCCAACAGCAAGATGAAGAGGAGGTGCTTGTTGTCGAGGCTTTTGGAGTGCCGGATCATGAGGTTTTAGTGAGAGCCTGGTGCGCGCATTGGGGACTGAGCGCCGTCGTCGCAGACGTGGGCAAGACATGGTAAGACTTTGGACCACGGCGTATGATGCCAAACAAGTCAGACTAACAGATGTAAATAGTATAGCTTGTGCCATTCGCGAGTGCTACGCTGCTGCGTTGACTGTGCTCATCCTGGTTGACGACACAAGAAGACGCGACGACCGCCAATGACCGCATTATGAGATACGAAGTTTACAGAGGCTCTGGTGACTGAGAATCCTCACTGATTGCATCATGAATATATGATTTCTTTTTTTATTCATCGTTTGACGGCGGATAACGGCAGCCTGGGCGTTTTTTCGGATGGTCTGTCAGCACGGGAGTAGGCGAGAATCTGTGTGGCGTTTTCGATCCTGGGAGCATATGCCCATTCCGGCAATGGTAGCAATAGAAACTGGTGGGCCGTTACTGGCACATGATTTTTTTTTAGATTTGCATCACAATCGAAAGCCGTTGATTTATCCTGGTCATTTAACTCGAGTGTTAGCACGCGTGAACTGAACTGGAGATGATATGGGGATTTGAGGCAAAAGTTTGGTTGTTCAGGCGAGAAGTTGTAATCAAGCATTTCAAAATTGTTCCCCGAGATTTATTTCGGGGTGCAATGTTTGAGATTCATAAGCCGCGGTATTTCATAGAAATAACGCTCATCAAGTAAAGTTTCGAGAATGGAATTGTCTGCGGAAGCCTACTTACCAGTCTGCTGCTTCCAGTCTGGCTAGATGGCCAGTGCTGTTGGATTGCTAGCCCCAGCATTCACTTGAGCAAATTTGGGAACGGAGATGAATATATAAGAGGCAATTAAATATGAAAGATGAGTCAAAGAAGAAAAATACATGCAGGGCTAAATGTTCGGCTGCCAAGGTTGAGAGCCTGCTCATGGGATGACTCAGTCGGGGAGCGCAGCCTGATTGAAGCCGAGCGAGGGCAGAAAGTATTGTATTGAGCGCGGATAGACAGAAAATCACAGAACCCAATGTGGCACATGCATAATTACAAACATGGTTACTATCATTTTTCTCCATATTTACTGTACTATTTTGCCAGCCTGTGCTGCCATCCTGGCTGATTTGGGTCGTCTTTGCTAGTGACAAATTGTATCGCGGAGAAACGTTCCGTTGCCATCGCCTTTTGAATTGCAAAGCACTCTTTACAGGGGAACCGAATCCCGAAATACCGTTCCCGTCGAGCTGGAGATCTATGGTTAGCTTTTTTTTTTCTTGCGGGGAGATATGATTTTAAGACTTACGCCCAGGGATATCGGTCACCAGGCAGCTCAGTGGCCTCAGCATGTCGGCGCAGCTCTGCCACCTCGCCATCACTGAGCTTAATATCCATTGACTTGACATTCTCTTCCAAGTATTTAATCGTGGTCGTTCCGGGAATCGAAATCATGTCGTCGCCCTGTGCCGCGATCCACGCCAGGCAAATCTGCGTCGGCGTCGCATCATGCCTCTCTGCAATCTCGCGAATCCGCTCCACCAGTGCGAGCACCTTGGGAAAGTTTTCCTTGGAGTACTTTGGGATGCCGGCCACAAAGTGGTCTTTGGGAATATCGTCGTGCGACTTGAACGTGCCGGTGAGGAGGCCGCGCCCGACGGGGCTATAGGGAACAATGCCGATGCCCAGCTCGCGACACGTCTTGAGAATGTCCGTCTCGGGCGACTCAATGTCGAGGAAGAGCAGGCTGTATTCGACCTGGTATGCGGTAATCGGGTGGACGGCGTGCGCTCGACGAAGCGTGGCAGCAGAGCACTCGGACAAACCGAGGTAGCGAATCTTGCCCTCACTTGTTAAAAAGAAAAAAAGTTAGTCGGAAACAAATAAAACACCAGCTATAGATTGCAAAACTAACGCCTTTAGCTCGGCCATGGCCTTGATGGTATGTTCAACGGGGGTCTTGTCATCGATACGGTGGCAGTAGTACAGATCAATAGTGTCGACGCCCAGTGTCGCCAGGCTCTTTGCGCAAGCCGCCTTGACATATTCTGGGCTGTTATCTATTGTGCGTCCCCCATTTTCGTTGAGTCGAATGGCGAATTTGCTGGCGAGAAAGATGTCGTCGCGCTTGCCCGTTCGCTTGAACCATTCGCCGACACGAGCTTCGCTGCCGGCGTAGACGTCGGCCGTGTCCCAGAATCGCTCCCCAATCTCGTGCGCACGGTCGAGAAAGGCAATGGCCGTCTCGACACTGGTGTCCTTTTGTTTATACCAACCGGCAAAGGACATGAGACCGAGGCCAACACCAGAGACCTGGGGACCATTGCGGCCGAGGGTACGGGTCGCCAAGGACATTTTGAATAAGTACTTGTTGAGCTGGCGAATTGGGATTCTGTTTCCTGCGAATAATTTCACAATGCAAAAGTCGGGATGCTTCTCATTCAACAATTGATTCTATGCAGCAGAGTGCAGCTTTATATAAGGAACAGCCACACTCCCAACCATGATATAACACCACCAGAGCGGAGAATGCGGCATTACCCAATTTATTGTTTGCATCTGTGATGTCACAAATGGCGGATTTTGTAATCAAAGCGCCACTTCCAATAACGCCGAAAGAGCTCAGAAGGTTTAGACAATACTTGCAGGGTATTATGCCATGATGCATCCCACATCGCCGACACAGCTGAGCCGAGGCTCCACTACAACCAGACGAACTAGAGTTAGTTTGGATCGCTCACGAGGAGTGTGTAGCGCCAAAGATTGAATCGCAGGGAGAATCGAGAATCCATGGACTTTTGCCCCTTAACACCGATTGGCACCCACGGACGAAGCTCAGTAAAGGCGCCAGTGGCGAATAGAAACATGTCCTGGCTTTCAAAACGGGGAGAAGGGCGGGGTAGAATAGCAGTGTGGTGTTGAAGTTGCGTTATGTTAGTTGCTGCGTTTATTTCCTTTGCGGAGTTTGATGGATATGGGACAAATGGCCAGCTAGCAATGCTTCTTTTTGATGTACATTCGGCTCCGACAAAGATTTATTCTTCTTGGTAGGTTGACCTCATCTGCGTGGCACCTGAACTTGGGCAACCAGGAAGCCCATTGAGATAACGTTGATGGACTCATCACCAATGACTGAATAGAGTGAAGTGTCCCTGCGAACGCTGACTTTGCGGGAAAATGTGGATATATAAAACGTAGATGACGTTGAGATAGTATCACCGCCTTTCCCATGCCAAGAATACCGCAATCGCAATCCCACAACCAAGGCATTAAAGCTGCTTAACTCCGGCCACTCAGGTGAGTCACAGTGTAAGCTCGTTGTTTGCCTGCCGGCCAGTCACTTCCCGGTATTTTTGTCGGTACTCAATAAAAACACGTAGAAAAATAGAGAAGCCTGGTTGAACTTGAAACAGTCTCAAATTATCGGTACCTTACGATGACACCAGATCTCACCTATTTTCTGACTGGCCCCAGCCACCCACCACGTGGGGACAGTCTAACGATGCCGAGGATTTCGATCCAGAACAGCCACAGACATCGGGCTCATCACCAGCCTCTGCCACAGCTTCTTCCCTGACCCTCCCATCCTTGTCCAACGTAAAGAAACTCGCATTAAATTAAACGTAAAATCACCATGTCCGAGACGGGACCTAAAAAGGAAAAGGACGGCTTTGACGTGACCGCATTCTTGTACGTTTTTGTCCGCCCGCGCTGCGCAGACCGCCTCGGAGGCCTCGCGCGCGCGAATTGGACCCTGATCAAGAAGACTGACGATTGTCGCGACAACGCAAAAATAGGCAAAAGAATCTCAACAAGGGAGAGCTGGCCCTCAAGCATGCCGTCGGTCTAGGCGCGCAGCCCAATGTGGTCCCTGAAGGAGACCCAGTTCACGATGGCGAGGCGCGCAATGTCGAGGTCGGTTGGCATCCTGTCGGCGGCCTCGCGGGCAAGTGGTTTGCCGACCGGACCGGCCTTGGCAAGATGATTACAGAAAAGATTAACAAGTATCCTGATCCGACGCAGCATTGGGCGGTTCTTGTGGGAGACTATGTCCACCAGCTTTGGATGGTGAGTGTGCCGCAAGACATGGCATCACTAGCACCACTGGCCCGCTGCTAAACATGATTCTTTGTCGCAGGATGAGAATTTCCACATCATCTACACAAATGAAAAAGTCAACCGCGAAGAATGGAAAACGTTTACCGTTGGCCAGACACGCTTCAACGACGATGCGCTCCGACGTACTGGTGAGCCGACACATCCCTGCACTCCATCATGAAATGGGATCTTTTTTTTTTCTCGCTGACAAGAGTAGGCGAGACCGTCATTGCCACGATTCGTGAAAAGACGCCAGTGTACAATCTCATTACCAACAACTGCCAGACCTATGCGCTGCAGCTTCTCGACGCCATCAAGGTCGGCGCGCAAAAGGAGTTTGGCACCACGCTCGCCGTCTACGAGCGCATCTTTGGCCCCGGCAAGGTTGCCGATCTCTTTGGCAAGGAGGGCCACCCGTCGGCGGACGGTGGTGCAGCTCCCGCCGCAAGCGAAGGCGAGGAGAATACCGTCGGCCTGGCACAGCAGCTCATGAACGACCACACCGCGCAGCTGGATGCGCATGAGCAGATGAACAAGAAGAGCGGGGAGCTCACGCCGCCCCGGGAAGGCGATGGGCAGAGCCGAGAGCTGGATGGGGGCAGCGGCAATGAGAGCGATGGTGGCGGCGGCGGAGATAAGAAGGGGAAACGCACTGCCGAGGTGAAGAACCAAATTAAGAATATCTTTAATCGGTTCTCGCGTAGTAAATCGTCAACATAGGCTATGTACTAGCTATGTACTAGCTATGAAATTTACTTTTGCTGATGACGAGGATGAATTGATACCATTTCAAATTCAAGAATCCTTTCTTTTGCTCTTTTTTTTTTCTTTTTTTTTTAAAAAGAAAAGATTTTCATAAAACATGGTTTGTTGCAATCTAGAATACATGCCACCGTTACATCGTTACAAACATCTCAAGACAAAACAGCAGCCATCATGGCATACATCTGTTCAGACTCCCTTTGGCTCAAACAGGGCCACAGGGACGCCTTTGCCAGGGCAGCCGACCAGCTCCGCCTTCAGAAACTGCGCATCCCAATCGCCGCGGTACTCGAGGCGCTCGTATTTCTGCAAAATGCGCACCATGGTAAAGGCCATGGACGTCATGGCAAAGTTTTGTCCAATGCAGATGCGCGGGCCGCCGTTGAATGGCACAAACTGCCACGGCTTCGGCGTCCAGTGCTCCCACCGGTCTGGGCTGAAAATGGCAGGATGCGCAAAGGTTTCCGACACTGGCGGATACAAGTCTGCACGACGCTGCATTGCCAGGGTACTGTACACACAGACGTCGCCCTTGAAGACGGCAATGTCGGGCTCGCCGGCAGGTGTTGGCAGAAACGAATCCTCCACTAGCAAACCGAATTAATTTTTTTTTCTTCTTCTTTTTTCGTTCAAATTAAAGACTTACAGCAGCTTCGTAGGTTGAATGGCACGGACGGGTACAGTCGCAACGTCTCATTTATCGTGTGCGTGAGATACGTCAGGTTCTTCAGGTCCTCGTACGACGGTGTGCGTGTCGGCCCAACCTCATCTAGAATCTGGCCTCGCAGTTTGGCCCACACCTGGGGCTTGTTGGAGAGCTCGTACATGGCCCACGAGAGCGTCGCCGCCGTGGTATCGCGGCCTGCGATGAGGATGGCCGAGATTTGGTCGCGGATGACTTTTGGATCGCGCGAATGCAGCGCAATGTTGTGCAAAAAGGTAAACTCTTGGTCCGACTTGGACAGCTTCTCCAGATCATCCATGTTCATCCGCAGAGCAGAGTCAATGTACGGCTTGATAAAACTGTCAATGACCTTGATGCCGTTGAAGTATTTGTCGCGTCCAGGTAGAAAATGGCGAAAGTTGCTATCCAATCATTATTAGATCTGCTGATGCGACGAGGATGGCCGACTGGTACTGTACAAGACTTACAACATAATGGTGCGAATGGTCTGGAATCGCTGGACCTCTGTAAATGCTTGGCTAAACTCAATCTTGGGGTTGTCCAGTGCGCCGACTGGCTGCCCGAGCAGAAAATCGGTAGACACGTCCAGGGTCATTCGATAAAATATGTCACTAATATCAACCGTCTGGCCTGAAGCAGGCAGAATGTCCAGCATCTTTTCACAGTACTTGGAGAAAATGTCAATGTTGCGGAGGCGATCCTTTGTAAACATGGGCCGCAGGAGGGCTCGACTCTGTTGCCAAAGCTGGCCATCAGTGGTGAAGATGGAATCCCCGAGAAAAGGACTAGCAGACTCGTGCACGATGGTGCCTTTGCCAAAGTCGGTAAATTTCGTGGCGAGTATGGCCTTGATATGCTCAGGATCGCGAGTGAGGATAGCACGACGTCCGAATACAGCGTGCTCGACCGTGTTGGAGCGGTGGCTCGGGTCGCTTCTGTCAATCATTCTATTGAACTGCTCCAACATGCGATCGCGAGACTGCATGTAACCTGTTTCGGTAATGTAATACAGGGCTGAAGCATACTGTAAGTGATGCGCACCACGAAATCATCCGCCACAAAGGGGACGGAGCTTACAGATTAACGGATTTTGTGTCAGAATAGGCGCGAACACGCCTCCGCTTCGCCTGACGCGATAGCCAATGTATACGACCTGGTAAATCCATAGGCAAAGGAAAATGGCCGGGATCACCAAGAAGACCACAGGATTAATTAGAGCCATCGGCGCAAGTGATGATGAAGTTAATAAATAGTTGAGGTTTTTCTGGATGCGGTGTCATAGCCCAAGTATCAATGCATTTTCATGCCAGGACGATGAGCATTAGAGGTGCTCCGGCCTGTTTTGTAGCCTCCCCCATGGCCATCAATATCGTAAGCTTTAGCTGTTTAGACGATCTGATTCGCTTTGCCAAGCCGAACAGCACACGTTGGATGCACCCATAATCCATACA
This sequence comes from Zarea fungicola, assembly GCA_900169235.1. NCBI lineage: Eukaryota > Fungi > Ascomycota > Sordariomycetes > Hypocreales > Cordycipitaceae > Zarea > Zarea fungicola. The sequence continues at coordinate 9,897 of FWCC01000204.1, forward strand.
GTGTGTGTGTCGGCAGAACGGAGCGGAGCAACCAGAGGAACGCGGGAAGTCCGCTCGCCAAACCTCTAGCCAGGTTTCTTCACCCCGCACCGAAATTTAGCAGTGGCTAACCTAGTTCATTAGCTAGAGCTTAGTTGGTTGACCATTGCCTCCTCTGGTAAATGGCTTTCCATCACGTGTATTTTACGTGTACAGTAATGACATTCAGCAGTATACTCCAGGTGGTCTGATGTCGGATCGTATATAGCCGAGTCGGGAAACGGTTCGTTTTGGCTGTCCGCTCGCTGCCTAGAGATCATTGCTCTGGGTCAATATAGCCGAGCGCAGGGCCAAGTTGCCTTCATCATGCGTGGTCATCGTTGCCGCTTACATTGGCAATGCTAAGCATTTCCATGTGCGTCGCCTCAGCTTTAAATCTTGTCTGGTGGTTATTGAAAAATTAAAAAAGAATTAGAAATTCATTGAAAATCCATTGAAAATTCAATGATTACTTTCGGACAGGTGCTGAAGTTGCATCATGACTGCCCAAATCTACGCCCAAAATATTGTCCCGCTTTACAATGACGGTTTTCTCATTCTACAAGCTTCGGTTTTCGTTCTGGCCGCTTTTATTTGAGACAAGTAATTGAGATGAACAGGAATTCAACTAAACTGTACCTGTCAAAGCTGCGACTCTTTACCTACGACGCGCCGCTTCCGGGCTGCAAGCCGGGGTGAGGCTGAATCACAAATCGCCCCAATATGCATTCAAGACTGTAAAAAGTCCTCCACCACCTTCATGACAGCTTCAGTCTCCTCCAAGTGTATCACGTGGGAGCTTAGTCCAAACCTCACCCACTTGACCTTGGCCGAAGGCACCGTCAAGAAAGGCGTCATGACTTCATCTTGCGCCTCATCAAAGAGACCATTCATGAGCAAAATGCCTCCTGGAACTGTTTCCGGCGTCAGGTTCGGAAGTATGTCAATAATATTCCACGTCCTAATAGATCCAGTAATGAACATTTCATTAGGACCGTTCATCGTCAGGTAGACGGTATTGTCGTCCACCATGGCCGCAAAAGTATCCGTGAGCTCCTTTGGCCACTCAGCCAGGCGGCACAAATGGCGCCTGTTAAATTCCATGACGGCGGCCTCGTACTCGGGCGCATCGACCTTGTCCTCCTTTTCGTACTTTTCAAGCACATCCAGCGTCTCCTTGGGCAGAGTCTTGCGCAGCTTGCCGATGCTCTGAACCCAGAGCTCCATCGACGCGGGCGCGTCGGAGAGGATGAGTTTCCGCAGACCAGCCGGCTTGTCCGTGGCCGCCCACTGGGCCGCCAGCATCCCGCCCCAGCTGCCCCCGCCAATGTCAAAGGTCTTGATGCCCAAGGAGCGGACAATATTGGCGAGCTCGGCCATGTACAGCTCGGGGGTGAAAAATTCCACGTCGCCCACGCGGTCGCGAAAATGCGTGCTCTGGCCACAACCAACCGCATCGTACATGATGACGGGCACGCCCAAGTCGGCGTGGACGAGGGCATAGGTGAGCATGATTTCGTGCGTTGCGCCTGGTCCGCCGCTCAACACAAGCAGCGGGATCTTGTCGCCGTCGAGGCTACCCCAGAGCTTGTAAAATGTCTCTGCCCGGATGCCATTGCCGGGCATGGTAAATGGCAGCCGACCTGTTGTAGTGGGCTCAGGATACGGCCGCTCCTGGCCCGGAGGCTTTGGGTACTGTGCTGAGTCTGGGAATGTCATTGCAGCGAATTAACATATGATTATCTTCGTTGTGAAGACAAGGTGCGTTCACATCAACCCAGGGACATGCCAAGAGACGTGGAGGTTTTATAAAACAAGGTGTACAGCCCAGACAGACGAAATAATATTGGAAAGCAAAAGCGAAAGCCCCCATATCTCGTTCTCGTTCAAGTTTACTCGTAAAATATGCCCAGTATAGTGCGGCTATTGTCAGTTTGAGGATAGTGTATTACGGCTTTCGCCAAATGTGGTCAAAAGTTGTGGGTTTATTGAAGTGTCAGTCACAACGTCGGCCGAACCATTAGTCAACAGTGAGGGGTTTGTTTGACAGATTTGTCTGACTTTCGGCCTATGACTTGGGTAACCATAACCACTTAACGATTCATGGGCGGCCTTGAGGACTAGAATCACTGCGTAAGATTGTATTACCCCATACTTTAGTGGAAATTGATACCCATGATTAATATTTATGCGTACGAAGCACTGATAGTCGGGCATAAATTCCACTGAATATTTCCGGGTGGTCCGAATTGTTCGGCAACTTTTCCGCGGCCTGTAGTTGGGCAGCTATATTTTATTCAAGCGGAGCTTCGAGGATAGCTAGTTGTTTTCTTCTAATATAGTTATAAAAATAATTTAGTGCTAAATTGCAGCTTAGTAGGAAGTTTAAAGCGGCCTGTTTCTTCCAACGCCTGGTTATGTGTAGCTTAAACGCCTACTAGCAGCTGGGTGCTGGTTAAATGGGAAGTCGAGTATGCTACGCTAACAATTCAAATGTAATTACTCGTGCTACTGATTGAGTACTTGCCAGTTTTGCACGACTGGAGGTAGCTCACATCAAGCCTTTTTTTGGAGCGCTTTTGCTATCAACCATTGGTGGTAGATGAAAGTGCTCCAGGTCTGTTCTGACCCATTTCCAGACTCAAGGGTGGAACGGCGAAAGCAGAGCCCATAATGACGAGCATAGCACTGTAAGTTGCCAAGATAGCACCAGAAAAGGAGCGTTTGGACTGGTGTTTTTGTGTGGACATGGGTCATTAGTCTAGCAGATTAATATTCTTAGGATTGAATTCGATGTGTAGTTCTAATATTACAAAATAAATCAAATTTTAATTTCTTTCTTCTTTGAATCATTTTTTGGATCAGGGGCGAGCAGTGGAAAATAGAGGGCAAGATTGATTTGAGCGGAGTGTCAGCTTCGAGGCAGGTACCTGTTAGGTTGCAAGCCAGCATTGTAACACCAACAAGAGTAAAGACAAGTCCAGATAGTACCACACACGAGCCATAGGAAAAAAATGCAAGGCTAAAGGCAATGCAAGAGAGGCAAAGTAGCGTGATGACAGCAAGGCCAGCCCAGTACGACAACCATAGTTCGCCTGCATCTTCGAGGCATACTCGTAAAATAACACTGGGTTGGAACCAGCGCAGCGTTTCGTCCCGTGAATTGGTATTGTGGCTCATGCGTCGATTTGAATAATGACCCCAAATCAAGTGGGAAAGGCCGGGAAACGGACTCGAGGCCGCAGCCTCTTGGCTGTGTCGTAATCTATGTAAACTTTCCGTGATGGCCAAGGCTACTATGAAGGAGCTACATAGTAGCGGCGTCACTATCTAGCACTTGCATTTAGCTCTATAGTGACACGTATAATGGGTAGACTCACACGAGACATTACGCTTTGATAGAAGACTTCTTTAAGATCGTGCGGCGCCATGGTCCTATCCTGGCGCCGTGGTGGCTTGATGGCGAGCCGGTGTCAATTCTTATGCTGAAAAAAAGCAGAGGACTCTTGATATTCGTCACAAGCTTTTATTCTGAAGCAAAAAGTATTTTCCAGGTAAGACGCAGTCTCAATCACTTTATACTCTGTTTTACGTCGACGACTTAAGGTACTCCTCTCTATCTTGGGGCATCATCATTCGCGAGGCTTTCCGCTAGAAAAGGAAAGTGAGGCCAATCGAGCACACTCCAATGACGCAGCATACGTCGTCCACTCTGGGGCCAATTTCTAGGGGCCACTTTCTTGGGGCCACTTTCTTGGGGCCACTTTCTTGGGGCCACTTTCTTGGGGCCAGTCCCTGTCAATATAAAGGCTGGTATGTTTCCCAGTCATCTGCGGCTTGAAAAAATGAGGCTGTCGTGGCGGTCAACGCCTTGCCAGCCGCTCACAGCGGCGCACATCTAGAGCTCTGTCTCTTCTTGAAATAATACCAACAATTTTATGTATAATTCCATATACAACTCAGTCTCAATCCATCGCAGCTACTCGATCGAGTAGAACGGCGGGTGCTTATTATTGGCACTCGCCACCGAACCACTATTTTCACCAACCAGTGGTCTCTTAATACACATAAAGGAAATAGCTCAGCTGGTAGAGCACCGGTACGGTTTGCCGGAAGTCGTTGGTTCGAATCCAACTTGCCTGAACAGTGTGTCTACGAGAGACGAGCTGGTGGTGTTCAAATCGCGGAAAATAGTCAATTGGACGAAGCCATCGTTCTGCCACAAAGCAGTGCACCAGTAAGTGATTTATGGGGACCTCTTTTTGACAGCAGTGGACGGCAAGATTTTGTCCCCTCGACCTTCGCAACCGCTTGCTGGGACCAACAACCGACGGCCCCAACCGGGCTACGGCAAGAGAATCTAAATTGTGAGGGTTTTCTCTCGGACTTTCCTGAAACTGTCTTTCCTTCAAATTTCGGAACCGTGTCTTCGGACCTAGCTTCAGGAAACAACCTTCTGGCTTTGCAGGCAAACAATGTTGAGGCAATGCATAATCCTTTCGCACAAGGCTGGTGGTGTGAGCCTATCAAACCAAGAGAAGCAGACTGGAGCCTAGATGCCACTCAATTTCGCTTTGACTTGTCTTCAGTGACCGACCTTGACCACTGCGCCAAGTTTTCCTACCGTCTGGTGAGCAGCGAATCGGCCGGCACGTCGGGTCATCTGAATGCTTCTGGTAGCACAGCTCGAACATCGGACTCTGCACCGAGACGCAGTGAGCGCCAACTACAACAGGGTCGGCAATATAACTGCCAAAAAGAAGACTGTAAAAAAACTTTTAGAAGTCCGAAAGATCTTCGACGGCATCAAAATGAAGCCCACCCTGATGCTAGCGTTCCAATCTACATTTGCCGATGTGGATACCGCAGCTCTCGCAAGGATAGGCATCGTCGTCACCTGAAACAAAATTCTTGCGTGCCAGTGTATTCACTTTATCGTTGTGTTTGCTCAACCATTCGGCATGAAACAAGCCGCGATCGTCACATGCAGCATGTCGAGGCGTGCACTGCCAGAAATCAGAAAATCGGACGGCCGCCGAGGTTGGTATCATAGCTGTCCTATCTCATGCTACAAGAGTCGAGAAGATCCCAAGAGAGATGTTTCAAGTAGTAATCCTGCCATTTAAGCAAAGCCGCGCCTATCCAACTAATTTCTACAATAGGTACGATTTTGACTCCGATACTGAGACAACGGCAACATGTGGAGTTACTAAGCAGGAGAGCGCAGACGGTTCATATGTTGTTTGAATATGCTTTACAGATTGAGATAACAAATTTGTTCAAGACTTTTAATTCATGCCAGTTTCTTTAACCTTCCACTAACAGATGTAATATCTGCCAATTGCGGAGCAGTGAGTTGGGAGGCTCTACTGTAGTCACAGTGAGTTTTAGATTACACTCGATGGACTGAGATTTAGCCCCTCTCGAGGCAGTTTGAAGTGTGCACAATTCGGTACTACATGTGCCACGCCTCAACCGCTTCGCTAGAGGTTCAGTGGGCGCGTGGCACATGTAGCACATCTACTATTCTATTGAGCAGTCTCAACGATCTAGATGTTCTGTCACTCAGGTTACAGATTTTGTGCCACGATAACGCAGAACAAGGTTTCTGTTCTGAGACCTTGTGCATGCAGCTCTTGAATCTTCTCCTTGTCGCGAGTCGACATGTATTTTGCCTCTGCCCAATTAGTCGCCATACCTAGACGCAAATATGCAACCGCCAACGCAGCCACCATACCAGTCGTCGACCAAGTCGTTATCTGTGATTGTAATTCATCTCGCTGGTGAGCCAAATAGTCGTATTTGACAACGTGCTGAAGATTCAATCTCTGAAATGCTTTGTATAGTTCCTCTGGTGCCGAAGCACTCAGTCCAGCTTGCTCCATGTTGTCAAAAAATGACTTGATGATCTGCCCATACTGGGGATACTGTCTCGCATTACCCCTAAGTTGACTACTTATGTCGTAGTCAACCCATTGCAAGTAGCCGCCAGGTTCTGTGATGGCTCAATTTGCTGATTAAGTTCTCATCCTTACGAGCTCACTTACTTAGAAGTGCCATCATGTTGCGGATAGCACGGTCATAGTCAACCACTTTGATGGCTCCGACAAAGAGTCGCACATGCACAAGATCGAAATGCTGGAGGTATTGCGATTTAAATGGCGTTAAAACGTCATGAATATGCAATTTCATATCTTCCGTTGCTTTATCCGTGAATAGGACAGCCGAAATATCGAAACCGTGGTATTCTCTTAGTTTGATCAGGCTGCCATCTCCAGCTTCTAGCGTTCGTTTCGCCTCTTGGAGCCATATTCTAAACGGAGTAAATCGTGATGCCCAACGACCAATTAATAAAATATAAAAATAACAAATTTTGTGAAACTAACCCTGTACCAGTGCCAACGTCGGCAATGGCAAGCAGACTCGCGCGTGGAATAGAGTGGTGGATAGGGCCATTAGTCACATCATTGTATAGATGATGCTGGCTGTCAAGACTACATATAACGAACAGAAAGAGTGAGGAAGAATATCAACAGGTGAGCTTCAAGGATTACAAGGAAATACAATGGTCTACCGGATGGATTCTTGCTTGTCTCGTGGGAGAAAATAGACCTCTTCGTTGCCAGTCATGACGAAAGGTTGTGCTAATTCAAGATGACGTTATAGTTAAAACCTGTAGCGCCGGAGATTTCGGCAAACAATAATTTATGCTTTTATTGAGGCCTTAAGTCAACATAATACCAGCTGCTCAAAAAGTACTATGGTCGTATCGGCTGGTAGAAGAGCAACGTGTTACCAACGCATCAGAAGGAGGCTGAGGCGACCTCAAGAGGAGACCCGGAGGAAGCCTGCAAGTCGCCCGATTAGGAAGCCAGGTCACGTTACTACGTGAGGATGACGCTAAAGTGACGATGACGCTAAATTGAGGATGTGTCACGGACCTAGAAGGTATATATTGGAGGCTAGGGATGTCCCAGTACGGCTGCACGTTACTTGATCTTTTTGAGGTCTTTTCGGCCCAGTGGTACCTAGCACACTAGTCCTGACAGGATGAATGATGTCGCAATCACAAGGATGCCAATGCATCATGTAATTTTACAGCGCCGTTGCATGTAGGGACTGCTTCATGTATTGATCCTGTTGTAGAACAACTAGTGACGCTTGGTCCACAAGCTCTTACACTCACTCGTCAGAATCTTACATGAAGGAGTAATCAGTCAAGCAGAGGGTAACAACTCCCTGCTTCGTTAAGCAGGGGAGGCTGTTAGTCAAGCCACATTTGACGAGGCGGTTTGTAATGGAAGCCTGGACCGGTGCGCCGGTGGTACGGCATGTGGATTCGGTTAAGTAGGTCCCAGCGCTATAGCAAACTCTTCCTTTCATTAAAACTAAGCAATAATCGGAATTCGGCAGCGCTAACCCTTGCCATAATATATCAGCCCTAGTAATACGTAAATCTTCCCTGCCGTAGTTTCCTTGTATAAGAGAAGCCGACACAGTACCCCCTTAAGTCCTGAATCTGTATAAGTATAAGTAGATATTCTATAAGAACTGATGGCTACAGTTTATTCAAAAATAATTACTATCTTGTTGATGTTTAAGCAGTAATAGAAATGGACGTGTGAATAGTGAAAGCGCTGGTCAGGCCGGTGTGGACTTTGCTGTAGTTTAATTGAGCAACTACTCGTAATCACTAGTTGATTATAATATCTCTTCCGGCCTATCCGTAAGTTGGTCTGACTTGGCTGTATTAAAGATCCTTTGTCGGGAGGTGAAACCCACTTGACCAACTGCTGCTGGCTCCATGGCATTGGTACATTTCGGCGATTGCCCATCAGAAAAAAAGGTGTCTTATCTTCTCAGCATAGGACAGCTTAGTAAGGGCGGCAAGCTCCGTGGCCTGGTTAATCAATTGAAGACTTGAAGAAAGTCAGAACCTAGTAAACTTTTTGCCGAGGCAGGGAATCCACTACCACGGCGCAGATTATCCGCAAATGAGTAACAGAGCGACCCTATTCACTTTGATAATCAAGCTGACTCATTCTTGAGTTGTTAATTAACAGTATATATAGATATAACAGCATCATCCTGCTCCTTCACTTCTCTTCATATCGCTCACACTCAACCAAACGAGATTCATTTTAATGGCTATGTTTTATCACCTTTTACTCCTCACTGTATTCCTTTCACAGATTAGCTCGACGGAATATGTGATTAATTTCGTTTCAACACAGCTGGTGGGCAACACCAACAGTCTAGGGCTTGAAACAGTCATTCTCACCGATGATTTCCAAGGCTGTGTTCCATTACCCTCTCCAGTCACCTCTTGGTTTAAAGTTGATTTCGATAATGCAAGAGTCGTTCGCTATCTCCAAGGGTTTTCTTCAAATGATTGTGGTGGACCGGGCGTTGGGGCTGCACAACCCTATGCGAACCCTGAGTCAAAAAGACTTCAATCGTTTGCCAAGGATAATGTAAACAGCGTCAAAATTACGTTTCCTAATTCTCAAAGGAGATCGGACATCCCGACCAAAGACACTATTCCTGAATTTACCCTAGGGCCGAATCGAGAAGTCATAAATACCACATCTCAGCCTATTGCTCGTCGCGGCGTAGATGGGTATAACCTCGTCATAAACGGAGATCGATTTTTGAATCGTCTTACCTCTGGATTGTTCGCGACTTGGCAGTATGGGGGCATTGAACACGGCCACGATCTCAGTTCTCCTACCTTTACGTCAAATGCAGATCTTTGGGCCAGCTGGGCTCGGCAGATTGGAACTTCTTGGTCGACGGATACCCCAACAGGCATGTTTCCACGTTTGGGGGGGAATCTTTACAGCGGCAGTGCTCATGTTGCAGGATGGGACATTCAACTAAATGGACGTCATGGAACCGCGGATATTACTTCTGCAACCATGACAAGTGCTATTTGGAGAGCGATGGAATATGCCAACGCGAATGGTGATAGCTGGATCAAGTTTAATATTCTCAACTGGTCGGGAACTGACAACATTGCGACTGTTACACTGTGGATGGAGGGGTCTGATTAACTACTGAAAACGGTAAGTTTTCTAACCTGTATTGTTACGAGTGGCATCGTCGTTTACGAGCCACACAAAACCCTAGAATAGCCACAATAAAAAAGGAGCCTTCACTTCTATACTGCGTGCTGTATGCATTGATAGCGATGATAGTCCATATCCGTTGTCCTCAACAGAAGGATGACTGTCTCGAAGGGGGAATGCCCATATTCGCCAGAGCCAGCGACTACTGTTTGCTAGAATGCATCACGGGTAGACTACTTGTACCAAGGTGAAGCACTGTCAAAGAAGTACAATAGGAAGCATTTCCATTCCTGAAGACTGGGTTAATACAAGAAAATCAACTACTTGGTACATGCTGCGGTATATAAGTGGAAAGAGGACCAACCCGTCTTGACAAGGCCAGTATTAGCGGACGCGTAACATCCTATCAGGCTCTTCAACCCCAAGTAGAAATAGGTAAGATGCGCATAAATTTCTTTCACGGTACCAATTTTAATTTCTACTTGATCTTGTCGCATGCCATTTTCAGGCTGCAGGGATATCTGGTAGGCGCCCAAGTGCTGGTGCAACAGGTGGCGTTTACAGGGCATCAGAGTGCTGCAAGCCCCAGCTCCAGGTGGCCGTCTTCATATTTGGCCTCATTTATTTCTCTTGCAACCAACTCGCTTTAAATACTTTCCATCTCCTAATCTGAGACTTTTCATAAATTCCATTCAAAATTTTCATCTTTGACGTGGAATTCAGACATCTGCGGCGAGGGACGCGACGAAAGAAACGATGAGAAGCATTGATCTAGCCATTGCTGCTGAGGCTCAACGTATAGCCCAGACAGGGACATTTTCTCAGAGAGATATTGCTGCTGAAGCTCAGCGTAGAGTCCTGACAAGGATATTTGCTCGGAGACATGCTGGGGTTGAAGCTCAACGTAGAGCCGAGGCAGCGACATTTGCCAAGAGAGATGCTGTGGAATCTTCACCACAGTATCGCCCTGCGTTGAACAACGTGCGTTGGAATAAAATCACCGCTGAGAACTGTCCTGATAGGCGTGTATTGAGCGTACTCGACCTCGATCTCTCAGAGGACGTGGATGTGTCTGATAGCGCAATCGCCCCTGGCAAATTGTTTACGGCGTCTATGGAGTATGTGGCCACTATTCCAGGTTGCGTTGACATGAAATGGGCGCGCAAAAAACAGAATGTTTGTGTGTTGATCCTCTGGGACAGTCCCTTGTCATGGAGGTCTTTTCAGGGATCGGTCGGGTTTACAAGAATGGCGCCGCTGGTCACACAAAACATTGCGAACCGCTCGATAATGCTTCCGCAAGTCCATGGATCTGCGCCAAATAAAGCAGCAATATTTCTATGGCGCATGGAAATTACATTTCAAGCAGACCTTGACTCCAATGCCGGGTCGCAGTTCGAGAGCCAGGTTTCCGCCATCATGGGTGGCGTTGGCACGGGTGCTTGCCGCGAGTTCGCGTCTGGTTGGATCGAACACACTGTTCCATTTTCGAGGTTGCCGATAGCTGAGGAAACCATTCCTGCAAGGACGGAATGTACCTATCTCATATTGCTCGAATCTGCCGAGGACGAGGATGTCGAACGCCACATCTCTGAGCTGCGCGAACGACTGGGTCAAGTTCCAGTATCACCAGATGTCAAAAAGACGTTCAGCATCAGTCCTCGGATGACTTACCAGGACAACCACGAGCCAACATCACTCGCACCAGCGTCAGTTCCATCACAGGTCGATACACTGGCCGGTGCATTACAGCATGGTATTCGCAGGTCGGCTCTAAACGAGAAGACCGAAGTCGTCACCGCCCACCTGACTGAATACAAATGCTATCCAACGGATCCATGTACCGTTTCTCAAGCGCAGCTTTACATGAGAAGCAGTGCTTACTACACGGCGCTATGGCCATTGGGTGTAGGCCCTCAACCAAACCGCGGCTTACCAGAGCCCTACGTGGTGGATATCGCATGGCTCAAGACCCGATCATCGCTGGATAGGATCAAGCGTCGCGTTGCAAAGATGCTTAACTATAGAATCCGACAGTTAGTTGGCTATCAGTCTGGGTTCTGGGTCCGTGTGGCTGACTCGGCACATGAATTTGGCGTCTGCACAGGTATTTGCATCTGGAGGGACCAATCTAGGGGGACAATTAATGGTCATTTACTTACCAAAGGAAATTACAGTTTGGGGAAGCGAGAGTATGAGGGCCTTGGCTAGGGCTGAGTATTGCAAAATACTCGAGCGCTTTAGCGACAGCTCGTCCTATTTGGATGCACTGCCAGTCCAACAAAGTGTACCATGGCAGAGGTTGCAGGCCGATGAGCGAGTTTCTTTCGGCCCACATCCGCACATTGAAGTCATTACCTTTCGTCTACCGCACGACGCGCGACGCAGGCAATTATTCGAGCATGCCTTTACAGGATTCCAACGGTGTGTTCCCCTTCCCGCAGCCATGAGATTGCTTTGTCTGTGCGCAGCTGACACAGAGAGTGCAGAATCACTCGTGGATGGGAACAGTCTGGTACGCCGCCCGTGGCATGCACTCTCATTTATAGAGGGGGTTGGTCCCCGGATCATAGCCAAGCGCACGGTGAATCGGATGATGTCTTTACCTGTTTTCTCGGCTGGCGGAAGGCAGAGGCACGAGTTGCATGGTACACGAACCTTGACAACAGCATGACTGCGTATGACAATATTGGCCGTTGTATGGACGAGCTAAAAATGCTTTCAGAGGGTGGTATCGACTCTCGACTGGTCATTCAGATGAATGAATTTTGAGCAGACATCAAAGTGTCAATATCGATTTCATTGAGTGGCCTGAGGGACCTTCCATACTGCATTTTGAAGCTCGCTATGAAATCAGCCTCTCGGCAATTTCTTAGCATCATCCCAATAAAAGTATGAATGTATTGTTCACATCTTGTTCCAATAGTCAAGTACACCTGTTTCTCGAGGGGTTCTGCTTACATAGGACTACTGTTGGTAACGATTACGAATAGGTACAAGGCACGGCGCTGAGGGGGGGTCTCTGAGTGAGTGGGTAAGCTTTTGGTACCTTAATGATATTCAAACGAAGTTACAACTTGGGTAGATTCCTACCCTATATATTGGAACTTCGACACAGGCAAACGCAAGCAACAATTAACAAACAGGAAGACTATCTACAGCTGCCGTGATGACCTTGTATTCGGGTCAGGCTTCCATGGACACGTTGCTTGACAAACAGCAGTCACAACGACTACACCACCCTCTTGAAGACGCAGTCGTCTAGACCAGCAGAAGTATTGTTAAAGATTAATAATGATGAAGGCCTAGGTATATACATCCAAGGCGCCTTCACCTTAACGGGGAGAAGCCAGCGATACCTGCTACAGCTACATAGAACCTACCTGTATGTATTGAAAATACGAGTACTCTCTTCTATTGTTCCATTACAGGGATCTAGGTCAAAGTAGAACCTTCAATCACGTTGGCGATTGGACTTTTGTCAGCTCGCCGTAACCTTACGAACAATTGGCCAGCTCTTTCCCAAGGGACTTGCCGCGGCTTTATCCTCGCCGCTTTTGTACTCGTCGACGATTGTAGAAACTTGAATACCCATCGTTGGTGCTTCTCGTGGCTTCGGTACGCTCGCTGAAGGGCAAGGGCTTGGAGTTCATTGGAAGGACGACCCTTCATTGAGATACCAAGTCCTTCCATCGTGTTGCCAAAGTGCACATTGTATTAGTGTTTTCAAACACCCACTGCCGGTAAACTTGCCGGGTATCTTGCAAATTGGAAGTCTCCAAGAGGGTGTAATTTTCACCGCACCATGTCAGTCTGTCAGAGCCAAGACAAAATGGGTCACACTGATATCATCCCGTCGGTGCTCTCTCTAACCCTAGTTTCGAGCGGTTTCTCCTAGCTGCTCTGCCCATTTCTGCAGTGGCGGCTGGTGTAAGCAGCAGTTTACTTTACTAATTGGGCTGATACTACCAAAGCTGGTATTGCCAGCGTTGGCTTCAAGTCCAGGACTAACTGGACACATGGCTGAGACAACACAACCAACAACAAGCAAGGCTATGTTGAGTGTGTTTCTATTCTTGGGTGACTACCTAGATGATCAGTGGAGTATGATTATTAATTATTGAAGCTCTAATGGAAATAAGGCTCATGGACTTGAACGAGCTGGAAAGATCTTGTCGGGCTAACACGAGCAGTATGGCTGCTGTCAACGGGCTGACTTGAAGGCTGGGAGCTCCTACCATTTGCAACGGCGCGTATGCTTGCCGAGAAAATGTTATACATGAATCAATGCAAGGCGGCGCTGCTTTGATTCTATCCCTGGTCAATTGTAATTACAATCTCCATAATCAGGAGGATGAGCTAGAAAACTATGGAGTACGTTATGGCAAGTTAGGCAAGAAGATTCATTCTCCGACGGGAAATCGCAAATTACGGCTTACTGGAGCTCACAGCTAAAGAGTTTTTCCAAGGCTGACTTGTCGCGTGCTTACGGGAAATTAGGTTCAAGTGGATTTGAATCGATTGATCCGCGGGGAGACTTTGTTCAGAAATCAAGACCTTTCTGTGCGGAGTAAACTGGGTAGCAAGGCTTTTCACGTAGAACAGTATTCGTATTTTGGCACGGCAAACAACAGCATGGATCTGTTGGAAACGGCCCATACCCTCCGTTTCGGCAATTGGCTCTGGCGACGTGTGCTTCTGAGCAGCCCCGGTCTCTATTCGTTGCGCATCCACTCTTGATTAAATATCACGTCTCGCCCATCTTACTTAATCCTTGAACATAATTTCACCATGTTCAACTATCTCTTATGTGTGTGGGGTAAAAATAAAGGAAAATTTATGTCGATCGTCTTTGTCGTGTGTTAAAATGCTTATTTTGTGACGATGATGTTATCTTGCCCCATGTAGTGGCTGACCTCAAACTGGGTTCCAAGAAACTGAATATTCTGACACGAGGCTGCCATTGCGCCATGTGAATTTTTCAACCCAAACACTTTTATTATTACGGGTCACAGGGCTGAATTCGGGCATTATTAGGCTGAGTACGGGGGAACGGGGGGCGGTGTACAAATTAGGTTCATGGTGAAATGGAAGAGAGCTCTGGGAACGCGCGTTGGTGCCATGCGGGGGGGGTTTCTTTTCTTGGCATTTGAGATAAGAATGGTGATCCAACCTACTCCGTAACAGAACTTTAGGTTTCGATTACGCATCCATGTGGCTTTGCGCCGCAAGACACTCTCAGCATTGCTAAGCGAGGAACTGTTGCCGTGAGAGCTACCGTCCGCTCATCCTTCGTAGGGCTACGCAGCTAGAATAGTGGGATTGGCGGGCAAAGACTAGATGTATTTAGGTCCACAAGGTACCTTGACTAGTGTTCAGTAATACAGGGCAGTTTAACTGTATGTAACGGAGTAGCGTCAGGTCGCATTCAAATAGCTCTCAACGGCCTGCTGGAGCAGAGAGTCTATTGGGTTCGAGGCTGTGACAGGGGAGGCAAAGTGGACAGTCTGACAATGCATAGTGGATCGCACATCAGCATCCTTGTCAGGTTTCCTACGCCACAATCCAACCCGCTCAACAGTCTTGCTCTCACCCAAGGCGGGCATTTCTTTCGTCTCTATTTTTACCTTGATTGCGGAGTAATTAATGGTAGATGCGGTGGTTCGAAAAGATGGACGCGCGCAAAGGTTAGCGAAATAGTCCATGATGAGACCAAAAAGCTTGTCTTCTTTGTCGGTTCCTCGCGAGTCAGCACCGCAACGGCTATATTGATGGTCGCTAACGCGGGACCATTGCCCCTCTTGGTACAATAGGCCGCAGAAGGAAATGAGAGCACTGTACCCCGAACGTAGGCTGCACAATGCGGCAAGCCCGTGTGGTCCCATAGGCGTCCGTCGTTGTCGGGACCTCCGCCACTACGCTAATCAGGGGTTCCAGGATCAAAATTCGGCGCTAACCAGCCCTTTTCTTCACTCTGCCTGTGGTGCCTCTACGGTGTACGATCAACACGTGCTCAGAGAGCGGTGCAACTTTTTCAGCGGCTTGCGTGATGCCACCGCTTGTGCAACATTCGTCTTCTCGGCCGACAGCCGGCACTGTCTGGTGAGCGGCAGAGCCTGCCTCGCAATGGATGACAGCTTTGTCGTCAAAGGGGCAACCGGCCCGCGATCAGCATGTCTTATTAGTAAACGGGTCAGCCTTGCAAGTTTGAGACTGGGCAATACAGGCAGTGTCATTGCTTACGATGGGTGCAGGGCTTTGTTATGTCTTTGCAGTTACTGGGTACGTTACTGCATCGGCCTATTACCAGTATGGCTCCAGTAAAACCAACCCCAGCCAATGCGGACTAGCTATTCAGTAGTTAGTTCAACGGAGTAATGGACGATTCAGTGCCCCAACCTGTGGCCATACGCAGAACGGGGCGACTTCATGCAGAGAGATGGGCTGAGAGAGGGGCCAGTGAGGCACATCGAGACACTCCAGTGCCGTTCTAGCCTTTATCCCAGCGGCAAAGCGAGCAAGGACGCGTGGACAGGGGATCTGCGCTAGCTGGAATCGTGCTAGTTTTCCCAAAAGTCCCCTGCTCATCTACTTCAGCCCAGACACTCAGGCAACAGGGTGAACCTAATGTGATGAGATGCGTAGGCCGGCACACCTATCCCGAGCCCTGCTCTCCTTCGCCCTGTGGCCAAGCCACACGCTCGGTTCCATCCGTATCCATTGCGGCATCTTTACGCCGATTTGTCTGGCACCAAACATAGCTACCTATGCCGTTCTGAGGCATTTGCATGCCTTTCGCCCACCCACCCTGGCCAGTAGGGCTGTGCCTTGTATTACTTGTTTGCTAGTAACACCACCGTCGCGGTAAACTTGTAATTTGGCCTGGGGGTCATCACAGAGTGGGCGTGTCATTTATGAGCCCCTATCCCTCCGTAAATATGGCGCTGACGCCAACATTTTGCTCACCCGTTTGTTGACGCCTTCTTCTTCCCTCTACCCCAGCCCTCGAGTCAAACTCTTGGCGTTCAGCACATTTCTTTTATAATAACCTTTCTTTTCTATTTTTTAATTTATACGCCTCTTTTCTCCTTGACACACTCCTTTTACACCTCCCGTGCTGTTCCTTATCCATCTCCAGAATCTCGATTGCTTCTTGCTGGGGAGTGCTCTCTGTCAAACGAAGAACCCACCAATCTCGTCACTCGGTTCAGTTTCAACTCGTGCTCACCTTCAACCATAATACTTCAACCTCGAGACGCTTCGCCCACTGGGAGTTCAATCTCAGCATCCGCCCACGATGAAGACGCATCATGGCAGCCACCTTCACCTGGGTGAGCTCATCAACGAGGCCATTTCTTCCATTGCTCCGTTTTCAGGGTTGATCTTGACCATCACATGCTGCATCATTGCTGTGGTCCGAATTTACATTCTCGATATTTTCATCCCTAAACTTTACTCTCGTGCCACGCTCCGCGACTTGGGAGGCACCCAGATGCGCAGTTTTACAAATCACCATGTTGCCGCCGGCACAAAAATCCTCCTCATTATTCTTTGCGGTTACCCGCTTCTCTCAATCATCGGCGGGAGCAAGACACCGCATTCTCCTTATGCTCCAGGCTCCCCTGTCACCATCGGCGACATGTTGATTGTCTGTTCTCAAATATTCACGGGCATGTACATTTTCGAACTCTTCTACCGCGACAAGGTGTCCATCATCAGCTGTGCCCACCACATTGGTGCCATTGTTATTGCTCAGTCTGCAATCGCCATGAGCATCAACTTTAGCCACGAGCAGGATGCGGTCTACGAGTTCATCCTGTGCTTTATTTGGGGTACGTCTTGCAAAAATAATAATCTTCTAGCTGGTCAAGCAAGAACATTTTGTGCTAACATGGACGTAGGTGCTTTTGACGTCGTTGCCGAACTTTGGCCGCATCTGGCCATGATCGTTTATCGGATACACGCCGGCAACCATCAGCTTCTGGCTCGGATATTCTACGCAACGGCACTTCTAGAAGTTGTCGGAACCACCGTCGAGACCGCAATCGTCATGTTCCTCTTTGGCTCGTTATGGGACAAGTGGTCCCTGTCACTCAAGATTGCGACACCTTTTCTCCACATCCTCTTCTCCGCAGCCCAGCTCTGGGGAGTCTTCATCTTCTACAAGATGGCAAAGGGCGAACAGCTGAAATACAAGAAGAAGGACGAGATGCGTCCGTCCTCGGGGGAAAGTGAAGCGACCTGTTAAAAATTAACTAGCGTGGCATCGGTCGACTCGGGACGGAGTTCTCCGAACCCATCCTTTGCGCGACTCATTTATGGCGTTTGGGATTTAACCTACGATTCTCGTGTGTGCGGAAGCAAGCACTTTTTTTTTTATCATAAATTTTTTCCAGCGTTTTAGAACACAAGATACACATTGTACAGTAATACAAGCATCGGCTTCTTGGCAGCGACGAGAGCCGCACCAATCAATACTGCCTTGACTCTCTTTGATTAAAATGTCTCAGTTCTCTAATTTAATTCCACGTGATTGTCGGCGCGTCTGTCAGAGCAGCTACGACGCCTTGTAACATTGCATGGAAGTAAGCCGTAATTGGGCTCTTGGATTCGTCAAGTTTCCTGCAATCACTTCACTGTATGACAGTTTATTTGCTCCTTCGTGTTGCCCATCCGAGCCGTTACACACCTAGTTACGGTGTAGGGTACGGCAATGACCTGGCAGGCCACGGTGCTCGCTCCCACAGGCGACAAGGTTTGACGTGACTGTGCGACCTTCTTTGATCCCAGCAAACAGAAACACACTGGGCTAGCTCTTTTTCAATCTGCAGCAGGCCGTGACCGGCGCTGAACTGTGCATTACTGGACAACAAAGCAGCTTTGCAGGTTGTCTTCTCAAGTGCATTCACTTCACGCTAGCCTCGGCTTTCGCGGCGGACAACGGAGATCGGCATGTCTTGGCAGTGCAGCCGCCATAATATGTTTCATTGGGAGGTATGCTGCCCTGTAACTTCTACCTAGTCCAGGCTGGATCTATTCGCCCTGTGCCACCCCAGCTCATGCCTAGCAATGGCAGTCGCCATCGCAGCATGCATTCGAGACGTAGTTGACAGTAAGCTCCCCTTGTGAGACATCATTACCAGGCTGTGTAGGGACACTGCCACAGCCACGGCATCCGTGATCAAGAAGTTGCTGAATTTGATTGTACGCATCTTGAGCCGAGCCCGATGCTCCATTTTGGTAGAAAGCGCAGAAGCTGCCCTGTGACCCATGAGAGCACGCGATTTGATCTACGAGGAAGTTAGTAACGCCGATGGCAAGTAGGGAAAGTATGATGATATCTATAATATCGAATTGCGCGATTCATTTTAGCATGAAGCGTGATGGACGAAACTTACCACCGCTGTTGAATCGTCGACCGCGGCCACCCCCAGCTACAAGGTTACCCACTTGATCATGGACAACTTGTAGCGAGGCACCATTATTGATGGTGCAGAAACCGCTGCCTCGACAGTTGATACCCAGCGCAACAGCGGTAGAGACAAGTACTGAAAGTGGTAGAAACTTCATTTTGTGAGTACTTTGCAAGTATTTTGTGATTTTCTGCGAGTAAGGTCTGATGTCTTTGTGTGCAAGACTGGCGGCCACGGTTGATTCTACGCTCCAGGGGTTTTATACTAGCAAACCTCGGAGAATTCGGATTCCCACCAATCCTGCCAACATGGACACAAGACTTTGGACTTGGTAGCAATTAGAAGAAGGTAAGCTACCAAGAGAGCCATGACGATGTAAACCACTTGGCCAAAGCACATGGTGATGCAAGTCATTTGCGCTGGTTGGTGGACGGAATCGAACCAGCTATTAGCACCGCTGTGCCAGGGATACGGCTCCAGAAAAGACGCTAATAACAAGGCCGGCCGATCTAGTTACGGCGAGCTCACCGAAGATAGCGCGTCGGGGACGAGTGGAACATCTTCGGAACCTCGGAAACATGTTCTCCAGTAACTAATACGTGGTGATGATTGACGATAGGAGAGGCAATTTTATTTAAACCCAAACCTTGTAGATTTATGATGTAATGTTTAATATCTTGCAGGAAATGTATATGACACATTTGCGACCAAACTCTCGATAGCTAAACTAGAGCATTTCCATCGGAACGTCCCTTGACAAATATTCAAAATATTGATTCATTACAAAATCTCAACAAGCTCCTTGGCAACTTGGGCTGCTCACGATATTGACAGTCAACTCCCCTCGAGACACATCATTGCCGGGCTCCGTAGGGACAGAGCCGCACTTTTTGCAGCCATGGTCGAGCAGCTGCTGAAGCAGGTCCGAGGTCTCGCCAGCACTTCCTGAAGCGCCGTTTTGAAAGAAGGCGCAAAGAGAACCGGTGCATGCAATCTGCTGACCCGTGTTGTAGTGGCGGCTGCGATCTTGGATGTTGTCCACGATGGCTTTCAAGTTGATCAAGTTGCCAGCAGCACCGTCGGACGGGCAGAACCCAGAGCCTCGGCAATTTATCCCCAAGGCTGATGCATGACCAGAAAACACAACTGCAAAGCATGCAAAGGTATATATTCTCATTGTGACGATTTGGAAGTAATGGTATGAGTTTCAAGTTTGAAGTAGTGCTTTTGAGACGACAAGTTAAGAAGCTTATTCCCTCAAAGCACACTGGGTAGAGGGTAGCCTAAATACCACTGGAATACATTACGTCCAGAACAAGTGCATCACCGAGTAACTTGACGAAGTCTTCTTGAGCAGTGTAATTAGTGGTTCCCCAATCCCACGCTATTCCAAGGCAGAAGGCCAAGCGTCGGTGACTCGAAGCTATACTAGCCCACAGCCTGGCTCGGGCTGGCTCAAAGCGCGAGACATCTCGGCCAAATTGTCAAGTCTCTGCGATTGATGGAAAATAGTTTCGGCCCAGATTAATGCCGGACCCCTCTGTGACAAGTGCACAAATATTGCATCATTGACATGTTTTATCAAAGAAATTATGACGATGATGCAGTCGGCGATAGATCAAAGCCGAGAATCGTCGCTCGAGACGAAGCTTGGCACGGTGCCAGGAACATCCACCAATAAGGCCCCGCGCCTGACATGATTGTAGTATAAAAAGCATGTTTTAATCAAGCTTTGACCAAGACACAAAGTGCATGATGGCAGTGGAATAAGTAGTAATGAGAGTGAAGAGGTGATACTTAAGTCTGGAGTCGCATCAGTCGGAGGACTCCCAAAAGTAACCAATTGCTTCATTTCCTCATCGCTTCATCCAATTTCTTTCCTCAACTCACCATGTTTTCATTCACAGTTTTTTCTGCCATTTTAGCGACCAGCGCGGCACTCGGTATTAACTGCCGAGGATCTGGTGGCTGCGCCTTTAATGATGCAAGCTTGAGCAACGTCTTGACACAGGTTCGCCAGATTCAAGCCCAGGGCAACGGTGGGCACCATTACAATGAGGGAGGTAAGTAAAACCATGGCAGCGCATAGTAAAAATGAGCTGACAGATTCCCAAGTTCAATTGGCCTGTGCGAGTGGCAAATACTGTAAGTGTTTACACGACGTTCTGTAGAGAAGCAATATTGAGCGGGGCTAATGATTCACGGTTTAAAACAGCAAGCATCTGCGCCTTTTACCAAAACGGAGCATCGGGCACAGCGGATCGCGCGGCCGAGCTCCTCCAGGGACTGGTGGACCACGGTATTACAGCAAACACTTTCACCCGCATTCATTTCGCCCACTAACACCTCATGTGTAGGCTGTAGCCAATGTGGAAGCAACCCTACCGAGCCGGGAAATGATGTTTCCAGGGGTGAATTGACAGTCAACATTGTGTCGGCCCCATGTTGCAGCGGCAATTGCCACTGTCCCATTTGAATTAGACTGATGAAACTACGGGAGGCAGGAAACGCCAAAGATTTTTTTCAGTACATATTAATGCAAACCAATTGGCTTAAAACCCTTGATGCAAAGCCTTCCTTCTCTGAGCAGTTCTTACGCCGTGGCTGTTTTCTCAGCGGGTATAGAGTGCTCTTACAGCCCAGACAGGACAATGGTCGGTTGTGCGGGAACAACGGGTAACGGCTGCCGGCAATTGTCGGTGTGGTTACAGAAATGCCAGTAGGCATCTTGAAACGACATTCGTGGCTATATTTAGTTTACAATATGACACTCCCCCAGCTTGTGGCGGAGAATTGGGGTTGAGCTCGGCTAAGAGCTGGTGGCGTACAAGAGCTTTGCTCGCTTACATGTACTCCGCAGTTTGAGGATAGAAAGGCTATATCGCGCATCTCGGGTATGGATTATGGAAATGGACTGTATTAGTATGTAGGTGAGATCTTGTAGCGGAGATGGCCAAATCTATTTTTGATTCTAGCCGTGTTTAGAAATACCCAAGTAAAAGCTTATGGCCGTGGAGGATGCTGCAAGGTTATTTATAGACTCACAAGACTTTTTATCGGCCCACTAGTAGTTGAAGCCGGGCCCTACACGACGTTATTACCGAGTTATTCTCAAGCAGTATTCTCGAGCAGTATGTCCTTACTTCCACTTATCCAAAGAAGCTTGATGGATTTTCGCATTTATTGTAGTTTCTCAACGTGAAGAGAGCGAAGCAGGCATTACGAAATCCAATGACAAATGGCTCACCAAGGCAGTGGGGAATCTCGCGCGCTACGACGGGCAGAGACGAGACAAGTTCTCACCCCGCACCGGAATTCCTCTTAGGTAACCATCAGCATCACAACAGTTTTTCGCCAAAATGGTCCAAATTGCTGAGCCCATCGAGCAGATTCTGGCAGATTTGCCAGCAAAATACCGCGGTCCTGGCGGTGCTGTTGCAGTCGTCAAGGATGGCGAGCTTCTTGGCGAGAAGGTCTGGGGATTTGCTGACTTGCACCTCGGTACCCCCATGGGCAACGATACCGTCATTCCCATCTGCTCCATCTCGAAGCAAATGACCTGCGGCTTGCTGACCGATCTTGAGCTCAATCCCACACCGGCCATGGTGGCCCGGGGCGAGGACCCCTCGAAGCAGTTCTCCGACCAGCTCAGCAAGGTCCTGGGCAAAGACCTGGTGGAAGGCAACGGCCTGACTCTGCAATTATTGTGCAACAACCAGTCAGGTCTGCGAGACTACTGGGCCCTTACCGTTCTTTGGGGTGCCAGACCTGAAACGCCATTCTCCATCGAAAAGCATGGCCCTCAGATGCTGCAGCGCCTCAAGGCTTTCCACTTTGAGCCTGGGACACAGTACTCTTACGCAAACACCAACTTCTTCGTGGTTGCTCGCGTGATTGAACAAGTCACTGGCCAGAATCTCGCAGACTTGCTCAGAGAGAGAATCTTTGAGCCTGCTGGCATGAAGTCCGCATTCCTCTGTGCAGATACGGCAACTCACCCTGGCCCCTGCATTGGCTACGAGGGCACAGAGAAGGATGGCTTCTATCCTGGTGACAACCGTATCGAGTGGGCAGGGGACGCTGGAATTGTTGCATCGCTTTCCGACATGATTTCATACGAAAAGTTTGTCGATCGCAACCGAGACAACGCCAAAAGCTGGTACCATGCCAATTCTCAGAGGCAGCATTTCAAGGACGGCGCCGCTTCCGACTATGGATATGGCCTCAGCCAGCATAAGCTCGGAAACGTCACCGTGATTGGCCACGGAGGTGCTCTACGTGGATACCGCCTCAACAGAATATATGCACCGGAATCTAGAATATCCGTCGTCGCCCTACTCAATGAGGAGCATGCCACGGCCGGCAAAATATGTGATTATGTCACTGAACGACTTCTGGCCATCCCTGCGACCAAGTATGCACAGGTCGAGGCAAACCCTGCATGGATTGGCACCTATGTTGACCCTGAGTCTCACTTGGCGCTTACCATTAGCGAGGAGAAGGAAGGAAAGCTCTCATTTGGCTATCATCGTGCCGCAGAAACTCTTACGCCCATCGAAACGAATCGCGCCGTGTCCAGGGATGTCACCGCCACGCTGGATGGAGACGTCATTGAAGTAACACTCCCGACAGACAACCGCAAGATTCGTGCCAATCGAGTCCCAGCGACGAAACAGAGACCTGACTTTTCCGACTTCCACGGGGAGTATCGCTGCGCTGAAATTGATTCAGTGTTCCATTGCAGCGGGACGGATGGTATGCTCTACGGTTCCTTTGATGGATTCATCGGCAAGGGGCCAATCCACCTAATTCGCCCCCTCGCAGAGGACGTCTACGCTCTTGCATGCCCTAGAGCAATGGATTCTTCCCCGCCAGGAGACTGGACCATTGTTGCGCACCGCGACTCCAATGGACAAGTCACCAGCGTTTCAATTGGCTGCTGGCTGGCCAGGAAGCTCGAATTCGTCAAGGTTTAGATTATACACTAATAAGCCGAGTGCTGCCTCGTATTGGTATAGGTTTCTTTTTTGTAGCGGGCCGCATAACTTGACGACTGCGTGATTGCGGCGCAGCTGGTATCGGCACTTGATCTTGATTCTACAGTAAACTGTTGAGTGGCGTTGGCTAAACCAGTGCGAGAGATATGTTTCAAGAAATGATAAAAATGATAAAAATGATAAAAAATTTTGTTTGCTCAATTGCTTATTCGCAACTTTTACCAACGTGTCCTAGCTGAACAAGCTGAACAGGCTGAGCCGCGTTGTTCTGGACACTCCGAATGCATGTCTCAACTTCTAGGACTAGCTAAACAAAGCAAGAGTGAGTCTAGACCCGATAACTGTAGAGGCCGTGCTATCCCGAGGCCCAGCGACTGGACCACGCTGCAGCCTGATGCATGATGCAGCCTGATGCAGCTTAATGCAGCCAGACTCAGCCAGCCCCGCGGCAGCTTAAGGTTTCACTTACAGCACATCATTGCTTGCTGGCCTCTCATGCTATTTTGTTACCGCCGGAACCACCGACGTGGGATTGAACTAATGCCGGTAGTTACTAGAAACTCGCTAATCTCCTCGCTATATAATACCCGGTCAATAACAACAACTCTGACCGTCTTCACGATTAACATTATCTCATCTACTCGAAACTCAAAATGAAGACATTTCTGGCCTTGTCTGCGCTTGCAGCGACGGTTTATGCCAAAGTTGGCCTCCTTGTGCCCTTTTATGTCTCTCCACTGACTGGTGCAGCGGAATGGACGTCACTCATTCAGACAATTGATAAGCATCCCACCCTAGACTTTTATATCATTGTCAACGACCAAAATGGCCCGCCCTATGCCAGCACAGTACCCTCATCCACCCTCCCAGACAATATCAAGGACTGGACTCAGGTTCTGGGAGCCATCAATGCTCGCAGCAATACCAAGACCCTGGGCTACGTCTTTACCGGATTCGGTAAACGTGACTATGCCACCGTGACGAGGGGAATTTCCAACTATGCCGATTGGAAGACGTTCCAGGGCTGGGATGGCAAGACCTACGACATCCACGTGGACGGCATCTTCTTTGACGAGATTGATACAAACACGGTGTACCTGCAGCGCAACCTCAATCTGACCGCCGCCGCCAAAAGCGTCTTTGCCGCGACCGGTGCGCCCACGATCCTGAACCCGGGCGTCGCGGTCGCAGCGGGCAACGACGCCTTATTCCAGGCCGCCGACTCGATCCTGGACCTCGAGACGTGCTACACCACAGACTACAACCAGGCCAAGGACGGCACCTTCTATCGCTGCCCCAAGGGCTACACCCCCTTTACGCCTGCGTCGCTCAACTCGCTGCCCAGCGATAGCCGGTGGGTGGCCAAGTCGTCCGTCGTCGTTCATGACTTTTATGAAAAGTGGAATCCGTACACGCCGGCATCGACGGCCACGCTCGACGCGGACATTAGAGCCATTATTAATAAAAAGGTTCATAGCTTCTACATTGCGCAGTATGGATACACGGGGAATTTTACTTCGTTGCCAGCGAGTATCAGCGAGGTGGCGCGTATTGCAGCTTCGGCGCAGGGATTGGCTTAACTCGTCGCAGAGTTCGTTCTGGTTAATAGAATCGCTTATTACAGTAAAATAAAATAAAATTACACTGGGTATTGAAAAGTGAGAAGCGAGAAATGTGGTTCATGGTGACTGTGAACAACTGCCTGCGGCAGCCTGGGCATTCCTTTTATCTTGCTGACAATGTCCAGGCTCGTCCCAAAGCCCTTCAATTCTCGCGGCCAGCCCGCCGTGGGAGGACGCGTTGCCAGTTTGAAAGCGTTGGTATAAAAATTGAAAAATAAAGCAGAGATTCGACAGATGAATTGGAACGCAGTGTGCCTGCTCGGCAAAAGCTGAATACCCACTGGAGTGGCTGGCTGGACACGACGAGCCCAACATGAAGAGGAGGAGTCATCGTTGTCTGGCCGGGTAGAGCGGTAAACGGCATGAGGGGACACCATGTTGATGTGAGAGGTAAAGTATGTATCTGTAAAGACATTTCACCACATTGAGTTGACGAGAACGCAGCCAAGGCTGGGCACGACAGCCGGATCTGTCGACTGGTGCGATGCCAAGTCACCCACATTTGTCGAAAGATTTTACAAAGAATTTTAATGCATATTGAAATACGAGTTTTATATTTTTGTAGTGCTTTGATATAGTAGTGCTTTGCAGACCTTTCCAAAGTCTGGTATCGGTACAGGTATAGGTAGAAGAGTAGGTGGATGACGTTGAATCCAGGACCTGGAACGACAGAAAATGAACGAGGAGTTGATGTCTGCAATTTAGACGATCCATAGTTGATATATCACAACGTGTATTTACATTAATGACAATAAATTTGACCTTTCAAACCTATTCTCGCGCCACCTCAAGAGAGGCAGAGTTTCACATGTTGCTGGCCGGATTGCTGCCAAGCTACAACCACTGAAGATTATTTATGCAGGGGGGCAAATAGGGTCTCACATAGCACTCAAGCTCATGGATCAGCATTGGATATTTCTACTCTCTTCTCTCCACAATGTACAAGTTATCACGGTGTGTTCCTGAAGCCTTGTTTCCGACTGCATCATCAGACAACTGAGCAACGAGGAAAAAGTCTGGTGACGCTAACTGAAACAGCCCAGCTCCATTATGAGCTCGTCTTAAAGCTTTCGTATGGTTTGTCATGATGTCTTTGCCACCTAGCTAGAGCTTTGCAGCATCACATCTGCCCACCAGCTTAGATTCCTCAGTCTGAGACAACCACTACACCTTTGCCCAGCCTACCGAGCATGTCCAAGCTTCTGCAGCACCGGTGAGACACATTTAGCCCGCATCGAGCAACAAGGAATTTTGGGTAAAATTCCTATCAGTGGCCTCCATTATGTAAGTCCACGGAACTGCGGCAAAAGGTGACACTCGGGATTTGCGACGAGTTGTTGGCCGACCAGCAGCTGCCTCAAGCCAGACTCTAAGTTGAGATATGTCGCACCTGACGACAATATGAGACTGGATTCTCGCAACAAGGCCAATTTATAATGTAAGTGAGGCAGAAAATTAAATATTAACAATTACTCATTGGAGGAGAGGAGTTATACATGGAATGGCATTGGCTCATCCACACAGGCACTCACGCCTCGACACCTTGGCGCTCGCTCAGGAGGAGAGAAGCCGCGGACTTGGCTGCGTTCCGGCTCCCTTGGGTACGGGCTCCGTGATTAACGGCTTTTACGAAATTTTCATTCCAACCTGCTGCCTTTCTTTTGCACGGCGGTGGCTACATGGCTACATGATGCGTCGTGGCTCTACCCATGTCTAGGGGTGGGCGGCGTGCATTCCTGAGCTGAGACGGGATAAACTGGTTCAATCCGTGGGGAGGTACAGAAAATCTCCTACTTATGAGAGGGAGGGTTAAATAGGAACGATGGAACCAATTGTGATAAATTTGGAAACAAGCATCCATTCATTAATTCTCCGAATCTCAACATTCGGACCGAATTGGGTGGTGCATCGTTTTTTGCTCAAGTGCAATCTTCAGACGAGAATCGAACCAACAATGGGCAAGGCGGCTTACAGTAGCGATGATGAAGCGACACTCTACTCACCAACATCTCCGGTTGACGACGACAAGCGTGACCTGCTGAAATCGCCCCCGGAAAAGGTGCATCCTGTTGACACGGGACTGCATGCATGGCTATTCTTGTGTGCCTCGTTCTTGATTGAAGCATTGGCTCTAGGTGAGACTCTATTTCTGCCAGAGTTGATTCTCTACTTCATTCTTGGTTCTAATTGCTCGTTCTACAGGTTTCCCTGGAGCCTTTGGCGTCTTTCAATCGTACTATAGCACTCACGCCCCGTTCAAGGACGCACCCGACCTCCCAATCGTTTCAACATGTGCAATGGTAAGTCGCAAGACTGTCAAAAAAAAAATTGATCCAATTCTAACATTGAAAAAAGGGCATCATGTATTTGGGAATGCCCATCACCATGGGCATTCAGCGACTGTCGCCTCGACTGAGCATCTGGTCGCCGCTCATTGGCATCTTCATCATGACGGGCTCCCTCGTCGCCGCCTCCTTCGCCACGACGGTGCCCCATCTCATCGGCACCCAGGGCGTCCTCTTCTCCATCGGCAGCTCCCTCTCCTACTGCCCCTGCATCGCCTTTCTCAACGACTGGTTCGACAAGCGCAAGGGCATGGCCTACGGCATCATGTGGGCGGGCACCGGCCTCTCTGGCTCCGTGCTCCCCTTTCTCCTCGAATACCTCCTAGGCCGCTTCGGCTACCAGTATACCCTGCGCGTGTGCGCCGTGATTCTCAGCGCCATCACCCTCCCCGTGGTGTACTTTGTCAAACCCCGCCTCCCACCGGGAAGCAACAGCAGCAACGGAGGAAAACCGTACGGTAACCCGTTCAACTTCCGCTTCGCGCTGAGCCAGACCTTTATGCTGCACCAAGTCGCCAACATTGTCCAGGCGCTGGGCTTCTTCCTCCCCAGCATCTTCCTGCCGACGTACGCCACGGCGGAGCTGGGCTCGAGCCAGTTCGCCGCCGCCAGCACCATCCTCCTCCTCAACATTGCCTCGACCGTGGGCTGCCCGACCATGGGCTGGCTGTCGGACAACTACCACGCCGCGCGGTGCCTCTTCATCGCCACCATGGGCGCGTCGCTGGCCACCTTCCTCCTGTGGGGTTTCACCACCACGCTGCCCTCGCTGCTCATCTACTGCGCCGCGTACGGCCTGTTTGCCGGCTCGTACACCTCGGCGTGGACAGGGCTGATGCGGCAGATTGTCACCGACGACTCCATCAGCGACAGGTACCGCTGCGAGGACACGGATCCCGTCATGGTGCTGGCCCTGCTGGCCGCGGGTCGGGGCGTGGGCAGCGTCTTGTCGGGGCCGCTCAGCCAAGCGCTGGTGGGCGATCACTGGAACGTCAACACGTATGGAGCGTACGGCACCATGTACGGCCCATTGGTCATTTTTACCGGCACCACTGCTGCGTTTAGCGGCATTGTACTCTTGTGGAAGAGAATGGGATGGATACATTAAATCCAACCATCAAGCTGGACAAAGAGAATGGGGTGGATACATTAAATCTGATTCAGCAAATGCCACTAATTCAGCAAATGCCATCAAAGCTGGACACAGAGAGATGGACAAAGAGATGGAAGACAGAAAAGAGAAACTGTTGCGCGGCAGGGCGCACGTGTATTCACATGTATTTATTTGAAAAAAGATTATTATAGGTTCGGGAATAGTGCAATGAGTAAAATGCAAGTTTTTGTTAGACACACAAGACCTGGTCTATAAACTGAGGTATGCTGTCACGATGAAGAGAGCCGCAACAAGTTGTGTAGAGACAGCGGGGTTCGCTGCTGCAAATGAGCCCTTCTTGGCCTCGGCTGGGCCGTCGCTGGTGAGTGTAAAGTTGCGGACCTTGCCGCTCCATCCAGTAATTTTCTGGATTGGTGCTTCAATGGCCATTTCATGCCAACGCAGAGGCTGGCCGTAGTAGCTCATGACAGTCAGAAACTCTTGCTCGGGGAACAGCTTGGCCCCCTTTTCATCAAAGGCCGAAGCAAAAGTCTTGGTGCCTCGTCCGCTAATTTCAATACGCACCCAGGTCTGCAGCGGTATGGAGTTGTTGAGTCTATAGTAAATGCCAGATGCAAATAGCGTGATGTTGGGGGTAAGCATGAGGACCGAGTCCGATCCAGAGACGAGTGTCGTGTTTGCCGGATCGGTGAGCTTGTCAATGTTGAGAGTCAGTGACATGGTGTAATTTCTACCCTTTGAGGCCCAGGGTGTGGTAACGTCACAGTCTGGTGAGATGGACAAGCTGTCATCTGTGCCCTTGCATGAAGTTTTGGCGTCGTATTGGTTGCCCGAATTGTCCTTGACTGCGTCTCCCTGAATTTTTGAAAGGTCGTAGGAGAAAATGGTGTCCTGTTTGGACGAGATGCGACGTTCGAGATCCTGCGCCGGGATTTTTGGTAGGAGCAAAGAGAACCATTTCGAATACTGGTCCTTGGTTAGGTTGCCACCCCAGTGCTTATCAGCCAATGCAGGAACACCATCTCTCCAGGCATAGTAAGCCTCGGAATACACGCTGGTATTAGCCCCGTGATCATTCCAGAGGGGAGCAACGGCACCCTCGACGAGCTTGTTGTCTCTTGATGGGTTTTCTGCGGGATTGCTCAGATTGAATATATTTGGATACCAAGCGCTGTGGCCATCTGGATTGCCGGTAAAAGTAGTGGCAGTATCAATGGTGCGACCGTAGGGGCCGTCCTTCATAACAATGTAGAACATCTCATCCGAGTTGATGACGGAATAGTTGTTCTTGATGTATTCCTGGTATGGGTCTCCAAACAGATACGCCCAGTGTTGAATGGTGATGTTGGCGTCGATGGTGGTTGCCGACCCGGCGTGTGCGGTCGGTGGGAACGTGCCCCAGATACGGATCGACTTGCCCGCCTCCTCATTCATAAAAGCCGCCATCTCATTGACGAATTTCTTGTAGTCTTCCTCTGGGCCCTTGTACTCGTCGGCGCCGATGGAGACGACGGAAGAGTGAAACCAAGGGAGAAACTCTTTCCAGATGGTCTTCATGGTGGGAATCGTGTCTGGATGGGAGATGTTGAGCAGACTAAAATCGCCTTGGTAGCCAATCTGGGGCTTCCACTGTACAATGGGGAGCGCATGGCCGGGTGCTTCAATCTCGGGAATGATGGTGATGCCACGCTGAGCGCACTTTGTTTGGATCTCGTCAAAGTCGTCTCGGGTATAGGACTCGTTGGCATACTTGTTGAGGCCAGCTACGGCGCTGCTATCGGACCAGAGGCGGAATCGGGCATATGTCTGGTTGTAGTTGTCTGGCGTATAGCTCGGGACAATGGTGTTGTCGCTGAGATGGATGTGAAAGGTGTTTTGCTTGAAGAAGGACATGTAGGAGCACATGTCGATGAGGAACTGCTTCGGGTAAAAGTGACGGCCGCAGTCGAGCATTAGGCCTCTGGTGGCCCAGCTGGGAGCGTCATCGCCCTGACCCAGAGGAACAGCAGCGTTGTCTCCGAGAATAGCTTGCTGCAGAAGCGTTCGTGTCCCCCACCAGGCGCCGAGGGGGCTCGCACCTCGGATTGTTATGCCATCTTGTTCGGCCACTAGGGTGTATCCTTCGGTGGTGGGTCGCCCGGCGGCATCGAGGAATTCATGGCTGCTATCGATGGTCAAGAAGATGGTATTTGGTTGGCGCTGGCTGCCATCGGTGGCCGTGATGGTCTTGTTGAAGACTTGTTGGAGATCATTGGCAAAGGTTGCGCCAAAGTCATGGAGAGTGGGTGGTATGAGGGTCAAGCCATCCTTGTGGGTGCTCTTTGTGAACTGGCTATCGACGATGACGGAAGCGACGGAGCCAAGGTTGAAGGTGTTTTTGCCGTTGGCTTTGAAGGGGACAGTTGGGATGCCTGGAAGCTGAGCAAAGACGGCCTCTGCAGATGGTTAGCGGGTTGGAGATTGTAGATGTAGATTGTAGATGGCAGGTAATTGTTAGGCTCAAGTTTAGTGAACGTCACAGGGGGTCACAGGGAGTCACAGGGGAGTTGCAGGTACGTACCGATAAGGACAAGGCCGGGCAGCAAGCTATATTGGCACCGCATTGCAGTTGAATCGCGGCCACACGCGATGCGATAGCTACTTGGTGTATTTTCCGCACTTCACAGACGCATTTCTAGCAAACAATTTCTGATCGGGATCATTGGGTGTTTATCAGTACGGATACATGCAACATGAGGCTCCTTTGCGACTCGCCCAGTCGGTACGTTGCAGTGAACTGGCCCGCTACAATACGAGATTTACCCCTGGCTTTAGGGCCTAGCGCGCCAGAAAGTGGCACCGAATCCACTATAACGAGGCCCCAAGGTCGCATCAGCCCCCTGTGACCCCCCACGGCCAGAAGGTAATTTAAGGCAAGGGACAAGCACACATGTAAGACAGCGCCGCAAGCTTCATGATGATGTTATTTATTGGGAAACAAATGTACCAGTATGGGGTGCTATGCGGAAGCATCGAGCCACCAATCCGCGCTCAAGCATCTCAATTGCATGCGCATGGCAACTGGCATATCGCGCCACGGACAGGGAGACGATGCGATCGTAATGCTGCCAGATTGATTTCTCCCAATGTCAGTTGAAGTAAAT
Source organism: Zarea fungicola (assembly GCA_900169235.1). Classification (NCBI taxonomy): domain Eukaryota; kingdom Fungi; phylum Ascomycota; class Sordariomycetes; order Hypocreales; family Cordycipitaceae; genus Zarea; species Zarea fungicola. The sequence goes on from FWCC01000204.1 coordinate 41,617, forward strand.
GTACCTCTGCGTGGTGACTCACGGTAATAATACTGGTAAAGCCGTGGTGAGTTGTGGTAGGCTACATGTTTCATAGCAATTTGGGCAGAGGTGACATTTGGCAGACAGTCTGCCCGCACTGTTGGCTCGCGATGAGAGCAGCATGCCGAAATCGTACTCGAGGCTATATCAGGTCCGGTTGCTTGCTTGTACAATCTTAACCAAATCAAGTCAACTGCTCCGTAGCTAGGCCTGGTTTGAAAGTTCCCCAGACGCTTCTTCCCCACGGCCCTAATACCATCGGACTTTACCTGGGTTTTTGTGGCAGGGGTCTGCGTCCGGCTTTAGGCAATACCCTGTAGCGGCTTATCTGTGTTTATTATTCATGTACAACGACTTATTCCTGTATGTAAAACGCGACAAGAGCTAGGTACAAGTAAATGAGACCTCAGACACAATACGCTCTCATAGAACGCTCATATTTACTGACGCTGTTATGGGAGTTTCTGCTGAATTTGCGACATAAGCCACTTGTGATAGTGAAAAGGATTAGAAATGCCCACGCAAGCTTCCAGTCCCTAGCTCATGATATCTTGAGGAGATTTCTTCAGTGCCCTTGAGATGATATTTGTAAGCTCAAACTAGTTTACTTTGTGACTTTATTCTTTTTTAATTTACATAAATGAGGCCCCAATGCGGAGTATATAACCAGGTTGTCCCTGCGTCTCGTTCTCCTGTCAAATGGCCTTGATCATTCTTGCTCAGGCTCTCTCTCAGCAGTGCTGACATTATAGAGCAACACACCACCAAGACTAATTAAACCTGCGCCCAAAAAGAAAGTGGTACCAAGCCAACCACCACCCCGCAAGAGACTTGCCTGAAAGATGGCCGCATACATCGGACCGGTAACCAGTGCCGAAACCGTCTCCAAGACGCTGACAGTGGTGTATACCATGCCTGTATTTCCAGGATCCGCAGCCTGACTGAGCAAGCTCCGCAAGATTGCCTCGTCACCACTTGTCAGAGCGAAGAGGACCACGCCGGCAAGCAGCGCGCCCGAGGTGGAAGATTGGCCGATGACCGCTAGGCTAACGACCATCAAAACCACGCAGGACTGCACGAGGTACAAGTCTTTGGTAAACATGCCGAGGGACAGCTTATTCCGCAAAAAGTAATCCGTTGCTGGGAGAATGACAAACGTGGTGCCAATTCCGACGCCAGATTGCATCATGGAGAGTAGGCCAGCCTATTGGAGAAATTTGTCAGCAAGGAGGCACAGAGTCTGCCAGAGAGGCAACAGGTGTTGAAAAAGAAATTGTAATTGCTTGCGAGGGAATCAGGGAAAGTTTTATCGAGCCACAAGCATGTCAATCCGGTTCGACGTACCTCTGACCAGGACCATTCGTAACGGCCTGTCACGTATTGTTTCAACAAGCGAGTGCATGACCGGCCCAGATGGAGGACGAATAGACTGCATAGAAGTGCGCCAAGTCTCTTGTTTGAAAGGAACTGATCGCGGAGTACGGCGTTGAATCGCGCCATTCGCGTCGCTTTAGAGACGCGACGCGTAGAGGTCGGCTCTTCGGTCCGTGAATCACGGCGTGTCGGTTTCTTAGGTGTCGCTTGCCGGCTGCTGGGCAATACGAGGCTCAGCAAAAACGACAAAACATACATACCGAAGCCAATGGCGACGGAAAACCATGCGCCGCCGCTCCGCATGGCAATATATGTGAGCGGGCTTCCAACAAACCCGGCAGTCATGGCAGCCGCGGAAAAGTACGAGAATGCCGTGGTTCTGTCGTCAAACTTATTAGCAATGCTAGGCAGTCAAGCTGCTGGGGTGTATACATTACATATGATGCTTCGGCGTCACATCGCTCACAATGGCAAAGAGAGACGCGGCGAATACTGAGGGCCCGCCGCCAATAAAGTTGAATACGGGTGCAATCCAAATCATCTGGATAGGCATGAGCTGTGGCAATAGACCTGGTGAGCTAAAGTCAGTCATTGATTCCGAAGTTCATCGACTTGCCAAGCAAATTGAGCTGTGGTTGCATACAAACTAGAATCGTCGCCGACTGCCACAGAACCATGCCAAAAATCGACAGTCGGAGAATAGTTGCTCGCCCATACTTATCGGCCAGGTATCCGTACGGCACAGCGGTCACGAGGCCAGGCACCAGTATGAATGATGAGCTCCAACCTGTCAGGAATGCGAGGTCCGACTGGACAGAAGCGTCCTTGCAGCGTGGGTCAGCACCACTGACAATGTCTGGGTGGTACTTTTGGCAAATGATTTCCTCCTGAATTTGCAGCATGGGAACGTCTACGAGTGGCGATGCTAGCTCTACAACGAGCATAACCAGCAAATAGAGTAGCAGAGCCGGGTGCTGTAGAGGCAGCGTCCGGTTGGCCGCAGTGCCATACTTGTCCGCGCTTTCAGACCTACCACCTGTGGAACGAAGCAGAGGGGCGTGCTCCGTCGCACTCAGCTGGTTCGTTCATTGGGGGAGTTTGCATTGGTCTTCAGTATTGGGTCGTTGCAGTACCCCGTCCTCTGATCTATCAATTCGGCCTTCGTTTACACGACCCGTGATGAAACTTTAATGACGAAAGATTGTGTAAGTCGAGGAAGAGACTAGAGTTGGTTAGTGCAACGAAGGGGGAGTGGCCAGCCACACCAGGCTTTACTTATTATCCTTTCAATTCTGTTCAACAGTTAGTCATAACAATTACTCGTGCCAAGCTCCGGGCCAACGCTCATAGCCAGGCCATTTGGTTACCCAGGCTGCGCTAGAGCGCAACCTGCATAATGGGCTTTGACGGTATCTGTCTTGGCAGGACGCGAATCAACAAGCCGCATGGGGATACCCACCGTAAAAGCCTAACTTATGCCACAGTGGGCTTCGGAGAGTCGTCACGGAAGAGCTTGTACGGTCTTGTATGGACATGTTAGAGCTTGGCAGTACTTGTTGTGGGACTGTGTATTGCCATAGAAGCGGCAGCTTTATTCAGCGACTCCTGTATAAGTTTCCCGGGCACCGCAATATGTATTTTCAAGACCTAAACATAATACACTGGCATCCTCTACATATTTGCAGTAGTAACCACCAACTCATTCTCTCTTGGGAAGCACCCAGCAACCTCCAGCGCGCCCGTTTCGCTGTTGGCCGCCAATGTTAATGCAGCAGTCGCTCCGTAGTGCAGAGGATTGCCTTCAAACACCACAATGTCTTGGTTCTTGGACTTGAGGCCAAGAATGTCTTCAATATTGCTTGTTACAAGCTGCACTGCTTCAGCGTCGCTGAGACCAGCGTACTTGGCTGTCCAACCTGCCTCGGGCAGCAAATCGTGAATTTTAAAATCAGTCGGCATTTCTGTTCCCAATCCCCTAGATTAGCCTTTTTCGATCTCAAGCAGAAAGGTAATAACGCCCAAAAAATAAAAATAAAACTTACGAGGCTCAAGAAGCGCAAAGCCAAATTGTACTCCCGCTTCCTTGAGATAGCTGGCGATGCTTCGCGTCAACGGTGGGCCAACGAGGGCATCCTTTGTACGGAAAGTCGTAGGGCCACCTCGATCCTCTGTCAAAATAATTGGGATGCCCGCAGCTGCAATCTCTTTCGCAACCTGGCAAAGAGAGAACGTATTAGTCTGCCGCTTTGAAAACCGCGCCGACAATGGCCATTGCCTGACCGCTTCCTGAAACTTACAAATGGTGCCTCTGAACCGCCAACCAAAACAACTTTTGTGGTTGGAAAATCTTTCTTGATCCAAATCATTTGCTCCATCTCATGCTAAGCGCGCCACCGTTGTTAGAAAAGGTGCTTTATTCAACTTTCGGTGTGTTCAATTTCACCTACCTTGTTGCTCACGTATACGAGCAACGGCAGGTCGCCCGCCGCTACTTTCCCGTACACCGTCTCGTTGTTTTTCCCCAGTCCGTCTGTCAGCATTTTGCGTAGCCGTTTGACGCCATTGCTCACAGCACCCTCTGAAATCATCGCGCCCTCCCCGAGCGCAATGTGCAACGCCACGTCCTCTTGGACGATGCCGCCGCCGAGCAGGCTCTTGCGGCCGCTCGTCAGAATCTCCACGCTGATACCAGACACAAACGCTCCGCCATCAGTCAGCGGCGGCGTAATGGCGCGCGTGACGCCACCGAGGCGAGCGCGCGCAAAGGTCTTGCCGTCGAGCCACACGCCGTGCTTGGCATACGTGACGCTCCCGGCGTCGGCGATCCGCTGGCCACCGGCATCGCCGTCGCCGGTCGTGACATCCATGGAAATCTCCCGGATGCCGAGCGCATTGGTTACGGCGGTCAAGCCCGGCACAAGGTGGCCGTTCTGGAGCGAGAGGACGGCGTGGCCCTCGCGCGTCGTGACTGCCTCGCGACTGCTGCTGCAGTCTGCCTTTGTTCCAACACATGCCAGTTTACCGTTGCTGATGACGAGCTCGAGCTTCTCTGCTGGATTGGTCGACTCCTTGATACCCGCTTCTGGGTAGTTTTCCAAGAATGAGCGGCTGATTCCAGATACGACAATGTTGCCGTTGGCATTGGCCATCGTTTGACACGTCTCATCGCGCGATCTGTCGTCTGGCTCATATTTCACTTGAGGCGTCGGAGCCTGAGCGCCTTGCTGTTGAGCAGCCGGCGCTGTCCAGACGGCGCCCGTACTCTTCTCAACTTGGCTTTCGTTTAGCTGCTTGATGCCGTCGATAAACACCTGGAGCGGGGTGGCGCCTCTATTGAGCGGGTGGTCGTCCCAAACAACAATGTCCGCATCATATCCGGCTCTGCAATAGCCCACGCGGTGATCTTGGTCAATCGCAGCGGCCGGAACGGACGTGACGGACCTCAGGGCCTTGTCGGCGGGCAGGTGGAAAGAGTGGGCAATGGCGGCTTGAGACACCAAGAATTTTGCGTTGGTGAATGTGAGTACGTGGTCCGACTTGTACGCCACCTTGATGCCGTGCTTGTCGAGAATATGTCCGGCGTAGAGGCTGGGGAAGAATGCCTCGTGCTTGTAGAGACTAAACTCGGCAAATGTGGCAACGGTAATGTTTGGCACGCGCTCCTTTAGCATGCCGGCGATTTGCCATGCCTCGGTCGCGTGGTGGAATCCTGTAATCTTGTAGCCAAACTCCTCGCTGATCCGAATCATGGTTTCAAGATCCTCGGGCTCGTAGTTGTGATTCTGCAGCAACGTCTGGCCGCGAAGTAGGGCAATGACATTATCAAACTCGAGGCTCGTGGGGTATTTTCCGTTTTCTGCAATGAATTTCGATTGATCACTGGATGACCAGCCCTGCGCCACTTCCAGGCCGGCGCAGTAGTCGTCCTGCGAGTCCATAATGGTCTTTGCCTTTTGAAAATGCTCCCGCAGATGCCAAGCGTTTCCCAGACGCGAATAGCCCCAAACGCCCTTTGGGTTTTCGCCAAGCGCCATTTTCATGTACCTGCGACGCTCGTGCTTGGGTAGGCCTCGCTCAAGAAGCAGCTCCTCCACCACCGGCTCGGCGCCTTTCCCAGTATAGAGCGCATTCTTCACCACGGTGCCCTCACCTCCAATCAAGTTGGCAGATCCAGGGATAATCAGTGAAGTCGTGATGCCGCCCGAGGCAATCAGAGGAGTCGCCTCGTCATAGGCTTTGAGTGCGTCAATGACGCGCATCATGGATGTGACGGCCTTGGTGTCTGGATGAATCTCGGCGCTATCATCCGTCATGAGCGTACTGGGCCATGGGAGAAGCATATGATGCGAATGCATGTCAACCAGCCCCGGGGTTACATAGCGACCGTGCAGGTCGTAAACAACAGTGCCCTCGAGACGGTCGTGCTTCACTTCACCAGTCTTTGTCACCGACTCAATTAGGCCCTTTGAGAAGGTAATATCGACGGCATGGCCAATAAAGCTCTCGCCGTCAAAAAGGGTTGCATTCTTCAGCACAACCCGGCCCTCTTGTCCGTTTCCTGTCGCCCATCGCGAGTTTTCCGTTCTGGATGCCGGGTCCGGTTTGGACGGGAGCCTGGCGCGGACCTGGCACTGCGCAAGCGCGTCGGCAAAGTGTGTGCTCTCGACGCCAGTAATTCCGCGGGGTACTCGACGGACCAAAAGACAAAGCCAAAATACGCAGCTGGTAAGGACAAGACTCAAGATGAACCGGGGTGATGCCAATCGTCGGGCCATGAAGCGACGGCGGGGCCGGTCGCGCGGGTATGCCTCCGCCTCGTACGGTGGCGGTAGCCGTGCTGCCGCCTCGCAAGAGAACCTCTCTTTTTCCATGTCGTCCTGCTGTCAATTGAGATGACATCAATTTTCAGAAAAGCACTTGTATTGAGAGGGGCGAGATAGTATAAGACTGGGCACGGATGCCTTATAAAACATACAGTAGTTAGAGATAGTGACGCGTTTCGTTTACCCAGCCGGCGGGTCGAGTACCCAGCTTCGGTAAGGTGTCCTGGGTACCAGTAATCACACAATACCGCAATAGGAAACGTCTCGCCCAAGCAAGTGGACCAGTGCGGGATGCAATACTACTATTCACCCAGTTTCGACTTTCAGATCATTAGCTATTCGATTTGACAATTATCCTTGTTGATAAGGCTACGAATTAGTGATACGTCAACGCCCACGAAGCCTTCTAAAACAGGCTCGCACGCGGTGCTTAGTGCGGTGCTTAGTGCCGTCCATCTGCAACTGCGTCTCAAAGTAAACGAGCCGAAAACTTGTGGAGAATGAAGAGGTGAGGCAGAGGCAGTCCGGCACGATTAGAAACTTTGATAATGACATGACAAGAACGCGTGTTTCAGCCTCCTTCGCTATAAACTAGCTAGATCTCGTTCAAGAAGCTCCCAGCCTTGGCGGGTCATTGCCGAGGACAGCCAGAGTCCACCATCGTGATCCTTTCCCCATACGAAGCAGAATCCAGGCGTATTTTTCATGTCAATAGGCTCCGTAAAGGCCACCGTCGGTGTCCCAGGCGGGTTCAGTCGCCCTGGCGACGAGTCACCCGCGCGAGTAACTGCTTTGCTAAAGTCGATGGCCTGGATATAGCTCAACTTGGCAATGTTATTCATCACGACAGGGATAGCCGATGACGGGCCAAAGAAGATGGGTGGCATTCCCTCGTTTTGAATGGCGTGGCGGATTCTGCGGCCAATTATTGCCAGCTGTGACTCCTCAAGCTGCTGAGACAGGGCGCGACGGTGCAACAGCGCGAGGTAGCCGGCAGACGACTGTGTTTCATCTGCAGATGCCACAGTGACGGCCATGGAGAGCATATTTTGCAGAAACACATTTGGTGATTCCTTCAGAAACGAGAAACGTCCGCGCAGATTCACGACATCGACAATGGTGGCCGGGCGTCTGGCACCGTTGCCCACGACAGCCGCGCGAGTGAGCCAGGCCGTTACAATGTCACCCTCGCTGATGAAGGCATCCGAACTCTGCGCCGCAGATTGCGCCTCGCCTATTGTGCGAGCGGTGAGCTTTTCCAAAGAACCCCTGGGAAGATAAATCATTCGCTTCTCGATGTTGGACGCCATAAAATAGTGCCGAAGAAACCGGAAACAGAATGGGACTATGCGCCACCACGACATGCGATGATGATCCAAAATATGCTCTTGGGTTGAAGAATGGTCAGCATCTATAACGCTAAGCGGATCAGTCGATGAACCGTACACAGCCTCGACCTGGTCCTCTCTCCCAGCCAGCACGTGAGACCAGTTTTTTAGGAGCGACCGAAAGGCGCTGGCGTCCAAAAGTGTGTGAGGCCAGAGAATGGATACAATCGTCGCATCATTAAATGTAGAGACAAAAAGAGTCAGCTGTGGCCAGCGCTTGGTAGCTAGATCGTTGAAGGTCGCTGGGAAGCCTGTGGGTACAAGGAGAGGGCGGATTGATGTCTCAAGAGGCTGCGTTGAGACACCATGCGTCGAATTTGGATACAGCTTCCCTAGCGCATGGTCATTTATATCCTCGCCATATGCTTCGCTGAAAAAGGCGACATTCGGACATTCTGGTGTAAAAGTTTTGGGCACTTGCAGGACCAAGCGACCGTTGGCCTAAATGTAAGATGGAAATTAGCTGCTGCTCGCCAACACGCGGAACGAGATTCAAATGCGCACTCTTTTTTGCAGCCGACCGGCCAGTTTCTGCCAGTGACCGATTGTCAGGAGCCTGGACAGAGCAGCACGAAGCGTCTCCGCATCTAGTACATCGTTGAATCGCAGACTGGCCGAGATGAGAACCTGGTTCGATGAGACAGCGTCTTGCACAAAGAGGGGGTAGACTACAGAGTCGTCCCCATTTGCAAGATCGACATCTGGCATGACAAAAGCGTGGCAGAATATATTGTGCGCTGAGAAGAAAGCACACACACTTTACTCAATGTAGGGAAATTTTGGAGGGTGCAGGCACGCATCTTGGCTCATCGCCTTTTCGTTACTGATCCGCGTTTTATCGCGTCGTATTTGATCGCACGTGGAGATGACGACTAAGCTCTGTGGCTCCTGGTGAGAATGTCGGTGCGTCTCCGGGCGCGCCCCGTCACGCTACTCGGTAGGATCATTCGGAGAGTATTTGTCAAGCAGATATGGGATAATAATCTAGCCTTGGTGTGGCTGGCCACTTTTTGGCGCAACGGTATTGCTATGTGCAAGCACCCACAACCTCGTAGTGGAGAGAAGCTAACTATCTGGGAATAGCCTCGACTTAAGAACTTACCTCTCGGTCCCATTATCAAGTCCGACAGTCAGCTGAGAAGGCGAAATGAGATATTATTAGCCGCCGGAAATACCAGAAGGGTTTCTTCTTAGTTGCGCATGCCAGTTTCAGACTGTTGGTTGTGATGTTGAGAGAAGTACAGAATACTTTATGAAGCCAGGAATTTACTCCAAGAGGAGTCTACCGCTTTGAAACAAAAGTCGCAAACGAGCAATTAATCATCGCGCGGTATGAAATCTTGACTCGGTTTTGCAAAATTCAAGGTCATCCAGCAGTATGGCTATTTATGGCAAGTGTTTCCAAAAATTAAACTAGACCGTACAAAATCTTCAACCGTGTCAAAACAAGAAAAGAATGCAAGGGTCAAATGCAGCATAGTAGCTACGACTACTATTTGGTCACCCAAAACTTACATTACATCTCCCGTAGCTTCTTCTTCTGCCCCCTCTGCTTTATTTTATTCTTTAAATTCAGGGCCAATGTCACGCAAAAGAACTTTGAACCAATCGGAGATTGTTGTCTGTGCCTCTTCCTTGTTACCAATAGCAAAATACCAAATACAATCGATGCCCCGTGTCAAGGAGAGCGAGTCTCCCCCACGTCGCTCCATCGCCGCTTGGAACGGCCGTACACTTTCCTCTCTCCAAGAATCCAGCGTTACCGTATTGGGACATTCTTTTTGGATCAGTCGGAGGGTGCTGAGGAAGCCGGTAATGTCAAAAGCAGAAGAGAACTGGTTCAGCCATTCCCTTATGCTGTATTCAAAATCTGGAAGGTTGCCCTCCGCAAATAGAAAAACGGCTTGCAAGATGCTGAGATGGACGTTGTAATACTCGCGGTCCGGTTCGGTCCGCGGGATGATGCTCACAAGCTGCCGACGTGCCTGCCCCCAGTCCTGCCTCTCAACCGCACCTTGAATGCTCAACAGGTGGGCGACAATGTATTCAGATGAGATGCGGATTGGCATTGTGTGGCTTGAAAGAAGCTAAAGAGTAGGATCCGGCGACGAAACACAAGTTGCTGTATATCAGTGTTGGTTGTTTGATGATGAATTCAATATGTGAGTGCTCGGATGCAGGGGGTATTTATAGAGGTTTGGGTAAGACTAGATGAATCCTGTGAATGAAAAACAGTTGTTGTTCCACATGAATACGCTTCTCTGATTTACTTATCTTTGGTGTTCTTACTGATGTGATAAAGTGCTGCTCCCTCATGAGAGTCAATTTGTGTTCCATGTGTTTTTAGCCGCTCTCAAACAATGTAAACCCACCTTGTATACCGGCCAAGAGAGACTCCATGTAACCCTGAATCACGAGTCTGGTGTCCGAAAAGATTTTTCTCTGTTTTAGTATCAGAAGAAGAATAAGTTTGGACGACACGGAGCGAGAGTTGATTGCACTGATCCAAGGCGAATAAGTTTGGAAAATCCTGTTCACAAGTAGTCTAAAAGACAAAGACGAGCAGGAAAAAATGGAAGGAGAAAGCACTACATAAATCTCAAGAATAAAACTACTTGCAGCATGCTCACAGTCATCGGTAGCACCTGGTATCACCCTGTGTGCCGGGGCGGCCGTCGTATGGCTCATTGTGCCATGCCTGTAACACAACTGTCAAGATGCATAGGGACACAGGCTGTGTGTAGGCTATTTCATGTTTCATCTAAATGTATGAGGCGAATCAAGTGGAACTTGGGCAAATATTAAATTGAAATACTGCAGGCAAACATGTCACGGAGATGTTGAGAGGATGACACGACGGCTTTCCCGGCAGGGTAGCTCCATGCGACGCTCCCGATCGGCACAATGGCTCCTCCCGAGAATAAAGTTCGGAACATCAATCCTTGCGATCTCATACTTGATCACGAGAACAAGCTAAAGATCACCGAAAACGTCTACTTCCTATGGCTTGACAAGATCGATGCCACATTGCAGGGATTGTCACTAGATCTCGTAGACAATGAAGGGCAGCAGCAGCAGCTTTAATAGATTGGGATGTGGCCACTATTAAAATTAGGGGACAAAACTGTTGGTAAAGTGCAAGCTTAATGTTGGAATCACAGGTCATTTGTGTGTCGGAAGGTAGGCTTTATCTAAACTGTTTGATTTCCATGATTTCCATGATTTCCATGATTTTCTTAATTTTCTTAATTTTCTTGATTTAACTCACTGCCATGACTGGTAAGCGTGGTGGAAAACTTCCAAACACCTCACAGGCAAGCGGTTCACAGCCTACAATTACAGACAAAGCTACAATGCTCTCTGATCCGTTGGATGAGGGAGGAGGACAGACCAATGAAGAGACAGTCGCAACGGACGACAACGATTGACGCCCAACCACAGAAGAAGAAAAGACCCTGATTTCTCAGTTCTTACAGGTTCAACGCGAGAGAAAGCGAGCGAATATTACCTCTTTCTTAATTTGCTTAATTTTCCTGATTTTCCTGATTTTCCTGATTTTCTTAATTAATACTGCGTGCGTGGACTGCAAAAAGGGCAATTGCCAGTGGCTATTTTCTCGAACCAAGAAGGAAACAAAACAACCGAAAAGTCTAAAATCCACCCATCTGTACAATTAAATAATGACGTCTTAAAAAAAGAAATAAAAGGTTTCCAATACTTGTCAAGCAGGAACCAGCAACAGTACCAGGCGGGAGCGTGGACTTGGGCCGCTACTGGCCTCTACGGGCCCTGTAGCGAGGTCAATATGGGGCACGGCCAGCCTGTAACTACAGCACCTGTGCACGTATCGAGCCCACTGAGTCCACTGAGTCCACTGACGAGGCCACTGTAATGATTCGCAGGTTGAACCGAGCAGTTTCAAGACAATCCTATTCAATAGCCCAGTATTGATATCGCATGTAAAGGCTTTCTAGATGGTTCACTGATTTTTTATCTATTTTTGTAACTGAATGTGTCCACCGATTTGGGCGTATTCTTCAAGCTAAGCAGGGAAAGCCCTGAAAGCCCTGCGCTGTGTCATGGTCAAGGCCTCAATATCGGATTTACCAGACTTTGATATCCGCCATATTCAGGACGGGTTTTCAAAGCACATGCCTAGCTTCTCTCGTTGCTGAACAGTGCAGCATTGTTGTTCTCGTCTCCAGAACTTGAGTGACGGCTCTTCTCCCTTGTCTCGACATGTTCGGCATCTTCGAGATACTCTGCCTTTAATTTTCCTTGCTTGTCAAACCGATATGGCTCTTTCAGGGAAACTGAAACCGCATCAAAGACATTTGTCGACTTTTTGAAAATAGGGTCCATCTCTTCCAGTGAGCGAAGACGAGTCTCGGGAAAGAAGAAGTAGACACACGGAAACATGAATGCGTTGCTATAGAAAAAAAAAGTCAGTCAGACCAAAATCTGGACACAACGAGAAAAAATGGTGGCAACTTACATGACTGCAAAGACCACGTACGTCTTGTAGCCAATGTTTGCAAACGCGACCGGTGTAATCATGACGACCATAAAGTTGAAAATCCAATTTCCGCTGATGTACGGAGTACCGTTAGTTTCTATCCATACGCATACTGCACTCTTGTTGCACGCAACATACCTCGTCGACAATGCATTTGTCGGCGCACGGATTCTCAAAGGCACAATCTCCGCAGGGTACAGCCATGTCATGCCGAGCCACCCAATGGCAAAAAATGAGTTGAAGACAAAAAGAAAAACCGCCTGCCCGATACCGGCTTGTTTGTCGCCCAGGTACTCGAGCCGCCAGTTGCAGCCAGCCAGAACGGCCATGGAGACTGACATTCCAAATGCCTTGAAACTCAACTTTAGCGGGCGAAAATAAAAAATAAAAATAAATTGTTATGGCACTTACTCCAAAGAGCATGAGCGGTCTTCGACCTGTTTTCTCAATGATGAAAATTGGAATAAATGACGCAAGAAGATACTCTGTTCCATTGCATGCAGCAAGTAGCTTGTTGATGTTGGTACCCTGCAGTCCAAGCTTTCCGTAGAGTGCGGGCGCGTAGTAGGTAATGAGGTTGATGCCAGAAATTTGCTGAAACATTTGATTCACATATGCCAAGACGACTCTGTGGAACTCGCGATACTCGCTCATGTCGAGCAGGCTCCGGAAAGAACCCTTTGACATCTCGAGGACCGTCTCTTTGATGTCGGCAAACTCCTTTTGGATGACAATATCCGTTCGTGGCTTTTCGTTGAGAGCCTCGAGAACTTCAAGGGCTTCATCATCTCTGCCAGCCATGACAAGCCATCGGGGCGACTCGGGTAGATTGGAAATGGAGGTAAAGATGACCACAGCGAAGAGAATCTGGAAGGCCAGTGGGAATCGCCAGGCGATTTCGCTTTCGCCAATGAATGCAAATCCTATTCCGCAGGTTAGTCTTTATGATTGGACCTTCTTTGTTCGATTTTCTATTTATTCACCATAGTTGATCCAATAACTGAGGGCAATGCCGCCCGTAATGAGTGAGCCTTCAATCATGACCAGCTTGCCGCGATCAGACGACTTGGCAGACTCGGATTGCCAAGTCGGTACCGTACTCGTGTTGATGCCGTTTCCTATGCCAGTAACGATTCGGCCAATGATAAAGTGTGGGAGTTCAAAAGCAGTGCTTTGCAGCAGGGCCCCCGTCGCCATTGTGAAGCAGCCTATCATAATGGTACGACGGCGACCAAGTGGATTGCCGATAAAAATGGTAATGATTGCCCCAAGAAAGCAGCCAAGATTGTAGGATGCAACTGTGATGCCTTGGTATTGCGTTCGCCTGTTGTACAGAGCCGAGTCTTGGGCGATACTTGGATCATCTGGCCAAATGTCCGGGAAATATTTTACAAAAGAGGGAAGGTCTAGAAGACCCCCAGTGATGCCTTGATCGTAGCCAAAGAGTCTGCATTCGAAAAAAAAATGATAAGTTTAGGTAACAAGGTCAAGGAACGACAACAATCGACGGGCAGCACACATACAAGAAATCTAGACTACCAAGAGAGCTGATAGCCAGGTTGAGGGCTCGGCCTCGCCACCCAAAGTACTTTGGGAATCCCAGCATAACTGATTTCTCGACACTGTGCTCAGGATTTGAGATGGTAGTGTAAACAAGACAAAGTGTCGAGGAGGCCGAGGGGGGAGAGCAGTCTTTTCAACGCCAAAACTGCCTGTGTCGTTGCTCGCAAGGCTAGGCCATCTGACAGTATTTCATGCTGATTCAATGAAATACTGGATATCATGACAGTGCTGTGGGGGTCTCTTCCTTCACTTCACACATGTTTTGAGGAGCCCGGGGAAAGTATACCCACAAGTCCGCAAGTTTCTGTAGCCGAGTACACAGTTTGTGGGTTTTCTCTCGCATTGACATTGGAGGGCAATTGGCCATATTGCAGCTTTAACAAATACATGTCCACATTTTACTTCTTTCTGGTAAATGGAAAACCCGAGGATGGCCAATCCCACCAGAATGACGCAATGCCCAACGAGGGCCTACCCACTTAAGTCCGTGTAATCCCCGCCGACCTAGTCTTGAATGGCAGTGGACAAAGACGATGTTTGTATGCCAAGATGTGATTGTCGCTACGCGTTCAAGCTGTGGATAAGACATGAGGCCGCCCTGATCCACGTGGCTGCATACAGTATCCAGTCTCACAGCCATTGATGTCACACGCTAGTTTCGGGAAACAATGTTTGTTTTATTAAGCTTAAAACTGCACAGCGGGTTCCTGATTATCAACCGGTTTATTAGTTTATTGGGGGAATGCTGGAGGCCCACGCTGATTCCGCTTTACTGTAGTGCCGCTGTGCCAATTTCTGGCAAATACACAACCAGACACTGTAAAAGATACTGTCAACACGACTATTGTGCCTGGGTAGAAGGCGTCGAAGCAGATGTTGCTGTCCCAAAAATTGACCCACGAAAATGCTTCCTTGGCATGCCCCGCGCCTGTCGATACTCTCCACCCGCAGGAGCAGGCATCGAATTGAAACGCATTGGCACAAGCCACAGGGCAGAGATGTAGGCAATAGGCCGCCTTGCAGGGCTCTTTTTCACAGGAAAATAGCCGAAGCCAAGACCGAGCCTTGCAACATTACGCCTTGATGCGATCGGCTTACCCAACTCGGTAACCCGAATTATCTGAGTTCACAGTCATGATGCTTCGGCAAAGTTGCTGAGACGTCAGTATTCTGTCCAGTTCTGAATTGCCTGTCCGACAAGTTGCAAGTCGGAAAATACTCCAATGAAAACTCGTTATTCTAAAAGAACCATGTGATATGTTGCCGGATTTTACACTAAAATTAACATGCAATTTGTAATGTAGGTGTTGGTCTTGTTGGATAGGGTAGCGCTTGGGATCGGCGAGTCAGACAGGCCCTGGAGATACCCCCGCTATGGAAAAGCCTACCTGAGCAATGTTTGCCAGTTTTCACCTGCTCTCAAATGCACGATCGACTGTGCACAGTATCAGCCATATCCCCAGGCGCCTTTCCATATCTTCTACCCTCACCATGTGAACCACAGACAGTATGCGACATTGCTGAAAAAATCGCAAATGAAATCGCGCAGTCCGGAGTACATCTCACGTTCAAAGATGTCTATTCAAAAGTCTTTACGGCTTTGGATCAGCTTGTGAACGAAATGGGGACTCTTCCCCTAGTTGATGGCTTCGAAATGCCTCCCGACTCAGATTGGGAACCTTACTTTGACTTTGCCTACGCTCTATCTTGCCTCGACGACGGAAACCATGAAGGACCATGCTCTGGACGGTGTACAGGACTGAGGACTGTAGCAAACGCTGGCGAACACAATGATTTCTGGGACGTTGTTGCAGATGGCAAGACTGGTGCCATGCTGGACTTTCCCGCCGACTGCACCGGACACCAAATGATCGACACCTTGACGGATTGCAGTAATCCTCATTTTTTCGTACTCATGGGCCCGTATCATTATCTGCGAAGTTGGATCGACTTGGAGAACCTTCCGCCCGGGAAGGAAGAGCTCAGTTTTCACGGTGAACTATTTGAAATTGTGAACGGAGATGGTATTCGTCTGGATGCCACTACCGGGCTGCTTGATTGCATTTCCTACGGTGGCATAGAGAAAACTTGCTCGCAGGAGACCATGTGGCTGCAGCAAGATTTCAGCGAGGCCTTGAATGCTAGCATGATCCACACAAAACGTGCGATTCAGAAAGGTGTTCCTGTTGACGCTCTCAAACGCGCCATTGCGAGAGATTTCAACTGTTGGCAGACCAAACGACCCGACAGTTGGCCTACTTGCGATCCCACTGCGATTACTCCATTTACAGAATTTCCGTCTAAAGGGGTGGCCTCAACCCTGTTTGAGCGGCTACCGCCCGAGCTCCTCATTGCCATATTTCGTTCTCTTCCTCTCGGCGCGCTGCTGTCCTTCTCTACATGCTGCAGATCCACGCGGGCCATCTTTAGACGTGTCGCAGACCCCATCATAGCGTCCATGTACAACGTGGGCGGCGACCTCCGGTGGATTTTACCCGTTACTACCATCAAGGACGAGCGTGAAAGAGCTGAAATCGCATACCGCACATGGCTACCCGAGGACCAGGACCCAACTGGTTCGGCCTTGTACGCGAAAGATTTCCCCCATTTCGACTTTATTCGCGCATGTTACGGAGAAGAAGAGGATTCGATGCGAAATCGACGGAGGCTGTGGAATATCAGCAAGCAGTTTCAAGGGCTTTGGCACAAGTATCGATTGCGTTGTTAGGAAGCGACGTAGAGCTGGCCAATACTTATTCTACCGATGAATGTCCATGGCGACGTGATTTAAATATGCATTAATACATTTAAATTACTTTGTCTAATCCTGCTGTACCCACGATACTGTAAGAATTAAATGATATGGCATCTAGAGTGGGCTGTTTAGTGAAGTAGATGCCTACCGACGCGAGGAAAACGAGAGCCTCGTTTAGCCTGTGCCTTCAAGGCACACAAGGCTACGTTGGTAGCACACGGAGCATTCAGTCCTTACTATTGACCTGTTACGGGAGGCGTAACAAGAATCTCGATGCCTTGCAGCGGGGTGGCAGTGCGCCATGGATGGAACTCTATTATTAACCTTTTGTCGAATTGTGTGGAGGGCAGAGAAGGTCAAGGTCATTACCACTTGCTGCGTCAGTCGCCCAATTATCGGCCAGCCAACGCATGCCACGACACGCCGACAGGCTAGTAGGAATACTGTTTTTAATGCCAATTAGAATTATTAGTTTCTTGGCTAGAATAGTATAAATATAGCTAAGAATTACCTACTGGTGTAATGCTCACCAATGCCAGCGACCAGTGATATCCCTTATCCTGGTAACCAAGGCACAAACAAAATGCCAAGTCCGTACAGTGCCTTGCGCAGGAATTAGTTCCAGAATTGACATAAAAATCAGCCCAGTATAATACAGCTATCGGGAATACTGCCTAATAAGGCTGTATCCGCAGCGGGAGTCCCATGAGCCTTAATTTGTGATGCTTCGGTAGAAGCTTCATGAGGTAGTCGGCCGATTTTACATAAAGTGTGGCGTGCCACTAAAGCTCAGCACTCTGCGGAGTATTGCGCTAGTTAAATCCGGCATTGGACCAGAATAGTAGCGGATAGGATCTTGTAGCTAATTCCCTGCGGCTCGGCGACTTTATTCTCGTACCGCACGTCAGGGCAGCACCTTTGCATTTGAACGTCCTCAAGCCTCTGTAGAGAATTGACACAAAATGGCGAAAACTATAATAAGGCATGAACCATCCAACCTGCTCAGCACATTTCAAACTTCAGCAACCGATTGCAAATATTGACTTCTCTATCGTTGTAGTCAATACTGCCCTGTCTCCTCTCTCCGTCTTTGACAAGCACCAACTCTGAGACTAAAAATGCATCTTTTGCTTTCTTCCAGCCTTCTTACCGGCGTTGCCATTGCGCAACTTTCCAAGCCGGTCATTAACCCGCCATTCGAAGGCGGTGGGCTTAACAGCCTTCACACCGGCCTTGAAGCAAACCTCCCTCTCGCCAAGTATACGTGGGAACACTGGACCTCTGATCGGATACCAGAAGCATGCAGGCAAATCGCCGAAGCGGCAGCTGTAACGGGCCACAGCGCCAAGGATATCCACGCATTCTCAATCAAGTACGAAGACTGCCCAGAAAAATGGCACTTTTGCCGTCACGAGCAGTCACCTCTCTCCGCTGAGCGAATGATCCGCATCTTTGGTCGGCTGCCCGTGCACATGCGCCAGTGGGTGCGGCACATGGTGTCCATTCCCGCCGACAAGGCGGGCGCAAATGCATACAATGCCGGCGACAACATCATGCTCCAGGGCGACGTGGGCACCACCGTCTTTGTGCATGAGACTGCCCACTCCCTTGACGCGCACGCGTTTTACGACGGCAAGCAGCGCATGTCGTCCAGTCAGCGGTGGCTCGACGCCTACAATGCGGACTCGGCCGTTCCTGATTCCTATGCCCGGACCAACCAGGTGGAAAACTTTGCGCAAAACACCGTCGTTGCGCTCTTCAATGCAAACGTGCCCGGTGGTGTTGGCACCGTCCAGCCCGGCTGGCGCCAGATCAGCAACCAGTTTCACCTCATTCAGGATCTGATCCCGGGCACCATCAGGCCTGGTGGTGTCTGCACCCAGCGCTTTCAGAATTCTCCCGCAGTGCCAAAGACAGGGCCCAAGAGGTCAGTTACCGGACGGGCAACGGTCGATACTTTGGCTGAGGATGCGCTACTGGAGCTGAGCGACCAGGTTATTGAGGTCAATCCCCGATCGATGCCAGGGTCCGTGGAGCAGGCGGAATTTGATGCCGAAGGGAACTATATAGGCTCTGAAACTGTTCAATTCAATTAGACTGGTAGTCTAATCGCGCTACCTTGGAGATGCCCCTCCGCTTGGCCGTTGTCCGTCGGTGGCTGTTAGTTAGTTGGGGCCTCGCAGGGGTGCCTGCAAACCCTACATGTCCATTTACACGGCTGCTAGGCGAAGAGGCATTCAGTAAAGCTTAGTAAAGTTAACCATATCTTTGCCTATGTCGAAGTCACTGAGAATCGTATATAAAATATGAATTGAAGTATTTACGGGACATGTACATAAAGTATAGCTTTGTGACTAATATTCTTTGGCCCTTGGAGTGAGCATGCTTTACTTTTCACCTAGTTGTTGCCAATGTACTTGCAGTAGACATCATTGCCGTTCAAGCCACAATCCGTCTCGACAGATCCGCCGTCGGGCCTAATATCCAGAATATCACCGCCAGCAGGGGTAATTGTGCCCTGGGACCCCACAGCCGAGTTGTCGGTGAAAACAATCTCACTGAATCCAGCAAGATCACCCTGGAAATCTTCAACAATCCATTCAGCATCCGTCTCGCAGAGAGTAGACGGCGTCCTGGTGAATGTGTGCGAGATCTTCTGCCCAGTTGTGAGATTTTCCAAAGTTGCAACGCCAGTCGTCTTGGATGTAGCATCTACAAGCATGCTGATCTTGTCGCCAGTGCTTAGGGGGAAGTTGTTGAAGAAGACGACATTGTTGGGAATCCACTCGTACCAAGCATCGTAGCTGCCGTCACCGTAGAAATCGATGCCGGTCTGCAGCAATGCCCCTTGACAGCTATCACCGTCGATGCCGACCCAGGCTGCGCCGGCCTGGTCCGTGCTGCCGCCCGACGCACTGGGGACCGTGATGGTACCGGCAACCTTGGTGATGCCCTTGCCGTGCTTGACGACGCCGGCCCAGTTGGTTGAGTATTGCGCTCTGACTCCATCGGCAAGTTTGGCATGCACAGGCTGGCTCAGTCTTTGGTTTGGACGAGAGCGGCGTGGAGTACGCTCGCTAGGCGTCCGCTGATGCAGCTTTGTGCCTTGGGGGGCAGCCGCAGCGATGCCAGCGAGGGCGGCGAGAGCAATTGAGAATTTCATGACTTGGACTTTATGAGACGAGAATAAGATATTTCAAATTGGGAATATTCTATGCAATGTATTAATGATATTCGCTTGAGTGACTGACATGGGAAACTGAAATCAGACGTCATGAACGTGCATCAGTGTGCTTTTATAGTACACGCGAATATCCCAAATATCCTACTATTTAATTCTCTCCTAGGCACCCTTCAACAACGTTTTACTCACAATCTGGCTAATGCGACAGAGAAATCTAACAGACAAGCAGCTGATAGTGGTGAATGCCCGCTGGAGCTGCCTAGCGTGGAAGGTGGTAGCAATTCCGGCAAAGGCGGCATGCTGATCTTAGATCCCTATATGGGAGAAAGTGCCACTTTGGGAAGCTCACTCGATAAGTGCTTATGACTGCCGGCTCCTTAGTGCGAAAAGGGTAGGTCTATCGCCAGGCGCTTTATCTTGTTGCAAAAGAAGCTTGTCTGCTCCTGTCGCAGTGTCTGCCGTTGCCGATTCAGGCCCGAGACAATAAAGTATTGGTGGTAAATATCCCGCAACAGAACTCGTGGGCTGTTGTTCGTGGACTCACTGATACTCCCCGAAGTTCTTATTCCTGTTGATGGTTGCGCTTCGTTTAATTAACTTGAATTAAAATAGAATTTTGATGCCATACGTGGCCTGGGACCTGCCGAGTGCATTGTCTGTTAAAAATGTCTATAGGCAGTGACTGGGTTGAATAACAGCCTCTGCGTCGGATAAATTGGACACGCAACCACAGTAATTCTCCTGCGAGACTTTCGAAGACAGACCAGATAGGCTGCCTTGTCCCCCCTGCCCAAATTTTTCAGTGCAAGAGCACTTTTAAAATGTTGTCGCAAAAATTCAAGACGGATTCGATTCCAGGCAGAATCTCATCCGGCAGAGCGGACCAGTTGGTCCAGTTGGCAAAGCCGGTTCTTTATTGTAGGGCTCCATCACAAAAGACGGGGGGAAGGGTTCGTCCAATTTGAAAGCATTAGCCGATTGCGAAAACTTCTCAAAAGAGCTCATAAAAGCGACAAGTTGGACAGAGGGAACAATGAAGCCTAGCTGGTCTGCATTCGAAACGCTCCATTAGGGACATGCTCAGACTTGCGCCGCTCAGCGTCATCCGCTTGCAAAAGGCAACCGCGTGTATAGCCTTCGGCGGCAAAAATAATCTTTTTGAATACAATGACCCATCTGGATTAATCACACGAAAAATGCTTCCTGTTGGTTCCACTACTGTGCTGGCTTCACTGTGGTCTCATTCCCAGCTGAACATCAACGAGTCAAGAACGCCCCATTCCAAACTGGCATCCCCGAGGAAACTTTGCAAGGGATCCTCGGACCCTTGAAAGTCGGAATTGAATGCTGGGGAAGAAAGAGAATCGGGCACAACCGGCTCAGTAGCGACAGTATTGGATTCAGGTTCTGGCGCGGGACGAGTGTCTCGTCCAGGGCAAAGCGATCTAACCTTTGCCACGATTCGTTCCATGTGTGAGCAGTACTCGCGCGCTGCAAAGTTGCCGTTCGTCTGCAGCTCTAGTAGGAGACTGGATGCCACTTCAAGGCCATCGAGATCGGGTCGGCCCTTCTCCATTTGCATAAGGGCTGCAATGCCGAGAATCGTAGAGGCCGAAAAGAGATATTGGGTATAGAAAAAGTCGAATACATAAAAAGACCCGTTTATCCAACAATTAACTAGCATGGAATGCGAATGACGGGCATATTTGAGACACGCTTCAGATATGGACCGGGCGACACCCGACATTTCAGAGGCCAAGCTTTCTGAATTTGGGGTGTCGGCAGCGCCAACATGAGATTGCAGTACTGAGAGCAGGATGGGTCGTGTGGCGAGAATTAAGCACTGTAACTGTTAGCACAGTGGACAGGAATCGAGCCTCAAGGTAGCGGGACTCACCTGGTTGAATGACAAGTGTAGGGAGATGGCGCGCGAGTTTGCCTCGGAGACACCCTTCTCCAAGTTGAGTTGAAGGTGTGGGGGGAGTTTTTCCACCCAGGCATGCAGTTGCTGCAGAGTTGAATGGACTCGCTTGGAGAAAGATCTGTCAGCATTGTCACGTCTGTAAATCGAGGCAATGATGTTTCCCGCCAGCCGAGCGAGTCTCACTGTCGCAATGTGGTATTCGCAGTCCAGAAAATCTTCACTCCTGTGCGTGACGATATTCGTCGGCAACGCTACGAATACCTCCTCGTCGGCGATGGACGGTGGAAGGCCAACTTTTGCAGCCCACATTCTGTCAAATGTGTATGCTGTCCACCAAACTCGTTTTCGGTGCTCTCTCATCTCGGCGTCTTG
Source organism: Zarea fungicola (assembly GCA_900169235.1). Taxonomy (NCBI): domain Eukaryota; kingdom Fungi; phylum Ascomycota; class Sordariomycetes; order Hypocreales; family Cordycipitaceae; genus Zarea; species Zarea fungicola. The sequence goes on from FWCC01000204.1 coordinate 63,537, forward strand.
GACATTGATGTCAGCACTGAGATGAAGTCCCATCACCGTGGCGAGACGGACCGCGGACCCAGCCAGGGTGTATGCAGTATGTCGGCGGTTGACTTGTAGAGAATAAAATGACTTTTAAATGAATAAGTGGATGGTTTTCCTGTATTTGGGGCGAAACTTACCAGCAGCAATACGGTTTCCAAAACGTCGAGAATTGGTCGCTCTGAAAAGATGCCAAACTTTTTACTTGCTTTGGCAAAATAGCCAAGTCCTGGAAACGATTCGTCTGGTCCTTTTGACCTAGAAGTAAAAAGTTCACCAATGGCAAATAGGGCATATAGCTTGCAGGTGGTAACATCATTTTCGCCATCAATTTCAGCTGCTCGTTCGAGACTGTCGAGGACTTGACTTGCTCGGACAATATGGTAGCATCTGTTGAGAGATCGAAGGGCTGCTTGAACCAAAAACAGGGCTTTGCCATGGAGTGGCCAGTCGATGGGCCTAGCCGCAAACTCACGAAGCTGTTCGTCTGTTACATAGCTGGTTCGCGGGAGATGTCCTGGATCACCTTCAGGTGCGGACAAGAATTGTGCCAGGCGCGTGGCAAAAGCAGCATCTGACGCCTCGCCGATCCAGATTGGTGTATCCGAGGTCATGAAATTGGCAAACCAAGGCTGGTCTTGCAACAGCGGGTTCTTGGGGGTATCCCTCCCGGTTCGCTCATCTGCACCACCATCTGCACCACCATCTGTCGATGTGGTGGGGGGATCTTCACCCCTCGCAGGAGGCGGGATAGTAGAAAATCCATGCCTTTCTTTCCTGGTTCTTAACTCCTCATTCTCCCGTAAAATTCGATCAACGTAGCTGCAGACACATTCGATTAGGCCCCGACTTTCCCAAGTGATGAGCACGCATTCGTCATACCTCTGTGAAACCTTGATTTGACGATCTCGCGCCGGGTAAACGCATTCGCTGGCATTGTCGCAGTTTTTACAGGGTTTCCCTCCACTGCATTTAACTTTACGAGCATTGCATGAGCGGCATCTAGGGGAGCATTAACACAAGTTCACCATCCAGGCTAGCGTGGACATACGCTACAGATTTTGGTTTCGGTATGCGCATTATACTCTGCCCGCTTCTTCTTCACGCGAGGCCTTTGCGCCTGCAGGTTCAATTGAATACCGTCAGTTCGCAGCATTAAAACCTAACCAGGCTCTGGTAATGTATGCTGGAGGGAGCGGTCGGCGTGACCTGTCTGGCCGGAAATAGGCGCAATTACGTTGATCCACTCCGAATCGTCATTCCAGAAGCCTTTTTGGCGAGAATTGAATGATGAACGTTAATAGGAGCTAGCCTTAATTGAGGCGGTGAGGTGAAGCTGCGAATCAGTAACAGTCAAAGGAAGAAGTCAATTGAGATCCGAATAATATGTAATGTGAAATAAAAATATATGCCATGTTCTTTTAAAGGTGGAGTAAAGTGTTAATTCAAACGAGACGATTATTGGTCACAGGCTTACCATACTGTACTTTCCTGCATTAGAAGTGGTTATCCTCGGCTCTTCACTTTCACTCTAATTATCTACCACCTGATCTATCTCAGCACTATATATGGCTTAGCAGCCTGGCCAATGTCAGAGGTCGTCCATTTTAGCTGAATTTGTTGACAGATCATGCTGGGTTCGCACAGAAACACGGGCCAGCTTTTCGCAATTCTACCACAGGGCGCGTGCTTACACGCGGCGATCGAACAAAGAGAAGACTCGACTTGCGCTGGAATATAATTTACATGTGCTTTGCAATGGCAAGCTCAGATGCATACCAGTTTTGAATAGCTCGGACATCATAGCTAATAGCGACGGTGTCAAAAGTTTCCAGGTGTATCTTTGCCAAAGTTCCATTATTCGACAGTCGGCCAACCCACTTGTTGTGCTTTCTCGCCGCGGCAACAATTGTTTCGATTGCGCTGACAAATTCGGGTTCGTCGCCCCGGGCGGGAACATATCCAAGGACGGAGAGGGCAAGATCGTTCGGGCCAATAAAAACCATATCTTTGAATTATTAGAGCAGGTCAATCTTCCATGTCCACCGCTACTTACCAACACCTGGTACCGCACAGATGGCATCAGCATTGTCCACGCCCATTTTCGATTCAATTTGGACGCAAGTCAGAAGCGTATCGTTGGCCATCTTGACATATGTTTGGATATCAACTCCTAGTGAAAATCCAGGAAATGCTGAGCCTTGGCCTCGGACACCCTGTGGAGGGAACTTTGCATGCTGAACAATGGCGCGCGCGTCCTCTGCCGTGTGAATCATTGGCACAACGATCCCATGCGCTCCGGCATCCAGGGCTCGCTTTACTAGATCTCCATGGGTACCTCGAATGCGTACTAGTGGCGACACGTTTTGTGAAGAGATGGCTGTGATTGCGTCGTGCATTTCGTTGTCGCCAATGTTGCCATGCTCGCAGTCAATTATAATACCGTCCAAACCAGTCGAGGCTACAATTTGGGCTATTCGAGATGATGGAAGACCCATAAAGGTCATTACAGGATTAGACTTGGCTCTGAGTGCATTTAGGAGCCGCAGCTTGGAGATGCACGTTGCCGTAGTTGTAGACATGTTCTCGGGCTCTCGGCGGTTGACTTGATTTGCGATTGGTGACTAAATAAACAAATATAGCAATGTCTTACAACTTGCGAGAATCTTTTTAAACTGAGAGCAGGATAATGACAGTGTATTTACGTCTAGCATGCTATTCTAATACGGTGACTCGCCAGTCATCCGGGAATTTCCCACCTCGGTAAAGAGTTGTCTTGCCGAACACCCCCCCGATGCCGCTCGTCTTGCTCCATGGGGCAAATATCTTGTAAATCGCCTTTGAACTACAATTTCCGAGCGGGGTTGCCTGGGCAGAAAGCTAGACTACTCAAAAGCGCAGCTTTGGACCACAAAGAATGATCTTTACCAAAAAACGATATACATAGTACTCCATGTTTGAGCGTTCTCATTGATGGCTTGCTAATAATATACTACACGCCGTTAAGCCGTGGAAGCTCTACGCTTTGCGCTGTAGAGTGTGATAACCCAGCTTCTCTCTTGCTTCACCAAGGGTTGACCCTGCTCCCAGCAAACTGCGTATCCCTTGCTCACTCTCCTCAATACTCTTAGTCAACGCTGCAACCTCTCGAGCTCGCGACCGAGGTACGACAACAACGCCGTTTGCGTCAGCCACGATAATGTCGCGAGGGCTGACACGAACTTGACCGAGGCCGATAGATTCATTGACACCTCCAACCTGGACGCGATCTTTTCCAGTTCGCATCCAGCGACCAGCAGTAAACATTGGATAGTTGTCGCTGATTGCCTTGTCTACATCGCGACACACGCCGTCGATGGCGGTCCCCGCGATACCGCGCTTACCAGCGTACTGTGTCATGATGTCACCCCAGACAGTGCAGTCAGTCCGTCCGCCATTGTCGATCACGACAAAGTCTCCTACCGCCACTTCATCGATGAAGTCGCCGACGCTTCCCGGAGGGCTGCTGGCAGGCACATAGCGGACCGTAAATGCTGGTCCAACTGTTGTCTTCTTATAGTTGACAAGGGGCATGATGTTGAATGCCTGGCCTGGTATCCCAAGCTTGTCAAGGGCATCTGATACCCCCGGGGTATCAGAGTCCGCAAACAGGGCCACCAGCTCCGTATCCTCGGCGGCCGCCGGTGCGGGAGCCCGTTTCAGATTCGTGTCGGTTTCTTTCTGGGCAGGCGTGTTGATTGCGTCAAACTCTGTATCATGCATGACATCGGCCACGGATCGCCCGTTGCGCACTTCTTGAAGCATTTTGGCCTGACGGCGGTCGATGCGCTCGCCCAAGTCAAGAACCTCTTCAACACGAGCAAATGGTATGAACACCGTGCCGCAGTTGTCCGCAATAACGTAGTCATCCTCGTGCACTGTGACGCCCTGCATCTCTACAGGCGTGCCCGACTCGACTTGCACCAACCTGTTCCGCGCGCTGATCATGGTCACGCCCCGGCCAAACACAGGATAACCAATGTCGCGGCTCCCGTCAATGTCACGGCTCGACCCATCCAGAATTGACCCGCGAACACGCTTGGCCTTGGCCGCGTTGGCTAGAATATCACCCCAGCACGACAACCCTTCCTCGCCACCAGCGATGACGAGAATCCGGTCATTGCTCGTGATGGCTTCAACCACTGGTGTAATGAGATGGGTAGTCGGGGAAGCACCCTCAGGCTTGCGAGCGAGCTTGACAGTACTAGCTCGTCCGACAATTTTAGGGCAGTTCCATAATGGCCGTAGCCCGTAGGTTGCGCCCGGAAGGCTTAGAAAATCGAGGGCATCAGACACCGTGTTGGAGTCCAACGCAGAGAGGCGATCAAGAATATCAGCGCTCATTTTAAAAGATAAATCATCTGTAATTGGAGTAAAAAGGCTGTCAAAGACTTCCTAACATTGGAAATTCTGCTGTTGTGCCTGCCAGTTTTATATAGGCATTAAGACTCGGCGAATTATTAGGCTACTCTTTGCGGAAGACGATAGCATTACGCTGTGGCTTGGTTCTGCTAGCTGGCATCACTTGACAGCATCTCGGTAAACCTGACAGGTTGCCGAGACAAATCTTCAGACGCACCCCAACCGATGTCGGACTTATTGGCGGACGTAATAGTAATGCATTTACTTGGCGGCCAATTTGCACAGCAATAAGTTCCTTTTCTTTATGCAGCATCAGTTCGAGTCCGCACGTCATAGTGGCAATGTCAGCTGTCTGGCAGGGTGAATAACAGATGAGTGAAAAAGGCACTGTGAAGACTTCGGTGTAAGAAGCGAAGTGACCTAATTATCTACATGAAAACTGAACTCAATATCCTAATTTTAACTTAATATTAGGTTTCTATACGTATCTAATTTATGCCAGCTATCTTTCCCAGCTAGCAAAGTGGCGCTCTATAAGACTACATCACTGTTCAATGCCTTCTTAGTTGGTGCCAACGACGGCGCATAACGCAACGGCAACCCTGTCGACATTTGCTTCAGTTACTACGTAGAGTTGAGGTGTTAGATTTATCTTGCAAAATAATGCGACGATGTATTGCTTACAGCCAGTCACAGAGAGCCTTCCAGAAGGCATCAGATAGACATGGTGGCTCTCCCTCAGTTCCGTGACTTGGGAGGCAGAGAGGCCGGTCATCGAGAACATGCCAATCTAAAAATGTTAGTGGGATAAATTTAAGCCAGATAGCCGCACAAAAGGAATACTGACATTAGTGAGCAGGTGTTCCCAGGAACCTCGTGCGTTGCGCGCCTTGAGTGCATCGTACAGACTTTGTCGCATGCGCTTCATGCGGCTACTCATCTGCAACAAATCTTCCTGCCATTGTGCATATAGTGTCTTGTCATTGAGGATCTCGGAAATAATTCGAGCGCCGTATGAAGGGCAGGAGGTGATCTCTGCTCTAGACAACTGAGTCAAAATCGGCGTGATGTGTTGGGATGTCTGGGCACTGAGTCCGATGAGGTGAACGACGCCGATACGTTCGCCATACAGACCAAAATTCTTTGAAAACGATTGAGCAACGGCAAATTCTAGATCTGCGCAGTCGTAGAAGTGGGCAATCGCGTATGCATCGTTTGCGACATCTCCAGATGCGAATCCTTGGCTGCAAGAGAAATAATCCGCGTTAGATTGCTTGATCCATTCAAGCGTCGGCACTTTACTCACTATGCGACATCAAAAACAGCAAACAGTTTCTTCTCTCTGCAGATAGCTGCAATCTCATGCCACTGCTGCTCTGTGAGATCAATGCCGGTTGGGTTGTGAGCGCAGGCATGGAGTATCACAACATCCCCGACGGTAGTCTGCCCTCGAAGAGTATCCGCCATGCCCTGAAAGTCCAGCTCCTGGCCACTCTTGCTCAAGTATGGGTATGTGCGTTGCTGGACGCCTAAGCCAGCATATCTCCAAATTTCCGAATGATTGACCCAGCTGGGGTCCGAGATCCAAACATTTTTCAGTCGGAACTGTGTTGCAAGGAACTTTGCTGCGACATGGTTGGCTCCAGTGCCAGAAACAGTCTGCATCGATGCAATACGCTGTACATCCCGAGACTGGCCGAATAACAATTCTTGAGATTTCCGCACTAAGCCTTGGTGACCAGAAAGTGGAAGATGTTCATGGTCTATGGTCTTATCGGCGTGAATTCGAGCTTTTGCCTTGAAGTGATCCAAGTTAGCTCATAGCTCAGCGAAAAACAATAGTTGGCTCATTGCTAGGTACCTGCTCAACAGAGGGTAGAATCCAGGGCAGCCCATTCTCATCACGATAGAAACCCGGGCATAGATCGACCTTTTGCTCATTTTTGTCGGCGAGGAAGGCGGCTATAAGCGAAAATGATGGATCGGGCTTTGCAGGTGGGAGGCTTGCGAGGGCTGACATGTTTACGGCTGCACAGTTACGAGTTGAGATATGTTGGCTGGCTAGCTAGGGAAGAGGACGGGAAGAAAGTGAAAGCACGCTGGATGGGGCCGAAATGCAGCAGTTAAATAATTTGTGTATTGCAAAGGGCGTAAATTTAGGCAATTATGCGACGCAGGCTCAGCAGCAGCTCCGGTTCAAAGAGCTGCAAACTTACAATTATGATAGGTTCGGCGACAAGAAATTGGACCGAGCACCAGTTAACATGAACTGGAGCAATCGTCTTGGTGTTATAACCGCCATTTGGGTTGGTTCTCCCCGCTAAAGCTGTTCGGGTGCTTGACACTTTCCCGAGTAAGACAGGAAGGGCGTGCTTGAACAAATGTTATGCTCCACACAGCTGGGAATAAATAGTTTTTATTTAAACTTTCTCATTGTAGTGTTGTGGACGAGGCAATTTTCAGCATCAACTAATCTAGTAGTGACTGATTGATTTTCATCATTTTTTCATATCCATCACTGTGCTTGTCCTATTTTCGGAAGCAAAACCCGAACTTTCAGTTCTCGCCAAAGCACATCACACACACTAGCAGGGGTAATACTAGTCCAGCGACAGGCGACGACAGACAAAATGACTGCAACACAGTCCAACAACTCCCCGGTTCAACACGAGTCTTTTGAGATTTGCATTGGCGACACAACAGTCACGGTTTCTGTATCACACCGAGATGGACCGCTAGCGCCAATTCTCTTTTTGCATGGCTTTGGAGGCAGCAAGGAAGACTACCTGGATATTGCCATCAACCCGCTGTTCAAGAACCGCGCTTTTGTTGCATTCGACGCCCCAGGTTGTGGCAGAACGATAGTTTCAAAGTTTTCAGAGATTTCGATTCCGTTTCTTGTCAAAACAACACGCGCCGTTCTTGAACGGCTCAATATCCAACGTTTCCATCTAGTTGGCCACTCAATGGGCGGCCTTGCCGGTCTGGAACTAGCAGCAGAGAGCCCCGAATCTGTCCTGAGCTTTGTTAATATCAAAGGGAACCTTGGCCCCGAGGATTGTTTCCTTAGTCGACAAATATTTACCAGCGCAGATACCGATTGTGACAAATTCCTGAAGAGCTTTGTGGCAAGAAACTACAATTCGCCGTATTTTTCTTCACCTCTCTATGCCTCCACTGTTGAGTACAAGGTTCGAGCGGCGGCGGTTCGCGGTATCTTTGAGTCCATGGTGCATCTATCTGACAACGAGGATCTGCTAAACAAATTTTTGTCTCTCCCCTTTCCCCGAATGTTCATGTACGGCGAGCAGTACAACACGTTGTCTTATTTGCCAACACTCAAAGCCAACCATGTCCAGCTAGCCGAAATCTCCCTCTGTGGTCATTTCCCCATGTACTCTGACCCTATTTTAATGTGGAAGTATATTGCAGGGGTCGTTTCTTCCGGGGATACACAGTCGTCGAAGCAACTTTGTTAGATCAAGAAAAATACAGCCATGTTATTAGCGCTATATCTAGATACATCAACTTGACTTGTGATTCGCACATCATTTGACGACACAGGTGTTCAACATATATTCCTACAGCGTAATTCCAACTGGTCATTGTGTAAGATACATATATTGAAGAGGTGGTCTCCGCATCCAGATAGGAGCCAAAAGTAGCATAATACTTCCTCCCAGCATCTGCCCGTAAGTTGTTTATATATGTAAAAAAGGAAGTACCCTCTCCCCGCCCGGGGGCTGGTAATTCATAAGTGGCCGACAAGCGGCGAAAAAGTATAAACTCTATGTACACGAAAATTGATGTTGCGGTAGCTCCGTTGTCTCATTGAGAGCAAGTAGTGGACCAGTATGCTGATTTAATAGCTGCCATGGCTGCCATGGTTGCCACAGCTACCGGCGGGCTTCGTCGGGGCTGCCGTGGTAGTCGTAGCATTGGCAGAGGTAGTAGCAGGAGGAGAGCTGGCGGGAGGGCGGATAGAGGTGGCGATGGTGGTCGAGGGGCGGATAGAGGTGGTGATGGTGGTGGCAGAAGCCTTGGTAGTGGTGGCAGAAGCCTTGGTAGTAGTGGCGGACTGGCTGACGCTCGACGACGCGGGAGCAGAAGAAACGGCTGATGTAGTAGTGGTGGTGGGCTTGGTCTGAGTAGAGAGCGTAGTGGGAGCAGCTGTGCTGGTGGCAGAAGCGGTGCTGGTGGCGGAGGCAGTGGTGCTGGCGCTCGTAGCAGGGCCGTCGACGAAGATATCGTTCTGGGCACCGTCGGCCCAACCCATGAGGCTGTTGTAAGCAGGCGACATGCCGTTGGGAACAACAACGTTGTTGCCCTCGGCCTGGTTCCAAGCAATCATCTGCTTGGCTCCCTTGACACACTTGGTCTTGTCGTCACCGCACCACTTAGGGGGCTGAGCAGGAGCAAGCTTCTTGGTCGACGTGGAGCCAACGACGTTGCAGTAGAAGTTCTGCATGTACATGTTGGGCTGGCCGCAGCCCTTGGGGACCCAGAGCCAGGCGCAGTAGCATCGTCCATTGGGGCAGTTGGCGGGCAGATCAGCGGGGATATCGTAGGTCGTGTTCTTCTTCCATGGGGTGCTGAATCTGTTAATGACTGAAGAGTGAAGGCAGTACGGTAGACTTACTGGATTTTGGTGGTGAAGACGACCAGGTTTTCCATGGTGACATCCTCGAGCTTATCGGCGTACGAAATGGCAAAAGCGGTACCGGCAGCGTCATCCTGGCCAGTGGTGTGCAGTTCACCACCCTTTCCATCGGGGTTGTCGCCGAGGCACTTGCCAGGACCAGGAGCATGCCAGTCTTCGGGGTGCTGCGCGCCATCGTCCCAATCGCTCATGTACTTGCCGCCGTATGAAAGCGAAGTGAAGGCACGGTTGGTAGCGAGCTCAACTTCGAGGGTGCCACCAGCCTTCAACTCCATAACATCCTTGGGGGGGACCTTGTCGCAGCCTCGGTCGGCCTGCATCCACCACTTGTTCTTGGGCAACATGTACAACGGGTTTACAACGAGGTTCGTGTTTTGGTCATCAACTGCAGAATTGTTTCCGCCCTTGCAGAACATGCCCTTTTGGCTCCAGGCGGCGACGTGAGCGTTGGCAACGGCCGCCAGCGACAGAAGAACAACGGTAGGCAACATTTTGATAAATGTGTAGAATGAGTCGATTTAGAGAAAAGGATCACTGGATTTGAATAAAAAGAAAATTGCAAAGTATTGTTCAAAAGAGAGACTAAAGAATGAGAAATCAAGAAATGAATGAATGAATGAATGAGTGAAGCTGAATCTATCGGGTCTAGAGCAGAGAACTTGGACAGAACGCTTATATATGTAATCAACTTTATTCGGCCCGGGGCCAGACTGAATTTCTGAATGCTCTGCATGGCTTGATGTGTGGATTCCTTTCGTTGGGTCGGGGTCTGGTCAACTTGTTTCAAGATGAGCAAGGAGACTACTTCCCATGTCCAGGCTCCGCTCCATCCCACAAGCCCGTTGTCAGCAAACGCCATGTAGGCCGGCCTGTCGACTAACAACGAATCCTGCCTTCTTCTTCTCCTAGTTTTCCTCCTTACTCAGTTTCTTTTGGACTAGCTGTGGTTATGCAATGAAATAGAAGACCAGTAGAGTAAATGGAGGTGGTTCAGCGGTCAAAGAGATCGGCTTGAGCCTCGTGCATGGTTGAAAGAGTCTACAAGAGAGTGGTTGCGGGACATCCGTCGGCTAAACCTTCGTCAAGGGAACATTCCTGCTGGCGATCAGCTAGGTATTAGATTGGCTTGGGGCACCCGACAGGGAGCTGCATTCAACCTAACCGCCCGTTTTTCGTTTCGTTTGAACGTACCCGGTCACACATTGGATCTGTCATCAACAAGCACAACTGCACGCTAACGCGAATAAGTGCGAAATTCGGTCAGCCCAAATTACACGGAGGGCCTGTAACGTTTCCAAGCTTTCTAAATTGCAGGGTGGAGCTTGGGGCCAGCCCACATATTTAGACATCCGCCTTGCCCGCGAAGCACAAGTTTCTCGTCTCATGTTTGCAGAAGCAGGGGGACACCTTTGTAGCCTATCAATTGGCAGTTTCGCAGCCACAGTCCACAATCCATATTAACTTTATCAAGAACCCCTTTCAATGGTGGAAGGAGTTGCGTCTTAAGAAGCCCGTCGCGACTCCATTTAGTCAGGGTTCGTATCTTCCCGATTCCCAGTTTGGTCATTGGTATTATATTGGTCTCCGCAAGGGATCAAAAGGGGCTTCACACTGGCATATTTTCCGACTGAGATATATTACAAAATACTAGGGTCCGTTACATGCCGTGTACTACTACGTAAGTCAGGAGATTCATGAGTCGTCTGCTCCATTGCCAACAAATTCTCCTGTGCCAACAAACTATGCTTCTAGAGCAGCTATCCAGCATAACTCATCCTCAGCTTTAGCGCCTGGGAATTTGGGGACAAATTGGCCGTTCTGTGGGTTGGCCGACCTTGGACGCTAATGTCTCACCAGCTATCTGGGGATAGGCGGCCCAGCCTTGCATGGAATCCCCCCTGTGGCGTTCTAGGCGGTAATAAGCAACCTTTCCCAAAGGCGCTATTTACTAAGTAACGTTTTGTTCCCAAACTCAAGTAGGATGGCGGAGTGGATAGATATCAAGCCCAAATGTAAGCAAATCTCAACTTATAGGATTAAGTTTGTCTTAGTGTCTCTATTAAGTTACGGCCCTTCTTTCTTTGGCAGTCCGGTGTGGTGGGATGTGATAGAGAATAGATCTTATAGGGTAGGTAGACTTGTGTATTTTGAAGGGCTCGATCCTTCATGGCTGCGAACTAATATTTCGTCGAATTGAAATTTTCAAGTGTCATCTTAATATTATGACAATCAATTGTTAATAAGGCGATGAACCTGTTATCTTCGATGGGTGGCCTAGTATGGGTTCGGTTCGCAGAGGATTAAAACCTGTACCAAACGTTCAACTGCGATTATAACCAAAACAGCCAGGGCCACAAAGGATTATGCGACCTACTTTCGTAAATTTAATTGTTAATGGGTATCTGGTTTCAGTGACCTGCGCTCCACGAAAGTATCAGGCCATGGAGCGGCCTACGTTCAAAACTTCCCCCTGCCGAATACCATTGACGACCAGGACCCAATGCAGATCTGGTCTGCACGACCCAGCTTGGGTTCGGACCGAATTAGGGGGTATGACGTTGGTCGCCTCGTGAAGTTTTCAACAAACTAAAAAAACTAACAACTCTGGTTCCTCTGCTGCCGTCGTCTGGACTCCTTGGTCAAGTACTTGTGTTTAGCCTCGGCGACTCTTGAAAGCTCCTACACAAACAACAAGGCAAGTGTGGCTGCCAAGACAAAGCTGGTATTTAAAATCGCTCCGCTAGACGACTTCCCGCCGCCTTTGCCACCTGTGTTGCTCCCGGTCGATGTTGCCTACAGATGCGATGTGGTATTAGTCAGTGAAACATGCGAGCAAAGACTTGGAAAGAAAATTACTTGGGGAGAATCTGATGCAATGGTAGTAGTGGTTGTCGGTAGGGTAGTAATTGTAGTGGTGGGCGATACAACTGCAGCAGCGATACTGCTTGCGGCAGCCTTGATATCTAGGCCGCATGGATTCACGTCTGAACTTGTCTTGTAATTGTCAATGCAGACACGCGTAGAGTTATCGACGAGACCAACTGCCGCAACGGGACACCCATCGAGCGACAAAATAGCATCGCGAGGCAGCTTCCCGCCCGGATGGAGATGGAAGGTGAGATTCCCCACGACGCCAGGAGGAGTTGAGATCTCAAAGATGCCGTCAGACAAGTCCTTGCACACCGGAGCGCTGTACGTCCAGGACAAGGTGCATATGTCAGTATCGCCAGTCCACCAACCCAGAGGTCCATCTTTGTTCAAAAAAAAGGGCCGACCGTACCCAAGCCGTGTGGAGTTGAGAAGATACAACGGTTCTGCATGGTGTCCCGGTAGTTCATCCGAATTAAGTACATCGTAGCTCTGAAAGGTACTGGCTTGGCACGTAACAGTCCAAGAGAAGCTCATGACAGTCGAATTTTCAATGTTGCGAAGCCCAAACACCAAAGGAAACGGCGCGACGATGCCATAAGTCTCGTTGGCCCGTGGGAACACAACGTCAATCTCTGCGGGAGGAAGCACCGCGCCAGCAAGCGATGCTGCCAGCGCGAAAACCAGGGCTCTACCGAAATTATCCATGGGGCAGGAAAATTCACTACATGATGAATACGAAGCGTTACAGCTCCGCGCTGGCCGTGACCTTATCTATAACTAATGCGTCAATGGAAAAGGTAAACTCTTACGGCGCACGTGTTAGGGCTGTAGGCAAATGATTTTCAATGCAGAGGGTTTCTCGTGTTCAATGCGAAAGCAAAGCTTGCCAATGATTATATCGTCGTGACAGTCAAAAGTCAGCTGCGGCTGACGGGGGTTCGTGTGGCTTATTACCCCTGCCAAGTCAACAACACAACGGCCAGCCTTACCTCGGTCACCCGTTAGCTAGGTTGGGCGACATGCCGGGTAAATTTGCCGGCAGTTTTTTGTTTTATGTCCCTGGCTAGTATGCGCGTTAGGGCCATCATTTGCCACGCTTACGTAAGTGAAACAAATTACCGTCGGCCTTCTTTAATATTGACATTTTCCTGCAGGGATCTACTACATCACTTCCGGGTGTGCTGGATCTTAGTCCTGCAGCTAAAATATGGCTGTTTTTATTATAACCAAATCTGAATCAAGCAAGTAGCCACGGAACAACGCAGCCGGCTGACAGTACATAAACTGTAAGCTAACTATGAATCCTTGTACCTCAATGCTGGCTGGTCGCAATGGTGGACATTCTCATTTAATAAAAGCCGAGTAATATAGAGTGGATCAGTATGATGTGCACCCAGCTGGAGCGGTTGCCGATTACCGAGTCGCGAGAAATGTCAAAGCGCGGCGATAATAACTGAACACCACTATTAGTGCTAGAGATTGAAAAAGCGCGAGGGCTAGGGAGGGTCGATAATAAACCTTTCCCCGCAATGGAGAGAGGAATCTTCGTGCCTGATGTACAGCTGGGGGAGGTTGACAGAAGTGATGAGAGCCCTCTAGCAAAGATTTGGATCGTTACAAATCCGCAACACGTTCGACTTTTTTTGGTGCCAGTGCAATAAGCCAATTAGCAGTCTTGTTGGGCGAGGCTACTGTGAGTAGCTAGTGCATTGAAAAGTCATAAAAGTTTCTACGAAGAGACTAGAAATACATTAACATTCCTATAGCTTATTTTGCAGATAGTGCTGGCTAGATGTTCCTTCACGGCTGTCATTCACATTAGATGCTGGTAGCCCACTTGCTGTCAAGATCTCCCTCTCAACTTCGTCTCCGAAACTCAAGGTAGTACCACGGCCTCCCATATCAGGTGTCATGATTGATGGGTCAGATCGAGCCAAGACATTCTCGATGGCTTGAAGTAGGGCATCCGCTGCTGCCGTGTGGCCAAAATGCTGGAGCATCATTTGGCCGGCCCAAATCATGCCGACTGGGTTGGCAATCCCCTTGCCGGCAATATCTGGCGCGCTTCCATGGACAGGCTCGAATAAACTGGGAAATTTCCCTTCGGGGTTGATGTTTGCAGAAGGCGCAATACCAATTGTTCCTGTGCAAGCGGGACCCAGGTCGGAGAGAATATCTCCAAAGAGGTTGCTGGCGACGATGACATCGAAAATATCCGGACGTTGGACAAAGTGAGCGGTGAGAATGTCAATATGATATTTGTCAACATTAATGCCGGGAAAGCTCTTTGCCATCTCACGGACACGCTCGTCCCAGTAAGGCATCGTCACGCTGATTCCATTGCTCTTGGTCGCGCTGGTCAGCCTCTTTCGCGGGCGGCTCTGAGCGAGCTCAAAAGCATATCGCAACACCCGGTCAACTCCAATCCTTGTCATAACTGTTTCCTGAAGAACGGTTTCTCGCTCCGTGCCTTCGAAAATTTTACCGCCAATACTACTGTACTCGCCCTCGGTGTTCTCCCGGACAACCCAAAAATCAATGTCGCCTGGTTTGCGGCCGGCGAGTGGGCAGCGGATACCAGGCATAAGACGACATGGCCGTAGATTGATGTACTGGTCGAATTCGCGGCGGAACTTGATGAGGCTTCCCCATAAGGAGACATCGTCAGGAACGACATCTGGTAGGCCAACGGCACCAAAGTAAATAGCATCAAACTTGATCAACTTCTCCTTCCAATCTGGTGGCATCATGTCGCCGTGCTCCAAGTAATGGCGACAGTTGGCAAAGTCGAACCATTCAAACTGAAACGTAATATTATATGCCCGGCCAATCGCCTCGAGGCATCGGACGCCCTGGGGCATAACCTCTTGGCCAATGCCATCACCGGGAATGACGGCAATCTTGAGGGTTGTGGCAGCCATCTTTGCAAACGGTTTCAAACGGTTGTAGATGGTTATCGATACGTTTCTTAAGGAAAAGGAAACTTGATTGACTGCTCACTCGCTATAGTACCAGAGCCTGCGGGTGGGCGGCGACTTATATCCAGGAAGCATTCCCATTGTGGGGAGGCGGGGAGGGCGGTAGAATGAAGAGCCGACGAGCTTACACCGATCTCGCCCGGGCTCTTGAAACCCTACAATGACACTCCCGCTGTATGAATAACCGGAATGTATCGAACCGATGCAAAGACATCAACGAACGTCTTGTCGTGCGATATTCATTTTGACAGCATGGCGGGCAGGGTCCTGGAGCCTGAATTGGCGCTGTCCAACGTATACATTACCGCATGCTAGGATTTATTTCAGACTGCCTTGTTCAAAGAGATTTATTTCTAACAGAAGAAGCTTACTACCTCGGATGCTACTATTTCTGGAACCTGCTCCGGAATATAATGGCCCGAGTCCAAACTACGGCCCTCAACAGTCACATCGTCCGAAGTAACTGCTTGCCATTCTTTCACAGCGTCAAAACATTTTTCAATAACCCCATGCTGGCCCCAAAATACACGCAAGGGACATTGAACTAGCTTCCCTTTCGATAGGTCATCCCGTGCCTCGTCTAGATCCAGCGATGCGCTTGCCCGATAGTCTTGACACATCCCATGCACCGCGGCGGGATCCCCTAGACCCTTGACATAGGAGTCGAAATGTGAGTTTTCAAAAATCGTGAGACCCTTTTCCTGACGGCCACCCATGAACAATTGAGCAAACTCTCGAGGGCTATTGGAAATCAGCGTCTCGGGGAGAGGCTCTTTTTGGATAAAAAAGAACCAGTGAAAGTACGCCTCGGCAAACGCCTGATCCGTCTTGCTATACATGGCAAGCGTCGGACAAATGTCTAGAAAAATCGCCTTTTCCACGCGCGTCGGGTAATCCACGCAGAGCTTGTGGGCGACACGCGCGCCGCGGTCGTGGGCACAGACGAAGAAGCTGCCAGTGCAGCCGAGGGCGTCCATGACGGCGATGCAATCGCGAGCCATTACGCTTTTTGCGTAAGCTGCGACTGCTTCCGGTTTGGAAGAGTCTCCGTAGCCACGGAGATCCATGGCGACAATGTTGTATTTTCCAGCCAGCAGCTGCGCGACACGATGCCAGATTCTGTGGTTCTGCGGAGAGCCGTGCAGGAGAAGTAATGTCGGCAGCGCAGATGCAGTAGCATCGCTGCTTTTGAGACCGAAAATTGTCACATTTTCGGGCGCAGACTGCGTCTGGATTGTAAAGGGCGTGAATCCGTCAAACATGGCGAAAGTGGTTCGTGGTAAGTTGGCTCTCCAGGCTTGGACACAGATCCAGGTCATGCGCCTCTCTTATCATATTGTTCTCGGTCGCAGTCGGAACTGGACGGCCAAGCGGGGCCATTCCATGAGAAGCCTAATTAAGCTGGGGACCAATAGCCAATACTGGTTTTGTGAAGCCAGCATTTGATTCAAGAGAGACTTCGCCTAGTGCCAAGAAGCCGGCCAGACTCGATGAGCGGCTTTAAGTTTTGGCGAAACCACCTGGACATTTGTAGTGGGGTTAGCCACGCCGCTCTTGGATTGTCGCTTAAAAGATCACCCGATGCTTGCACACTTGGTCTCTTTGCAGCACATGTCGTCGCCAACAAGTACCTGCCATCTGGTCATCGGTGGTCCGTCGCGACGAACTCGGCAATTTATTTCATTCGGCTGTATCGAAATTGAGAAATATTGCGGCTCTTGCGAGTAGCAAATGGTGCCCGCCTGGGCGGAGTTAAAATGCCACCGAAAGTTCGGGGTCGCGCAGCCTGTAATCAATGTCGCTCACGGAAGCAAAAGGTATGGTACCTACAACAAGCTGAGCGAATGAAGAAAAATTATTTCGATATTTTACTAATGTGTATCTGCTTTTAGTGCGATGAAAAGAGGTACGTTTATGGCAAATGTGATAATCAAGTGTAGGTGCCAACCCTAGTTGCTCACATCTGACATGGCAGACCAACCTGCTCCCGGTGCCGCGACTTGAACAAGCAATGCCAATGGCCAGGGCTGCGCAAACGGTAAGTAGTAATTCCAGTTAGCTGGAGACAAGACGCGACAGTTCCGTCGGCAAAGGACGAACCGTGCTAAATTTTGTCAGTGGGCCAGCAAAGGGTTATACCGAAGCTCTGGAACACAGGTTGAGAGAGACTGAGAATACTCTCTTGCGACTTCTCTCAGTGGTTAGTGTAGAAACACTGGAATCAGCGTTTGACAACAATCCCGGGTTAAATATAACCGATGGCCCATCAGAATCAAGAACCGAAAAGGCTGAATTGGCTGCCCATTGGGACCAGTTTCCCCTGTCCTCGGCTCACGATATTATGAGGTGGGCCAATGAGCAGGACAATTTCCGGAACTCATTACTAGGAGCGGAATCTGGTTTATCTTTGAGGCTGGATGAGCAAATCACTGCCCCATTGACGGTGCCTGTCTATCAAGGGGGAACCGGCAGCATCGAAGAGCTCTTGCCCACTAACAACACCACAGCAGCTACATTAAGGACACAGTTTGCCCAAAATTCACCAAATTTTGTGCAAAATATTAGAGGGCTTTACAATGCAACAGGCCTCATAGCTGAGAACTCTGAGGACTCGGACCCCGGGGACGATACATTTGATCTGCCACAACAGTTCAAAGAAAAGTATCTTTGGTAGTCTCTTTCAGATACATCAAACAGTTAACTATTTACGCGGTCCAAAATTAATCGAAGTTGGTGACATTGATCAACAACATTCAGATAAGGCCTATTCTTGCCAAGATGTTAAAGCTAATGCAGTTTGAGACAAGTAACACAACGTCAGAAGTAAAAGATAAAGTATCATTGCAGCAGAACTCCCTTTCCGCTGCCAATTTTAGGCTGCAGTTTAACAGGAGCTGTGAGAATACAGGTATATAGTGTACAATATAAGAGGTATTTGCTATCATCATAAAGCTTGAGCGAAACGGCCTTCGTAGTATTGCCTCACCCACCTGTTGCCTTAGTCCATCATGAGATGGACGAGTTGAGGGCAGACCCGCTTCTGGAATTGCCGAGAGGTTCAGCGTAATGTAGATTTGAGCTACATGTGGATGCTTCAGCGATGGGGAATTCCATCTCGGAAACAAGGGCCACACCTTACTGCGTTCTCTCCTTCGATTGAGCCGCAGAGGTACCATACATGGCTAGATAGTCCCGCCAGCAATAGCGTACAAGAGGTGGGGGTGGGTATGGATGAGATTAATTGACTGATAAATTTCTGCATGGATTAGCTCAGGCGGTCTCCAAACGTCTTCACGTAAGAGTCCCACTCCGCATTGTCGAATAAGAGTCCCGATACCCCGGGATTTAAGCCTTGCGCAAGAAGCTGTTGCCAAGCATCCTGACGGCAGAATTGATACGCATCAAAGCCAAAATCCGGTCCAGTATACTCCAAGACCGGCTGCCACATCTCCAAATATGACGAGTCTGGGGCCAAACCGGAGCCAGGTTCCGTACTGGGACGAGGAGGCGTGTGCGAAGCACCATGACTATTTTGCCTTCGGCGCTTGTTTCGGCTATCCTCGGGTGAACTTGCAAATACGTCGGTATGCGGCTCAGCATTTACCGTGGATTTATCCAATACTCTAAATGATTGTGGAGACCAATTGTTTGGTGAGCCGAACGGTCTTGATTCCAAACGACCGAGCATCAGATTGAGAGTATCGCGGCAGTGCCCGGCGCTAGCCCAAGTGCTGCTCATGCTGCCAAGCAAGTCAAGGCAGTTGTTTATATCCCTTGTAACACGGCATTAGAAAGAGTCCATCGTTTCCGGCCATTAGCTTACACTTACGAAATTCCCTTGTCAAGCGGGTAGATCCTCAACAGACTTGCATAAGCCACTACGAGTCCTGCCATCCAAGTCGCAGAGAGTGTCCCTGGCCAGGCCAAAACGAACGAACTGCGAGGGGTCTTCTTCAGTTGGCGGACTATAGAACGACTTGCGTTCAGCGCTGATTGTAAAGACGACCGAAAATCTTCACGATCAGTAGGCAGTGAGAGGAACGGGCGGTTGACAAAGAGTATGAGTTGGTGATATAAAATAGCAAAGAATGCCCCATGGGGGGAATTGGAACCATTCATATCTTCATCTTGAAGTAGAGATGGTAGACCGTTCCACCATGAATGAATTCGTGCAGTTATATCGAGAACGTCGTCAAGTTCAATGGATCTTCTATGTATTGACTTGTGAAACAATCGAAGCACTGCACCAAGCAGCTTTGAATACGTCACAAGATAGCCGAGTGTCGAACCGGCAGCTTCCTCAGGCTGGGCCTTGTCCCGGTGAGCCGAGCTTTGTGAATCGGTATATTCGGCGTTTGTTGTGGTAGTTGAAGCTGGTACGCTGTCGTCCCGCGACTCCCGCCTAAATGATTCATGGTTTATGGGAAGGTGTGCACGAAGTTCGTCCCCAGCAGGCGCTAGTGAAGACTGGTAGTAGTGACCAACTGGATGATGCAATTCAGGGGTTCCTGGTACGCATACATCAACCTCGTCATCGCTCAAAGCCATTGGGTGTCCAAGGGATAGACTGAGGTAACGATCTAGCACATAAGTGCACCACCATATTCTCTGTCGAATGACCAGCATGTCGCGAGGTAGTTGAATGTAACGAAATGGACACCTATGCAGCCCGGCTTGATATAAGACACGCGTTAGCGCTCCATGTACCGTGGATGCTGCTCTAGACGACATTCGCGTTATGAGATAGAGTTCCACAGCCAGCAGAACCTGTAGAGCACCTATATCCTGGCCGCCTGCGAGAACTCCCAACAGACTAGTTAGAACAGAAGGTGAGGTGATTCGACACCGTGGCTCTAAAAGCTCTTCACTGTCATCGTTCAGAGCTGCAATGTTGAAAACGCATTGGAAGCAGACGGCAATGCACAACTTATCGCGCATCGATTCGGCATAGGCTGCATTTCCGGAATCATGGGGCTTTTGGCCGTAGAACCGATTCACTTTTTCGAAAAATGTTGGACCATGTAAGAAAGGGAACAGCGGATGCCACTTTTGAAAATACATCATCAGTAGCTTCTTGGCAGTCGCAGGCGGCGGAGGGGCACCTAGGCCGGGAATTGCAATGCCATATGACAGACCCGGTGCATTTTCTGAACTCGCTCCGTTGGAGGAAGATTTGATCCATTCGAGAAGGGCGTCATCTTCTGTCCCTTGCTCCTGTGAGGCGTCGGCAGTGGCAGTAAGGAGGCCATGGAGAGAGCCAGGAGTCGGAGTCGTATTGTCGACAGTTGCCCCCGGCAGCTCGGTTTCATTTACAGAGGAGGCTGCAAAGGCTCTAAATACAGTATTGGCAAAGAAGACTCCGCTGGCGCTTCCAATGAACTCGCTCTTGTCCGGACGATGCGAGACGAATGAGCCGACTTCGATGGGAGGAAACGATGCGCCAGCACCCCCCTGTCTCTGTCTGGCAGACATTGTTTAGCCGCTACACAAAGCTTGTGCAATATATTGTGGTGTTTGCACCGAACGCCAAATGATAGTCATATGATTTTTGGAGCAACTTTGTTCACGAAAGCAGGCATGAGCCAAGAATGCGGGTCACTTCCGGTCACACAGCCAATACGATTGGCCTCCGTAGAGCGGCTAAACCTTCTACCGCATGCAGCTTAGTACCATAAGGTTCGCAATGTCGAGCGTGGAAATGCAAGCAATGAATGGGCTTCATGAAAGCTGAAATCGCCAAATTTATTTCCAGGACGGAATAAAGGGTTTGGAGCTTCTTCTATGCTGATGCTGAGAACTGTAGTGCCTGAGAGTGGCTAAGCTGAGTGAGGGCCAGTCATGCATAATATGAGACGTGGTTCTTCAACTTAAATAATCGGGATAAAACTCCAAGCCACTCCTGTTGATACAGATAACGAGTCAAGATGGACCTGGAGTCTGACTTGCAGTGCTCCTTTTTTGCAGGTTACATTGACGTTAACACCAATAGTCTTCACTTATAGGCACACGTTAGTGTTCATGTCAATGGCATCTTGAGCAGATCGGCTGGATTATTTTGCTCCCATCGGAGACTTATTACATGGAAATTTCTGAAGCTAGATTGTTTGCATATTTTTTCTTGTTACTGCAAGTAGGCTTGCAGTGAGCTGCACTCTGTACGCCTCCACCAAGCTGTCTGAATAAGGGCATAATACAGGGGCAGTAATGCTATTATGTGGACTCCTCGGCAGAATTTACCGAAGTAATATGGAACACACTGCGGTGTGGTTCAGATTTTACGAGTTCTATGCCGGGATCGATTATCGGACAGCAAGTGACCGCCATCTTGTCTACTGGAACCGTATTTCAAGTTGTTGTGCAACTTCTTTGCAGCCTTTCCATTCCTCTCTGTCATATCAAAAAGGCTGGGCAATGCGCTAAATCTACCAGCCAGTAAAATATGCTACAGCGGTCAACCCATACAAGCACAGCTACATCTGCAAGTACCAATCACTCTTGCTTGCAAAAGTGTATTAATCAAGTTAACTATCTAGAGCTATTTACCCTATCAATCATCCTGCTAGCCTATTTTGTCGTACCTAAGCTTACACGACTGAAGCCCACAGCATTGGGGCTCCCTACGCCACTATGACCAAGGCGACAAGGTAGCGCACACAGTAGAGAGCCTGAATAATGTCATTTACATCTACTAAAAATGCTGGCTGCCCTTCACCTATTGAATTTACTCATCGTATTTTCAAAAGCATCGTATGCTCCATTACACTTGAGATGTCTAGTTGTAACCAGCGATGGAGTACAAAGTCTTCGCGACGCCGGCAGTTGCTACTCCTCTTTCCATTATTAGTTGGAGACTTTCAAGTAGACGCGCCCCACAGATATCTATTTTCTATTCTATATTTTAATTTTATTTTATTGGGGAATGGAGCATTCGAGGCTGGGAAAGATGGATGCCGCCCGGCGATCACCGTACACGGCAGATGTCCTGTCTACCCATTCCATTGGTGGCGGAACTGTTCGCCATTTCGCGTGGGGGCGGTAAAGAATCAACAGTTTTGTCAGACACGTGCAATCCCGTAAAATAAGTCATCGCAGCTTAACGTCCAAATACTGTCAAGTGTGCTGCTGAGAGAAGAGAAATTTTTACCGACAATGTCTTTCAGTCGTAGGAATGCATCTACAATCATGCTTTCAAGTCATTCATGAGTCTTCTTAGTACTCGTATTCAATCAGATGAAAAATCGGACCGGCTCGATGCCGAGAATGGGGCCCATGATGTGCCGGAGCCAGCTTACATGGGTATTGATGAGCAATAACCGCGCATACCAGTATGTATGTACATATGCACCATTATGGGCAGTAGCAAGAGACGCCAAGCCTAACTGGTCGTTGGTCAGACCATTAGCAACCGGTACTTCGTTGGCAGGGCGTTGAGCGTCACTCTTGTTGCTATGTAGCCAGCTAACTAGCTCAATAGGCTAAACTCGCATGCTCCATCGCAATCGCTCGATTTTGGCTTCTACCCAACGGGAAGGAATTTCTGGAATGCAGCATTGGTGCACATCGACATCGTGGCGTTTGAAGGAGAAATCTTTACCTGGAGAAATACATACTTACATTAAAATCAAGCTAAAATCATCTACTTTCTTTTGGTTCGCCTGCATTGCGTATAAAGCAACAGCTGACAAAGCGATGATGGTCTCAATGCCAACTTCCAAGCCGCATAGGTTACGAAACACTGCACTGACAACTATGATAGCCCCGCCAAGTATATCCCCTGATTCAATTTACCCCTGAGAAGTCGAGCTCAGGGCCAACTCGGCTGTTCAACGGCGTTTACCGCTGCAGGCTCCGGTCCGGATACGTAGCCGCAGGCTTACCTTTCCGACGGTTTAAATAAACGTAAGCTAGGGAGCCCATTCCGACGTAGGAGCTTGCTTTCATAATAGACCCTGGCCTGGGGACGGCCCTTTTCCCAGCATTACATGAGCTCCATTTGTATCCAGTTTCTCATTTCGTATGACTCTATCCACACGCTGCGCCGCTGACTCTCCATTGTAAGATACCCACCAAGATCACAGATAAATCAACGAAGACAAATTTTCAGATTCCGTCCATTTATTTTAGCCAGAACAAGGCATAAGTCTACTCCACGTAATTCCGCCCAGGTAAATGTAGATTTATGGGGCGCAGTAAATAAATACACAACTCAATAGCTATATGTAATTAATACAAAATACTCCTTTCGCATTTATTTTCAGTCGGGTGTTGACTTCTACAATACAAGCAAGAGTATAAAGGAAAATGACCAAGTCACATGCCATGCTGCTGGAACAAACCGACCATTTGACCACAAATACTTCGCGATTACACAATGCGTATTGGGTACAAGCTCTCAGTTTCACTGTATAATACCAATTGAAGCTAACAAGCCTTCATTATCAGGATATACCTGAATGGGATATTGAGACATTCCTCGAGCAGCAGAGTGACATCATGCCAAGTCCATGGACTAATGAAGACTCTCTGGAGAGTATTCTTGCTTTCAGCTGTCCGAGTTTGTCTTACTCTGAGCCTCTAGATATGTCACCTACTACTAGCCTAGGTATTGCAGACCTTGATAGTCAGCCAGCAGAGCCGGGCCGGTGCTTCAATCAGGGCGCTCCTCTCGCTGGTCAAATCACAGACGCCATTGACATAACACAGGAGTCTGTGGAATGGGATGATGCAAGTGTAGGGCTAGCTGACACCGTTAATCCACTACAGCCATTAGGTGACGGTAAGGATGATGACTGGTTCCCTGACGATGTCTATCGGATGGGGTTTCCAAATGATCAAGGTACATGGCATTGCAGTTATCCGGGCTGTACCTCTCAAGTTGTCTTTGAACGGGCTTGCGACCTCCGCAAGCACTACAAGTCACATGTGAAGTTGTTTTTTTGCAACCAACCTGAGTGTATTGCCTCAGGTGCCAGTTTTGCTTCGAAGAAAGATTTAAACCGACACACACGCTCTCACAGGCCAGATATTCAATGCATAGAGCCGTCATGCAATCGAGTATTCAGCCGAGTTGACAATATGGTAAGTTCTCCCATGGAAACGCAGTATGATGTATCATATCTTAATGGAAACGACAGAGAAATCATTTCATTAAGATGCACCGCCGTTGTCAAAATACCATGTTCCCTCGACCATGTCGTAGGAGGTCAAGTGTTAATCCAACAACTAGGAGAGGTGGCTTAGGCAAAGTTGTAAATTGAAAATGCTGTTAGGTACCAAGGTATCTTGTATTGTATGACGTATTGGGTATATTTACATTCAAAAAATATTTTTAGGCATCCAATCTCAAGTTCAATCAACTTAGATGTCGTTATCGACTCCACCAGCTGAATTCGATAGGAGCTTGGCCGTACCGAATTGCTCTCTAAACTACCAAAGCTTGAATGCTAGGTGAAACAGTCATACAACCTTGGCAAATTGGAAATAACTCTGCACATTGCTCATGGGATTTGTATATCCTGGATGGGTATATGTCACTAGGATGTGATGCCATGTCGTGCTCTTGTATAGCTCTAACCTGAAGACGACGATGTTTTGAGTACTACGTGGCTGTATACAGAGACCTTCATTAACTTATTTCTTGTTGATGGGCTGTGTAACATGTGGATCATAAGTTGGAGGCGCATGTTGAGATTACTCTGAAGCCAAAGACGTAAAGTCACCACATTCCCAACAACAGCAAGACCATCAACCTAAGCAAGACAAATGCTTCTCCTAGGTAATTGGACGCAAAACTTGACTAGCCCACCAAGTACATGAAGGACAAGTGGAATAGAGTATAATTGATAAGTACTAGTCTCTACTTCCAGTTTTATAGTCTAGTAATGAGAGAGCATATGCTGCCTCCTCAAGCGCTGCTAAAGCTACTAGAGTAGAATGATGTGAGAAGTAAGAAAGTGCAATGGAAAACCTGATTTGGGCCAATTCAGCGTTCAAAATTGGTTCCTTTATCAGCCCAGCCACCTACTCACAAACCAGCATGCACAGCAGCGCAGGACGAGCGCTTTTCATACCCCATGCGCTGAACAGAACCGCGACATTTAAACAACGAGCTATAAAGTTTGTCAGAGCTATAATTTAGGCTACGAAGACTGGGGAACTTACACCGGCGCAAGCCATGTCACCTCGGGCGACGCACTTGAGCTCGTTGGCAACCTCCGCGAAAGATCTCTTCTTTGCAACGAGCTAATGATTGTTAGCTAATACCTCTTTAGTCTGTGCCAATAAAACTTACGCCAGCACAAGCCATGTCACCACGAGCAACGCACTTGAGCTCGTTGACATCACTGATGCGCTTGCTGATGAGGCCAGCGCAGGCCATGTCACCGCGGGGACTGCAAGCCAGCTCATTCTTGGCGCTCTCAACTGCACGCTTCTGCGAAGCGAGACCAGCACAAGCCATATCACCTCGAGCAACGCAGGCGAGCTCGTTGGCCAGTGCGCGCTCATCCGTGTCGCGCTTGGTAACTAGACCAGCGCAAGCCATGTCGCCTCGGGGGGAGCAGGCAAGCTCATTAGCAACCTCCTGGACACTGCGCTTGCTAACAAGGCCCGCGCAGGCCATGTCGCCACGGGCAACGCAGGCCAGTTCGTTTGCAAGAGCATCGACAGACTTCAGATCGTAATTAGTCTTCCTCAACTGCCTTTCGTCCAGAAATTAAGAGTGTGAGAATGACTTACGCGAGTAGGAACAGAGGCGGCAAAGGCACCAGTGGCGGTGATGAGAACAGTTGAGAGACGCATTTTGAAATGGCTAGTAGATAAAAAAATCTTTAATGTGGGAGTTGGGTAGTTGTTCGTAGTTGTTGAGGGTACGGAAGAGATAGAGGAGAAAGTGCAAGTAACGAGCTATAAATATGGTAACATTTCCTTACAACTCCAATACAATAACAGATAGTGTTCTAATCACTGAATATTTGCAAAATCTTTACCTGGCAGTCATGACACGTACTCTGTAGTACAGAATGTCAGCGCGTCTCGGTAAGGCCTCCAGTATACTGCGGCCTGCGACTCGGCATACACTGTCATCCTTGTATAGGGTGTCACAATTCTTTCCTTCTCGAATTGGTGGCCTGAACTAAAAGAAAACTACACTACCAGGGGTCTTATTACTTTGCGCTAAGGCTCTTTTTGCTCTATGGATGCGGACTCTGGCCTAAGCAAGTGTCCGACGTTATTGGACATGACGCTTTCAATAGGGCTATTTATGGTTGGGTTTCAAGTGTACTTATTTCAGTAGTGACATAGCCATGTAAATCGCGTGTAGGCATCCTTACGCATGCAAAGACCACTCAAAATAGAGCACACTATTACAAACTATGTCCAAACACATCGGCATTGTGCTTCATGGTGGAGCCTCCGAATCGTGGATAGGCGACACGGAAAGTTATCACAATACGAATACATTCCTTAAGAGTCTAGTCAGTCGGGCTGAAGTGTTACTTCGAGAACGAGCTTTTGCCATCGATGTGGCCACGCAGGTTGTAGCGGAACTTGAGGACTACCCCGCGTTTAATGCAGGCAAAGGGGCGGCTGTGAATATCGATGGCAACTTTGAGGTTTGTTCCAGATGCTCTCTTCTTCATTCATATTACGTATCTTTGATTAACGAGCATATGTACCTTTACTTAGCTGGAAGCAGGCATTGTGAATGGTGCAACCTCGGCATACTGCGCTGCTGTATGCCTCCAAGCCACAAAAAACCCAATTAAGCTGGCAAGGGCCATGCTGGATAGTTCAGGCCAAGGTACACCGATTTTTATTGCAGGCCCTAATGGCGATACTCTGGCAGAGCGGCTGGGCCTTGACTTGGTGCCCAACAGCTACTTTGCTACTGAGAATCGAGTCAAATACTGGTCCGCGAAGAAAGCCGAAATATCAGAGCACGGCACTGTTGGCGCTGTAGTGCTAGATGCACATGGAAATCTTGCTGCAGCAAACTCTACGGGTGGAATGATGTTTAAAGCTATTGGAAGGGTGGGCGATACAGCAGTGCTTGGATCCGGTTTGTACGCCGACAAGAATGTCGCCATAGTCTGGTACGCAATCATCTGCTAACAGTTCTTTCCTTTCCTTGCTTTGTTTTACTGACTATTCCGTTTTAAAAAAAAAAAGCAGCGGTGGAGGTGAGGCTATTCTGGCCTCGATGCTTGCTAGTCGCATTGCTATGTTGTATAACAACGGAGTGAATATCGCCAAGGCAGTCGAGCAAGGCATTTGGAACGCCACACAAGTATTTCCGTCACTCTCATGCGGAGTGATTGCAATCGCAGCCGATGGACAGCAGACAGCACAATGCAACAGCCGGATATTCAACACTATATCCGCCGGAAGCACGTCAACGACAACTCATGAAGGCTTGTTGCCGTGCACGATGCGTATCATTGCGCCTCTTTGTTTCTACGAAGATAGCTGGATGCGCGTGGGGGTTTCTAAGCATCCAACTAGGCTCAATCAAGTGACATTCCAGCTCAAAGAGGAGTTGAGCCTCGTCAAGTTGTCACACGAGCTGACATGTGCAATTTTTGGTAAACTTCGAAGAGTTTGTCAGTCCCTGGTTCAAGTGACAGGCGCGTCGGACATCGCCATGCTGACTTGGAGTGGCAACAGTGGAGGGCACTTGTTCCCCATATTTGGAGACGGCAACTATGGAGTTAAATCCTGGAACAAGATTATAAATGCAAATGCAGGCGGTCTAGACTATCAAGCCGCGCCTTGCGATGCTTTCACCTTGGTTCGGCTGCCCCTGGCCCGGGCCGATAGCCACGCAAGAGTCTCCATGTTTCTACTGGAGAGTGACGTCGAATTCAATGAGGCTGTGGCGCTGTTTCTCGGGTCACTAAAAGACAAATCAATCCGAAAGACGTTGTACAGTGGAGACTGGTCGGTATTTGCCGGTCCCATTTCATCTCTTCCATTACCGCCAGCGCCGCCCGTGTCAGCTTCATCTACGTCAGCTCAGGCGTCAGCTCAGATGTCAATTTACCACAACTTGCTGGTGGCCTTACTCTACAAAGACCCACACTGGCCCGGTCACAGCCCCTTCCAGAATGCATCATCGGATTATGGCCTCGGCAGTCAGCCACAGCATTTTACCCCGGCTCTTGGACAGCGCAGTCTCGACATCAGCAATCTGTTGCAGCTGGCAGATAGGCTCAGAAAATGTAGAAACTAGTATCTGTTCGTTCACTTGATAGCTTTCTTTTCTAGCCTGACATTAATTATCCCATTTTCTGGCTATAATATTCTACCTCCATTAGCAACCTTCATATGGGCATTACCGTGATTCGTGCCAAAACTCACGTCTGGCTCAGGTTCAAACTTGCCTAAGGCGAACTCCAACAGCGTCCCGACAGCATGGCTGGAGGGTCTTGGCAAAGAATCGAAGTTATGGCTTGTCAGAAAAACAAGACGTCGCATATTTACACTGCTATTGCCGGTAAAACTCTTTCCGTATTTGATGCTGTTTCCTTCTCACTGACGTTGTCTTTCCAACACAGCCATTCTTGTTTCCAACTTTGTAAGCGACGTTGCATCTCGTCTTATGGCCCTGATGAGGTATACTCAATTTAACTTTCAACATCAGATGACAGCACTCGACTCAAGTTTTTCATCTTCTGCGCATGTTGCTATTGCTTCTCACTTCAATAAAACAAACATTGCGAGCTGGCCAGTTAATGCTTTTCTCATCTGCTCCATCACTACGCAGCCACTGTATGCCAGCTTATCTGACTGCGTCGGTCGGCGGATAATATTTGTCTCTTGTGCTGCTCTATTTATGGCTGGTATTATGTTCTCAATTACTGCACCTTCCTGGGTATTTCTAATCCTAGCGAGATGTATTTGCGGACTTGCTGCATCAGGTTTGATGGTTATGGGTATTGCTCCCAACATGGCGCTCAAGCGTCCCAGTCTTGCCGTCTTCCTGCGAGTACTAACAATTCAAAGGTTCTGTGGTGTTGA
Source organism: Zarea fungicola (assembly GCA_900169235.1). Lineage (NCBI taxonomy): Eukaryota > Fungi > Ascomycota > Sordariomycetes > Hypocreales > Cordycipitaceae > Zarea > Zarea fungicola. Next base: position 92,487 of record FWCC01000204.1, read on the forward strand.
CAGATATTGTTGGCGTGAAAAAACGAGGGTATTATCAATCTATAAACTATGTCAACTTTGGCACAGGTTCTGCGTATGTTTTGCTCCCCCTCGTCGGTTTCAATTAAAGGTTGAAAATACTTACCATGCGCTCCATCATTCTTTTCATTGCAGTCTTGGATCCGTGGCTGGAGGTGCTATTGTTGAGACATTTGGCTGGCGCTCGTTGTACATGGTTAAAAACCCCGAACCCCTGTTTGGAATACACTTGAAGTCTAACTTGATGCATATCTCAGATTCAATTACCTTTTTGCGTCATGGCACTCATCATGGTTTACCTGTTTATACCATCTGATACAGAATGCATAGGCTCGGCTGAACTCGGAGCCAAGTTGAATACGAGAGAATTACTTCATGCATTTGACTGGAGTGGCGCGTCGTTGCTGGTATGGTCACCAACTCCGAGGTTCTTCGCCCAATCTTTGCTAATGATGACTAGGTTCTTGTGATGGGACTCTTCATGTTCATCTTGGGCACTGCAGGGAACGTTCTCCCCTGGACAAATCCTTTCATACTACTTGCGTCTGTACTCTTCCCTTGCGCTGTCTACTTGCTAGCTCTCACTGAGCTACATGCGATGAGACCCATCCTTCCACTTATGCTTACGAAGTTTCCGTTTCGGAATATTATGATCAATGGGTTTCTGTTATCTATGATTAATTACACTGTAAGATTTACCTATTAACTATACGCAATCACTAGTTTGACACTTCTAATCGATGGATGTCTTGACAGGTAATGTACAACGCTACTTTCTTCTTTCAGAGTGTTCTGGTCGAATCTCCTGGCGCGGCCAGCAGCCACCTTGTTTTCCCCTCAATTGCATTCACCTTGATTAGCGCAATTTCGGGAACGGCCATTGCTAGATTGGAAACACCGAAACCTACCCTTTGGTTAAGCCAGTTTCTTTTACTTGTTGGTTCTGCATGCCTCCTGCTCTTGCCGACCTTTCTCCCAGGCATCAAAGCTCCAGGTATTGTCTACAGTCTTTGTTTGGCAATGTCAATTCTTGGTGTTGGAATGATGGCACCCAGCGCTCTGCTTCTGCTACTAGGTATGAGCAGTCGCCAAAATCATGCCACCCTGAACGGTGGATTCATCATGATGCGCTCCCTAGGGGGATTTACGGCGACCTCCATAAGTACAACTATCGTACAGAATGTCTTCCAAAAGGTCATGCAGCCTTACATGGTATCCGCTGAGGCGCGTGAGGTGTGTAGGCTTGCTTCAGGCGGCAAAGAGTCTTCAAGAATTCCACTAACACGGAGCAGAAAATACAAAACGCAAGATTGAACATAGGCAGCCTCTATGCCCTGGAAGAACCCCTGCGAAGTCCTGGTAGGCTCTCACTTTTACGACCCAGCTACATAAATAAAGCTTACATATATCAGTGATATACGCTTACAAAACTGGATTTCTCGCTCTTTTTGGAACTACAACTCTGCTCTCAATCTTCATAATCTTTGGGTTCATCGGCGTAGCGGACCACGCACCAGAGAGCGACACCCAGAATGATCAGGGATATGAAGAAATTTCTGAGATGGAAGAAATAGGTAGTTCTAGAGAAAATGATGTATGAGCTGGAAAACTTTTACTAGTGTTTTTTGTGTTTCCTTCTCCGGCGCTTGTTGTTATCTATAATTATTTACATAGTTGTTCTTTCTTTGCCGATTTGACCTACACCAGGGGTCAGCTCTGGACAGACTTTGATGATATAATCCAGAAGCTGCTGAGCAGTCTCCTCAGCACTCAAGTTAGATACATCTAATTCGAAACTCATTTCTCCCAATTGATCAAATCGGTGGATTACCACGCCTTGGCGGAACCTTTTCAACAGTGCGGCGTCGACAATCTTACCATGGACGCGTCGCTCTTCAGTGGACAACCTAGCCAAGTTTGTGTCATCATCGCAGCTCAGGACGACTGAAATCAACTGGCAGCCTCTATCCTTCGCAGCAGCCCTATGCTCTGCACATACTGCGCTGCCAATCTCATCATTAGACTGAAAGTCCGTAAACAGGTAGGCAAAGTCGTGTGTCGCGGTGCTGGCCACGAGGGAGGAAAAGATGGCGGCACGGATTGCTTGGCGCAGACTCTGGTATCCCACTTCATCACGGCGGAGGACCGCTTCAGCGGGGTTAATGAGTAGGTGATTGTGGACAAGTCGAGCTCTGGGGGCGAGGAGTTTCTCGAGAAGCTTCGCAACAGTGAGCTTGCCAGTGCCAGGGAAACCATTGAGGTGGATGATTGGAAGAGGCTTCGTGGCTGTCATGGTGTAGTACGACTTCCAAATGCAAGTGCTCACGATACAGATTTGGGTGGAAAGAGTTTGCGGGCAATAGCTCAAAAGGTAGCGGCAAAATAATGGTAGAGTAAAAACGGCCAGGTATGATGCTAGGTTTAAGCAGGGCTCAACTGGTTGGTTAGTCAGTCGTGAGATTTTTTGCTGCACTTTTTTATCCACCTTTGGCATCAGTGACAGCCACATTTTCTTTCAAGGTAAAAAGGGAGAGGGTGGACCAAATTTATTGACTCATGGCTACCCTATTCAACATCCAATAGCTCTTCACAGTTAGTAGCTACTGCGTTTATGTCTTTTATACCGGCCACAAGGTATCTAGTGATGCGCTGTGTCGCACTCTTTCTTACAGCTGGTACAAGTAGTTTGCCCTTTATAAATTAATCAGGCAATAGGAAATTTCGACGCAAATACAAAGGATATACACATAGTCTTGTTACTAGCTTCCAAAGAAGGAAACTCAATCATCTAATTATACAACATATCCTAGATGAGATATTGGACAGCATATTTCTTGTATTGATAGTTGGCAATGTAAACTATGCGTCCTGGGCTGCCCGAAAAGGTGCCCCATCGACAGAGGCCCTGGCGTGAGGCCACCAGCATGAGAGGGCAGACAACTGTGAGACACGAGTAATCTCCACTCAGGGAAGAATTGCACAGTGCGCCACGCAAAGTGGATTAATTTCAAACCTAATCTAGCTCACAGAATGGCTTACTGGTAACTACAGTTTGGTATTTGCTATGCGTTCCACGACTCGTCGCGGCTAGTAAGCCGCCAATGAAATGCCAACCATTCACAGTGATGGGGCTCGGGACTTGAGTCATCTCGGCAAATGCTGAAGGCCACTATATTTTCCCTAATAGCGACTTGGTATTCAGTTTGCGGGATACGTCTGTCTTCATTGTAGTTTTTTCTTGATTCTTTTGAGCCCTGTGAGTTCGAACTGGGTACACCGATATTGACGAATGGCTAGTGTAGTTATTGCGAGGCAGGTTGAATGACGCTGTATGAATACCTGGTTCAGGTGAATGCTATTTGTCGCATTATATTGCCTCGTAAGCTTGTGACTGCATCGCCCAGCACATGCAAAGAAGTTTTCATGCACACGAAAATTAAATTAGCTAATGCCAGACGTTGCATGTGTTTGGATAATTGTATCTGTTTACACCTCCACTAGGGGGCACAAGTCTGCCCCTTTAGTCTAGGCAAAAGCTGGATATCCCGAATATCGTCATGCTGAAGTACCCAGCTCAGGAATCTTTCTGAACCAATCCCCCAACCCGTTGAATCGATGGCCTTTAGTCTTCGCATGTCTACATACCAGGAGTAATCAGCGTGATCCACGCCGTGTTGCTCCAATGCCTCTAGCACCTGTTCTGCTGTTTCGTGTCTATTGCCACAGCCAACCACCTCACCAAGACCCAGCAGAAGATCGCCACAGCGTGCTTTGTTCTTTGCATTTGGACTGGTATAAGCCTGGTAGAAGGGAACGCTGAGATGATCCATCTCGACGAGCCAGACTGCGCCTCCAAATTTAGCAATAAGAGCTTGCTCGCCCTTGCGCTTCAGGCCACGGCCACATTCAGGCCTTTCAGCAACAGCATAATCCCACATAATACCCTCACCATTGGCGATTTCAGGGATTTTGAGAGCTTCATCTAGTGTAATGGTTGGAAAGGCATTGCCGTTGCGAAGAAAAAGCTCGAGAAGACTGGTCATGTGAAGAGTAGAGCCAACATGTGCTTTAATAACTTCTCCATGACTCTCCAGTAGTTCTTGGATTATGGAAACAATGTAGCGGTTGGCAACGTCCATTCCTTGTTCGAATCCCCCGCGAAGTTCACATTCCACATGGCAGAACTGATTAAGGTGAGTACTATCGTGATCCTCACCGCGGCAGCTCGTACCAACGTAATAAGCTCCTTGAATCTTTTCATCGTATCGAAGTGCGTATTCAAGAAGAAATTGCTGTGAATCAGCCAAATATGTCTCCTCGTTATGCAGCTGAATAGATACGGGCTGCGAGTCGGAGCCCAAGCCCATCGGAGAGCTGATGCTGCCAGTCGTCAGAGGCACAAGCAGATATTTGTAGGCAAGATCGGGCTGGCGGAAGAAGTCGATTGAGGCGTGGAAGAATGTGCTTTGTATGGAAAAGAGAGCTTGATACCAGCTGGATTGGAGTGAAGCCAAAGCAAAGCCATCCCCGAGATGCCACAGACGCGGAACCGACTTTGTCTGCTTTTGCTGATTATCTGAAGTGGTGCCAAGCTCACTGAGTGCCGAATTTCCAAGCGCAGGGAGTGCCGATGGCATGACTGATTCCACTTGTATGGCTGCCATTTTGAGGATGACCAAAACACGATCGAGAAAAGAAGAATAGTACAGGAGATGGATGCCGAAGACGCAGATAAAGCAATACTAAACCAGAATCCCACAGTGATTCAATTTATAACATTTCATGAATAACTCTTTTAGGACATCAAAGTATCTTGTATTAGTATCTGTCAGACGGCTCGATGTTTGGGGGCAAAACAGACGATTTACCGACCAGTTTTCTCTCATGCGTCAGCATTGTTATCCACTTGGATCCATACTGGGGCTGATTAATAAATTGTGAACAGAGCCTCACCACACTGGTGGCCTCTGTGGTTGCCCAACCAGGGGCAAGAACTCTCGCAACAAGGTTCTTCGACCAGGTTAGTGAGGCCTCCAGTAAGGCGGGAGTGACCACTTTCCGGAATCATCAATTTATCTTAGGACTTGATTTCAAAACTATCAGTCTCTTTTAGTAAGAAATTAAATCGAATTTGAGGTTTCTTAATACAGGCCACTCTCATTCAAGCGTTCTTTTGGGTTTCTAGCGCGTCAATTGAGGTCTTGGAAAACTATCTCACTTTTTTTACTACGCAAAGGCTCCGGACGGCGCTTTGTGGCGAATAGATTTTTGCTTCTATATTACATCTCCTCCATCCTATCCTTTTCCTTGCCTCTCAAGGTTGTTCTTTGCAATGGAGAAGCCACTCTCTACAGTGTACGACCGTGTACCGAGCACCTCAGACTCTGACTCGACCACGCTGCTCCATGAGGCAGAAGTCGATGATACACTCGATAACCGCCACGATTGGACACGAAAACCAAGCAGGAGACCTTTTGTCGGTATCTGGGCTATTGCAGTCATTGCAGTGCTGCTTCTTGTGGTGAATGTTACCATCCTCTCGCTGCAGATAAAGCGACAGCCTGCTGTCAAGAATGATCTTCCGTACTATCTGACCAATTCTGCCGGACAAGTGTATCCGAGCAAAGTATCACGTACCTATTGGGATTTTGACGACAATTTTCTTGATCACAATATCAGCAATGCCCAGATATTTTGGAAAGGTCTATTCCCAGGTGCGTTGCGGCTATGGCATGTGAATTCAAAACGTCATAAATCTAACGAGATATTCAGAGGGTGATGGCATTATTGCTCTAACCGATGGCGAGGTCAGGGATCTTGGTCTTGTCGAATCAGCGCGGTCATTCCACGATGCCTCAAAAAGCATTTATCTCGTCGCAGGTTTCCACCAACTCCATTGCCTGGTATGATAGTTCATTTTCCCCGGTCCTATAAGAAATAAAGCAAAGCTGACCATACACAGAGCCAGCTGAGATCGCTTATTATTAAGCTACATCTTGACCCAGCGTTCTCCATTACCGACCCAGCATATTACCACACAATGCACTGCGTTGACGTTGTGCGTCAGCAAATTCTCTGCCACGCCGATGGTACCCTGATCTACAAACGGCCGCAGGACAAATACCCTGGTGATGGTGCTATTCGCACTTGTAACAACTTTGATGCTTTAACCAAGTGGACGAAGGAGCATGCATATTTGTCATTCCCGGAAGATCCAAATTTGTTTCCTTCACACCCAACACACGCAAGTTGAGAGAGTGTACCATTTTACGTTGCTTCTTCATCTACCCTAGAACTTCAATCGCAATTACACTTGTTTATACAAATGGATATTTTGACTAAGAAGCAAACAAGTAGAGCGAAGTGATGCTTCGACTCTTATTCAAGTCCTGAACAGAGGTATAGCATCTTCATATTCTGAGAGACTTCTTCGAAAAGCCGTCACATTTTCATGTAATTGATGCGACGAGCTCTCATCTCTCATTACACATAGGACACCTAAGAGCATGTCGGGGTTAACTAACGAAAGCCAACCCTAATCAGGATAGTGGGGAAATTTGGCCTCGTAACCAAATCACAGCAACGGCTAGGCTACTATTTCTGGAATGGTTATTCTCTGATTCGACATGGATCGCAGTTCTGCCGGTGTGAGAGGTCTGCTAATGAGATGGCGAAGGTTTACGAAAAAGGCTACTGGTCCGGAGCGTTCTGCCATTGTGGACCCTTCTACCATTAGCGACAACACCGGTTGAATTGAAAGTTCCGCCAATGATAAAGCTTGGGTACCTCGGCGACCCAAGTCCGCGAGAGAATGGAGCTGAGATAACGAACACGCATCGCCAACCTCTATACCATACACAGATTGATCCGAAAAAGGTATTGCGCTGAATAATGCACCCGAGTTTGGCTGACGGTGAGTTGAGTATGCTTCCCAGTGACTATGCCCCAGATGCTAGTGCCATTACCTCGGTAGTCACCCACCCCTGCCACCATCACCATGTCGGCGATCCTATACGAAACGAGCAGGTGCGACAAAAATCCCCTGACAAGGCGGATCATATTTGCCGCATGATGATTAATAATTTATCGCAAGCAATGCGAAAATTATACCGCAGCACTAGGAGCAATGAACGTGGACTTTCAGACACATTAAGGATACTGCTGCAAAATCTAATGTAACAGGCTATACTTTAAACAAAGTCGCATGGGATCCTGAGCGCTGTCTTCATTAGATCTGGTCTACGGTCGCATGATGGAAAGGTAATTCTTTTTGGTGCGCACATGTCCAAGGGAAACAGTGCCCAAGGTACAAAGTAAGAATAAAGCCAAACTTAAACTCAATGCTCTTTTTAGAATGGAGGCCTGTCCGGATTGGCTTAAGTTGGCTGCCCATCACTTCATCTTTCCTCGTAGTTTCGGAAGTGCTGGTCCATGCCATTCCGAGCCACCGAAGCCCAGATGCATTTTCAGCTTGTCATTTGACTTGAAATGGTGGCATTGAAGAATTTGCGGGGATTCGATCCCACTATGACCAAACAGGGAGCTTGCTGGTATTGATATGGCGGGGACTTCTGACAGTCTGACAGCATGCTGGAGCTAGGTTCGCTAGCCATGTTAGAAAGGCAAGTGTGACAATAAGTGGCCAGGATATGTGCGCCGAAGTGCCTCCTCCCTCTTTCTTCCTAGCCTATAGTCTGTCATCTCATGCCGGCGTGGCTCTGAGAAGACCCTGGTAACGACAACCGAGACGACACCATATGCCATGCCAAGCCTGCGCCGTCCATCGCCAAGCCGGCAAGCCGGCGGCGACCTTGCAGATGGATAGAATTAAGCCAGTCTCAAAATGGGTTGCTGCATTTTTACTTGCTAGCGACGACAACCCTTTTATTTTACTTCAAACTTGCACAAGCACCCAATCACAACCACCAGACTGGTAGCTTACCTCAGCTTTTGATTAGTTAGTTAGTTAGTTAACTCTTGAGTCAACTAGTGCGTGCCCATAACAATCTTGCAGTGGCAGAGATAAGGACAAAAAGAAGGATAATTCATCTTGGATCCACTTCCTTCAGGGGCTGACTGACCTCATGGGGGCTAGAACATTGAACGGTCTAGCCAATCAGGTCTGACTTGGTTTACACCAGGATCCTTTAATTTGAGAGGCTTGGCTTATTCGATCTTGCTGCTCATGGAGAACTGGGTCTTTATTCGCCCAAGACCATCGACTTGCACTCATTGGCCCGCGACTGTCTCGGATCAGCAATCATGCAACATTCTGAAGTGAGTCTAGCTGCCCTGCCATGCATGCTAGCCTTCAGTCCTGTAGAAATTAAAAATTGGAAATTAGAAATTCAGCGGTATTGGCATGCTGTCAACCTAATTACCTGTTTACTACCGTAACATGAACGCACCATTCTCACCCCGCTGCCCCAAATGCCACAAGCCACCCCGGTTGGCCCCAGTCGCCCCATGAATAACACCGGTGACGGGCCCAAACAGTTCAATGATTGGCACCATCTCAAACACCTACTTTCCCCCGATCAGGAAGGCCATTTAGATCCCGCTGTCTCTTTGTCAGTCCTTGATACCGGACCACTGTCCCCAATGAAGAAGCTCTCTGCCCTACGATGCCGCTCAGGCCGGTTGGGTCTAAGCGAGCCTTTCCGTTTCGGTATCGTGATTTTTGAACGAGCCAACATTGTCTTCCGGACGCCACAAATCTATTGCAGGCCAGCTGCCCTGGAACCCAGGCACCGTGATATACAGTGGCAAATGCCCGACAATGGAACCGATTCGGCAGCAGTGTTTAGTAACCGAGCAACAGAAGTACCGCACCTTTTTTCCTATTTGCCATACGTGAGACCCAGTTGTCCCAGAGTTAGGTGTTCAGCCACAGCCAAACAAACTGTCAGCCCTGAGTATGTACAAGCCGTCCCCTCCAGCTCCATCCCAGCAACCTTCCAATTTCGTACAGGTCATGCAATACCACAAAAGATCCTTCATGACACCATATGTTTGATCGCAGTTCGTCGAGTATAAAGATGGCCTGTCCTCGTCTAGTTACGAAGAAAGTGAATCATCACAACCATCCTCTTCCACTCTTCTCTCTCATCTTCATCTTATTATCCTCGCCATCATGCAGACCTTTGGTAGCTTCTTTGTCGCCGCTCTAGCAGCCAGCTTTGCCGCAGCTAGCCCCATGCCAAGCAGCAGCGCCGGATCTTTTGAGCTCAAGCAGGTCCGCAACGAGAACTTTGGCGGCCGCAACGGTCCCCAGGCTCTAGCCAACGCCTACCGCAAGTATGGCAAGGCTGTTCCCGCGCACGTTGCCAACGCTGCTGCCAAGACCAAGAACGCTAAGCGTGCTTCTGGTACTGCCGTAGCAAACTCCGACCAGGGTGATCTCGAGTACCTCGTCAACGTCAAGATTGGCACTCCCGCGCAGACCCTGAAGCTCGACTTCGACACTGGTAGCTCTGATCTCTGGGTCTTCTCCACCGAGACCGCGGGTGCTGGTTCCCAGACCAAGTACAACCCCAGCAGGAGTTCCACCGCCAAGAAGCTCACTGGCGCCACCTGGAAGATCACGTACGGTGACAAGTCCAGCAGCTCTGGTGATGTCTACACCGACTCCGTCACCGTCGGTGGCCTGACCGTCAAGAGCCAGGCTGTCGAGTCTGCCCAGAAGGTCTCCCAGCAGTTCGCCGAGGGTGACAGCGACGGTCTTCTCGGCCTCGCCTTCTCCACCATCAACACAGTCAAGCCCTCCAAGCAAAAGACCTGGTTCGACAATGTCAAGTCCCAGCTCGACGCTCCCCTCTTCGTCGCCGACCTGAAGCACAACACAGCCGGCAGCTACGTCTTTGGCGCCATCCCCAAGGCTGCCTCCAACATCCACTACACCAGCCTGGACAGCAGCCAAGGTTTCTGGGGCTTCACCGCCGGCACCCAGACCGGCAACCTCAATGCCATTGCTGATACCGGCACGACTCTGCTGCTTCTCGACGATGACAGCATCAACAACTACTACCAGAACGTCCAGAGTGCTCAGGATGACCAGTCGCAGGGTGGCATTGTCTTCGACTGCAATGAGCAGCTCCCCGACTACACCTTCAGCGTTGGTAGCGGCAAAATCACTATTCCTGGCGCCCTGATCAACTATGGCCAGGCTGACGGCGGTCTCTGCTTTGGTGGTATCCAGCCCGCTGGAGACATTGGCATCAACATCTTTGGTGACATTGCTCTCAAGGCTGCCTATGTTGTTTTCGACGGTGGCAACAACCGCCTCGGCTGGGCTCAGAAGGTCTAAATCTTTGAGTCACTTCTTTCTTCTTTTAATGACGAACCGATTGGTTACGATTCTCCTTTTGGTGTTTTTTTTTTTAACGTTTAAATATTCATTGAGGTACATATCCTACAGATATAGATAAAATATACATACAAATTAACAGCCCTACTGTGCCACCTGTAACTGTGACGCTTGAACGAATAAATTTCACTACAATTAGACAGACAGTGGAACTTGCATTGTGTGAAAAGTTCGGCGGGTGCTAAAGGTGATATCTAATCATGTTCTTACATGAAAAATCCATGATTCCTCAGCGACAGATTGCATCTCACTGTTACTGTCTCTGGTCTGACTTAATCCTATGCTATTCTACTTTTTTAACGCCAGCTTTACTTCGCACCTCCAGATTTACCATGAATTAAAATTACGGAGTTGCACCATTGTTTTCCTGGGTGTTTCTGTCTCCATTGACCGTCGGTACCAAGTTGCTGCTGCTACCAGCCAAGTGAAGGGAGAAACAAGTTCAAGGATAAGTTTAAAATCAGCTGGGGGTGTATTTTTCGGTGCAGTAGACTTAATGAGCGAGCAGACTCAACTCATACTGCATTCTTCTCCCTCGAGATAGAACGAGGAGAGGCAGCGTGTAGATGACAGCGGACAATTTTGTACTTCAGCTGCATGATAATTAGAGCATTAACATCGTTTTAAGCCTTAATTTTGCTTACAAAGCTCTAGAAACTAAACATGTCATCCTCATGATGTGTGTTTCTGCCGCTTGAGCCCTTGAATCCATTGAATGGTTTCTATTTCAGACGGTGCTCAAATCACAATTACATCTTCATTTCCATCCAACGGTGATTCGTTGCGAAAATGAACTCGGGGAGGATCAGAGAACCTCTCCCCGACCGACTTATTCCCAAGGTTGGCGTTGGATAACTCTGTGATGGCGAATACACAGGTCACCAACAGAATTTCGGAATCACAATTGAAGTCAATGACCTCATGAGTCGCGACCGGAATCAGAGTTCTTTGTGCTGTAAGATTGGTATTGGAGTCAGGTTTCAGCGCCTCATGCAAAGTTGCAATGTCTGCACCGTCGGTCTGATTCGCGCTGCCACAAATGCCGACTGCAGCATCTGCCGACCGGATTACAATGCCGTTTTCAGATAAATGTATCCCTTCCGTATCTTCTCCTGCCGCGGAGGGTTCACTGGCAGAGAAGACTGGAAGAACTCTATCCCCATTTGAAGGGGTGCGCGCCACGGCAAAGCCCCCTTCCACCAGATGCAGCGTGGGGAGATTGCCAGGCCTTGATAGGCGGATGCGATGAATGCGTACATGCCAATCAGGCCATCGCCTTGTTGGGGGAACGAGAGTCGTAGTCACAGTCACTTGACGGTCTACCCAAGGATACCAGTCTACCGTGGCAAGTGGAACTGGCTCCGTCACTGCGCCCGCTGTCAACTGCAAAGACGCGGTCAAGAACTGGACAGTTTCGCATTTCCATTTTACAGCCCATGTTGAGGCTCCATCCCGACTGAGTGCCAGCATGCTATCAGGTGCAATTTGTTCAATCAATGGGCCAGTTGGAACGCTGAACGTCAAGGCGCTTGAATACGCGAACTTGGAGTACTTTGCTTGCGTCGCCTTCATGGGCCAAGATAGGAACTGACCAGGTGAGAGAAGAAAGTGATGGCGTGCATCTGGAAGATTGCACAAAATTTGTTGCGCTGGAAGAACAAGTTCAACCGGGCGCTGTTCCCCCGAACGAGCAACGTCTACAGTATCCCAGGATAACTTGGGATACGCGGCTTCTTCTGAGGACCAGAATTCGTGGTCCTTGCCCAAGCAAATTACAATAAAAGACTTGAGACTCCAGTAAACCGACTGAGGTGAGTTGTAGTCCTCGGACATGTACATGTTGCTAAGCCCATTTGTTAGATCATGTTTCCAAAACGCGATTGACGACAACGTACGGATACAAGTAACCAATGTTCAAAGTGCCATCTTGATGGAAAATATCGATTGAATGACTAGCCCACCACCGCAGGTGTCGTAGAAGGAAGCCTTTTGAAGCACCAGCAGATGAAAGGGGGGCAGGCATGTCGCGCACACCCACCACTGCCAGTGCTGCGAAAAAGCCTCCACAGGCAAATCGGTAGGCAAGAGAGCGTCCAAAAGGAATAGCTGCACCTGTGATGGAAATTAGATTGCGTTGCAAGGGCCATGTCTTGAGCTAGTACATACCGTCTGCATCAAAGTATCTCCAGAAGCCTTCCCCGTACTCCCTTGCCCACTGACGATACTTTGTCGCTCTAACAGGATCAAGGTCAGACGCAAACTTGGAGTAGAGCAATTGGCTGAACTGTATCGCGAAGCTACCCGAGTAGTAGTCGGCCTGCCGCCCCCCGCCGATTTGGTCTCGCCTCCCTCGCTTGATAGCATCTTCTTCCTCACGTGCCGCCTGCTCAGCCGTCAACCACGGGCCATCCCCAGACCAACCCTGGCCAATAAAGAATGTATCAAGTAGTGCAAAGTCTCTCTCCATCTCCTCTGCGAGTTCAGAGTGAGCAACGCCAGCGACGACAATTAGCGCCAGGTTGGTAAAGATGCGGAACCACCTCCAGTTATTCGCCGGCATGGCCTTGCCAGTCATGCCGCGCAGCCACCGCACAATGTTGGCGCGCGTGATTTCATCATACGAGTGGAAGAATTCCTCGGGGCAGAACAGCATCGCGCAGGCAATGACTTCGGCCTCGACCATGCGCTGCTCCCAATCGCCAATGTCGCCCCAGTATTCTTCGTGGCGGGGGTCCGTACCAGCTCGGAAGCCATCGATCCACGGCTTCGCCAGCGACCGGATTTCGTGGGCGCGCGTCGTCGTCGTATCATTGTGTAACTGGTGGAGGAGAGATGCAATCACCCAGAGCGGCCGCGCAAAGCCTTCAAGCCGTGCGGCGCCTTCGTCAAAGTGCGTACCAGTGGAAACCGGAAGGCGAATTGACGCTGAGGCGGGCGAAAAGTATGGGTGTAGAGGCTTCACCAGCGCAATTGCAGCTTCAATGACTTCGTCACGGTTCCTTAGAGTGTTGTCTGAAAATCCTGGGAGTTTTGGCATGATGACAGATTCGATGTGTTGGATGCGTTAATGCTCAGTTAGCAGCAAGTAACAAAAATATGTAAATTAAATAAGCTCGCCTTTCTGACGTAGTGCGTGGTGGAATATGTCGGGCCAAATCTCGGGACTGCGGCGAAAAGCCTCTCCGAATAACTAGCAGCACGGAACAAGTCTCCAAAGGTGAAACAATGAAGATGGGTCTGTGGACAATAGAAGATAAAACCGGATAACTTGAATGCTCAGTACCTGAATGAACCTGTAGTAAGACAGGCCTTGGCGGTCAATTTATGCCATGCCGTCATGGTAATTACGCCATCCCAGTCAGGCTGAAAAGCTGCCAAGCATGCTGCCCTTACACCATTTCAAAATTGGAAAGCTTTATGTACATATTATTTTTTCTTTCACGTGGTCTCAAATCAAAACGCTTTTTAAACGGCCAACACCCATATACCCGTCAAGCCGTAGAATCATGCTCCGTAGAGAGCTAGCAGCCCTCATATACCTACTGAATATGCCCTACATCCACTGTAAAGTAGGCATTATTCAGGCTTATGATTCTCTCCATTTCTCCGTACTGCTGGTCCAGAAGGATAGATGTAACAGCAGTCAGCTCATCTGGGCTCCCGGTGTTATAGCCTGTCTGGGTCGAGGGCTGGTTGGGCATCATCGGCAGCCGTTTGCTCCAGGTTTGGATCGCCATTTTCGTCATTCATCATTCCCCGTCCCTGAGATTGATGAAGATGATTAGATTGAGATTCTGAGCCTGATGGATCTGGGTGGATTGGTTGAGGCATATGAGACAAGGTCCCATTAAGTGTCCTGTCACCAGCATACGCTGCAGTATTGTTCGGGTGTCGCTGCACATGATGCGGTCCTCGAGATGACCGGGAATCATCATTGCCCGTATTTGTGTTCGGATTAAAGGCGTTAGAATCCACACTACCCATGCTGGCCGCCTGCTCGGCACCGCCCTGTAAGTTGTTCATGGGGCCGTTATTTGATAAGGCCTTCTTTCCTGTCCACTCGATCTCATTTGAGTACCCCAAAACATCAACTTTAAATATCCAGTCAACTTTACATCTATTATACAAGTCGTTCAGCTGCATAAAGTATTTTGCACAGGAATTCTTATGGTGCGTGGATTGGCCGACATTCAGACCAGACCATCGTGTCGACATGACCTCAAGGAACCCGAGTAATGTCCAAAAATCTTTGGAGAGGTCTGTTTTGTAGTAGCAGGAGTGAACTATTCATATGTTAGCTATATATGGACAAGACAAAAGAGCAGAGAAGTCATCAACGAACCTAAGAGAACGCGTGCACTGACAAAAACACAGAACGCGAACTGGCTTTCCACGATACCCTGATGAGGTGAGTTGTCCAGATATTTTTGAGTAATATTGGCCGTCTCAGCAGCAGCTGTTTCACAAGTCTCTGCACTAGAGAGCGTTGGAAGTTTGATCAAGTCAAGCCATTCAACTGGTGGGTACGCGATCTGTTGGTGTAGTAGGATCATTGATGTGTTATGCGTAATGTGCGCAAGAGTCAGATTGGGATCCATGGTCACCACTGTTGGCTGGCGGGAGATGTTGGAGTCCTTCCACTTCTGTGGGAGAAACATTTTCCAGCTGCAATAAATGGAGGTCAGTATTTTGATGGCGTGAAAATATTGGACAAATTCTGTCATGTACGCACCTGATTAACCGTAAATCCAGCTCCTTGAATCGCATGAGCCAGCTGCCCATTTCCTGGCGATCCCGATGATTAACCTTTTGCTGCAAAAAGAATGTCGTGACTCGACTCAGCGACTCGGTCGCCTCAATGCGATACGCAAAGGCTCCTAGGGTTGACGCGTCCGCTTTTCGGGTCGGCGTCGGCGCCACGCCATCACCTGCAGCTCTTCGCTGGTTTCGGTCACGCGAAGTGTCAACAAGATTGTAATCTGTTGCTGGAAACGCCATGAGACTTCCAATATCTCCGGCAGACCGGTCCCAGATGCCGAAAAATGGTGTGAGCACGGCCTCCTCGCTATGCCACAAGCCTCCGTCCGCGGGGAGACGTCGATGGACGTCATTCGACGTTAGGCTCGTATTCCATCTACACATTCTCATTAGCAAAGTTCTCCGGCTTGTCTGTTAGTTGCGAGTATACATACCCTGTGGTTACTGAGCAAAACCTGTAATTCAACTGTTAGGTCGCATTCTGAATAAGTAGTTGCAAATGAAGTTTGCCCACCTATCCAAGTTGAAGATGGTCCAAAATACCCTGCGCCGCTCTTCCTCCTCCGTCCAATCTTCTGCCCGAGGCAAGGACGGCCGCGGCTGAAGGGCAGGTCCTTTGTCGTGGTTTTCGGACTCGACGCTCAACTGAAGATACTCTACAGTTCTAGTCAATGATCCCACGAGGGGCCATGCGCGAGACACTCGTCCCGATCCGATCTGTGGAGTAGATGATTAGCTGGTGTGTTGGGCTGAGGCGAAGGGGAAGAATGAGGTGGCCATACATCTTCAAAACATATGATGACTAACGCCTGCAGATTCTCCACGTATAATCCGTCCATTGCCGTCAAGATGACACTCCTGCGGTACTGCTCACAGATACTCTCAATGTTACCAAGTGCTTCCGTCATTTCTGCACAGTCAAGATGTTTGAGCACGGCTACTACCATGGCCTGTAGGACAACTTGTAACCGGTATCGCTCCTGCGCATCGTTTATTCGCCGACGGAACCTCTTTTCGTGAAATATTGGAATCCATGGTTGCAGATGTGAAAAGAACAGATCAATGACTGCATCTAATATTTCTCCCGGTGGTAGATTAGTGGGCAGATCCATCAGATCATCTTGTTCTCTGAATGCAGAGTCCTGGACCCTTCGACGCTTGTTTCGATTTATGGCTGGGGCTGAGTGTAGCGATTCTGAGATACGACTGTCTGTGGCTTGATCAATTTCTCTCTTGGGTGCCTCCTGTCTTTGCGTTTTCTGCGACAAAGGTGCCTGTAGGTGCTCGAGGAGCAATTCCAGCCCTTCCCGGATTACAGAGGCTGCGTCTGTATTGGTCACGGACCCCTCCCGGATAACCGCTGGAGTTTTTGCTGTATTTTGTAAAAATACGGCATCTTCTAGGGCATCTAATCCAGATAGTAAGCACTTGGAAGTTGAGATTCTTCTGGGCGGACACTTACCAACTCGTCGTCGGAGAGCTTCGACTGCTCCGACTTTCAACCCTGGCTTCTCACGGTCGCCATCATAGGTACAGATAGAGCCTAGTCATCCGGAATGTGAATACCCGCTAAATCGGCCACTAGTTGCGCTTCCCTTCCCCGTGGGCAAGGAGCAAAAGACGTACCTTGTCTGCGGCAGGCACTACAAAGTGGAACTTCCCGCGAGCATCGGAGCTTTCGTCTCCTACAAGCGCCACATGCAGGCCTGTCATCGATGCTGTTTGGGGCGAGGGGCTCCGATTCCATCTTGTCGGTTGCGGTGCGGGATAATGGCAACACGTGTGCGGACTGCTCGTCCCCGGGAGAGTGCCCAACTTTATAGATATGCGGGAGAATTGGGCCCGACAACTTGCCCAGGGAACCGAAGCATCAGTCCACATTTCCATAGAGCCGGGGGCAAGTAATACCCACGCCACGTTTGTGAAAGGCGGAAACCACGCGCGGGGAAGACAAGGCTCTGCTGGTGGCGCCAGCCTTTTCTCTGCTGTTAACTTGGGGAAATTTTCTCAAAATGACTGTGGCTCGTGGCACATGAGCCCCAAGCTCCAGAAATTCATCATTGTGACTCCAATTCGTAAAATTACACCCCATGTAAATGAACAGCGTAGCTACAGACACTTCAGGATTTGGCGTTGGGGCTGAACGCCGGCCGCATCGGTTAACGACTCATGTGAACGCTAGGTCCGCTGGATGCCGGCAATAGAACACTAACTTAGTCGATGGGTCAGTGTTGTTTCTTTCATCTCATGCCGGCGGCCGACATCACATGCGGTAACGTGTAGTAATCAGCAGCAACCCTAAAGATGAAGGTATCTGTTTGACTACGCCTGGACGGTGGTTCGGCACTAATATGGCTATATTTCTTGTTCGATGGGTAATTACAAACATTTATCATCTAGAAGATCTCTATGATTTAGGTGTGGTAATAGAGGCTCGGGAGTTGCGACCGAGCAAACAGCTTTCCAAATCTAGCTAATGCGTCCACATATGGCGTAGCAGCTATACCAGTCCCATTCTCAGCAATTGATTGCCGAACTCCAAGAGGTAGTAATCGCCATACACAAGCCCATGATCACTGTAGCGATGATGATCACGAGCATTGTGGTTCGCGGTGGCGTTTTTTAAGATTGCGTCAAAACGCTCGCCCTGAACAGCATCCTTGACCTCGATCGTCTCTCCAGCGTCTTTGTGGCCCGCAAATTGGGCCTTTTCTCGTGATAGGGAATACTTCAGGGTATCGCTAACAATCTTGATCGACATGGAAAAATACCTCTGTGCAAGGGTCGCGTCACCAAGCGCGGTCATGGACTGCGAAAGAAGCAGCATGCCGTTGGCGGCGATAATTCCAGCCGAGGAGTCTCGGAGCGGATTCGACTCGTCCTCAATGGGAGCATCAAAATCCCAAAGCGGCACGTAGCGACCGGCGGTGGCATGCTGCTGCGATGGCACGGGTTGCTCGACGCAGGCCGGCGCGGTCTCCAGCCTCCAGATGAAGTACTCTGCCATCCCACAGGCAGTGAGGAGGAATTCCTCATCCTTGGTCCACTGGTACGTCTGCGCATATCCAAAAATGCCCCATGCCTGACCGCGCGCCCAAGTTGATTCGGCCTTGTAGCCTTGGGCTGTTCGGCGTTCCTTGACCTGCCCACTTTTCGGATCAAAGTTTACAACATGGCAGTGAGAGTATAGGGGAAGCTGGTAGGTTTTGTCGATGCGACCCGGAGCTCTCTCCGTTCGGAGATGCGACCGCATCACAGTCTTGGCGTGCGCAGTGGCCATGTCAGCGAACTGGGGATCCGAAAGATGCTCAGAAGCATAGAATAGCAAGTCCAGGTTCATCATGCTGTCTATGATGACCAAAAAGTCGTCCGACATGCTGGTGATGGAGACATCTTGCTGGGAGAGTACATCCCAACTGCGGATCGCTGCCATGTTTGGATCATATCTGCTGGCAAGACTCTGCGCCGCCGTTAACACAGCTTGCAGGCTTTCCGGTCTGCTCGTCAGCTCCCAATCCTTCCGCAGCGACGGCTGAATAATAAATCCCATGTCGTGAGTATCAGTTCGCCCTGCCATTGCTTCAACCGGCCCGGTCCAAGCCTTGCACAGGACGTCAAGCTCCTGTCGCAAAGACGGAACCGTGAAAGGAAGAGGAACCCCTTCGTGGCCGAGGTATGGAAATGCCTTTGGATACTTGACGGCTCGTTCCTTGAGCTGGTAAAGACTGCCTGGGAAGAAGCCACAGGTCCAGAAGTCTGCTTCTCGCAGGACATACTTTCCAGTGGCTCCATCATGCTGTGGTACGAATTCCGGATACGCAGCAGGTGGATTCTGGTAGTCATAAGTAAAAGGGCATCTGCAACAGGGGCAACAGTCGACTCACATTATTCCGCAACCCTTCTGTCGCCGCCCTGATCATTTTTGCAGTAACACTCTCCGAAAACAGCTCCAGAAGAACCGGAGGTAGGCTATGAGAGCTATTTAAGGTAAACCCCTCGACTTGTTGGAATCGTTGGAGGCCCGAAGACACGGAGCCATTTAGAGATGTGGTCTTCTTGCTGGCCTCTCGTGCGTCCTCTTTTTCGCCGACAGCAGACTCTCTGGCTCCATTTTGTTGCGAAGCAGGACCAACTGCGTGGTATCCTGACACAAGAGTCGCAACCGAGTCGTCAGCCGTAATCATTTCGTTTTCTATCGCGTACGAGCTGTTTGAGCTGAGAGTATATCAAGCAGAGTAATAGGCAGCTAGAGGCAAGGTAGCTTTAGCTGAACTGCTATTGAATTCAATTCAACAGAAGCAGTTCATCCTTCTTTTCAATAAATTATCTTCCAAAAATATGTCCGCGACAGGAGATTCGAACGTAGTAGGATACCGAGCCCGTCGATTGCCTCTACACCACACAGCGGAGGTGAACTTGTCCGGTGTGGGAGGGTCTCGGGCGAGTGTACGGGCCAAGTAGCGCCGAGCACATTCGCCCGAGTGATGGTTCCAGAGCCGCCTCCAACAGCCACTACGACGAGTCATAACGTTATTGGACCAAGTTGTTTAGCCCATGCTCGACTGGACCCTCCCCGCGTTTTTTCATCTCGCGTAGTGGGCCATGGCTTTTAATAGGGCCGTTGTTAGTTATATAAGAAACCGTGGATCGACATGTCTCGCTCTTGGGAATGTTCAGTGCACAGTGCATACTCATCCTTCTTCTTTAACTGTCCTTGAGAAAGCAATAATATCGTGCATGATGTCGGTCGGAAGAGACTCGGACAACTTTGAGGGTCTTACCCTCAGAGATGTCATCCCAACTGGCCGGAAACCATGGTATAGAGATACTGTGCTGTTGAGACTCAACGGTCTCTTGCTCTGTGCTCTTCTCACCATGACAGCTTCTGGCTACGACAGCAGCATGATCAACGGAATGCAATCGCTCCCCCAGTGGAGGCAGTTCTTTGGAAAACCGACAGGCACCCGGCTCGGCGCGATGACATTTGGTCCCACTGGTGGCATCTTGATCTCGGTCCTGGTTTCTTCGCAACTCTGTGAGAAATTTGGGCGCCGAAAGCCCATTTTTGGTGGCTCTTGCATCATCATTCTCGGTGCTATTTTGCAGACCGCTGCCGTCAACTACGGCATGTTTGTCGCCTCTCGTTTTCTTGTCGGATTTGGCCTTGGAATTGTCGCCACGGCCGCACCACCTCTGCTCACCGAGTGTGCATACCCCTCTCAGCGCGGCAAGCTCGTCTCCATGTACCTCGCCACGTGGTCATTCGGGTCTCTGATTGCTGCGTGGATCACGTTTGGCACCTTCACAATGAAGGGTTCGTCGTGGAGCTGGAGAATCCCCAGTGTCCTGCAGTGCTTCTTCTCCATCATTCAGGCTACTTTGAGTATCTGGTGTCCTGAATCGCCTCGATGGCTCATCTACCAGGGTCGTCGTCGCGAGGCCCTCGACATTCTGATCAAGTACCATGGCCACGGTGACCCCAACTCCCGATTGGTGCGCTTTGAAATGGCCGAGATTACAGCCACGCTGGAAATCGAAAAGGTGCAGAAGCTGTCTCGGTGGTCAGAATGGATTGCTACTCGGGGAAACAAGCATCGACTATTCCTCGCTGTCTACATTCCCATGATGTTGCAGTGGGCAGGCAACGGCCTCACCTCGTACTACCTGTCCAAAGTGCTCAACACAATCAACATCACAGCGCCGCGAACGCAGCTCATCATCAACGCCTGCCTCTCGTGCTGGAGCTTCGTCACTGGTGTCTTCTTTGCCACCATGGTCGACAGGGTTGGTCGTCGGCGCTTGTTCCTTGCTAGTATGAGCGGCATGTTGGTATCCTACATCATCTGGACAATCTGTTCTGCGCTGAACCAGGAGCATCACTTCAAGGACAAGGGCTACGCCGCGGGTGTGCTGCTGATGATCTTCATCTTTAGCGCCAGTTACCACATCTGCTCACCGGCGGCACCGACATATATCATGGAAGTTGTGCCATTCTCTCTGCGTGCCAAGGCATCCATGCTGTATCAGCTGACTGGAAACCTGGCCAGTCTATACAACAGCTTCGCCAACCCCGTTGCCATGGACGCCATCGGATGGAAGTATTACATTGTCTGGTGTGTCGTCATCGCCATTCACCTTGGTCTGATTTACTTCTTCTTCCCCGAGACCAAGGGCCTGGGCCTGGAAGAGGTCGCCGAGGTCTTTGACGGACCAAATGCGCTTGCTGGTGTGAACGCTATGAAGGAGATGGGTCTGGATGTTCACGCGGACAAGGCGTTGGCGATTGGAGCTGAGGATGGACTGACACGAAGAAAGGGGACAGTTGTAGTAGAAGTTGAAAAGGCCTAAGCCACTTGTCAGTCTTCTAACACTACTTACCTTTCACTGTCGTACAGCTTTCGAGGCGGCTGCCAATTCTGCGTTTGTCCATTACTGGATTTCATCAGCTCGTAATACGATTTAATATTATTTATCAAAATAAAACTAGGGTTAGCCCATCATCATGCCTAATATTCTACTTCTGTGATCTGGCCTGCATGCGACGGCCCAACGAGAGACAGTTGACCTGCCTGTTGGAGCCCAGCTAGGCTCAGCTCACACAGGAGTCATGTAGAGCTAACAGTGGCGGCTGAATTGGATTTCAGATGGACCCGGGATGAAACCCTTGATGGTCCTGCGACATCTTTAACGTGCCCACGCTCAAAATTTAGCCCGACGGAGGTCTTTAGCCTCCGATCAGCGATATTAATTTCAATGTGCATTGCCGGGACAGATCATTAACACCCCGCAGTACATCTACAGCTGAGCATTGTTAGCAGAGTGTCGGGAATAGCCCCCCCTGCTTCGGACATCGGCAGTTGGTAGTGCGCCGAAATGCACTAAGCGGCCCCATTTTACAGGGGACGATGCGACGCTCAGGCACTATAAGCTTAAAAAATACAGTGGGCCAGCAGCTGGGCTTCAGCATCTGCCGGCGGACCAGGCGCTGATGGGCTTCCTCAAACACCACAAACCTGCAGCAGCGTGGCATGGCATTGATCGTATGCTACATGCAGCTTATCGGCGCCGGTTTTCAAACAAGACAGACCTGTCAGGGAAATGTCTGCACATTATCTGCCTGGAGACAGCCAATTGCCTCCTCGAGCGGCTCCGTCATTGCTGCAGGCCAATCGGCGTAAGAGACTCAGGATTGAGACTGCCTGCGATCGCTGCAGGAGTCACAAGGTCAGATGTGATGGCGTTCGACCAGGTATTTGATTTCGTTCAGATTGCTTTTTCATGTCTTGTTGCATCATATTTCACCAACTAACAGCAATGCAGCCTGTGGCAACTGTGCACGGAAACGCGAACACCAGGAGAGCTGCTGTTATGGGGCAAACACAAATCCCCCTCCGGCCCCTGGCGTCAGTGCGTCTCTGGATAAACACAATATTAAATCTTTGAGGCCGTCCAATGCAAATATTGAATCTCTACATTCATCTACATTGCTTGACGAAGCCCGAAACCCGCCTCGCGCGGCACTGAATCCGCCAAGACCAATTGCTGCGAGGCCGTCTGAGCAGACTTCGCCGCCGACACTGTTACTCCCCAGTACAGCCACAGCCGATTCAATGACAGCTGTGAGCGAGGAAGCAAGTACGGAATTTTTTGGAAGCAGCAGCGCTGGATCATTTACTGCGCAGATCAAAGCTGCGGTCGACGCTCGACTAGTTGACTGCCCTGCTCGCCATCCATGCAAGCCTCCAGCCCCAGCCTGTAGTCGAGCAGCCTCAAACACCAGACGACGCCGTCACGATAGCATGAGCAAAATTCGCCTACCCACACGAAAACTGGCGGATGAACTGATGCGGACCTATTGGCTGTACATTGATCCCCTGTATCCTTTTCTGAACAAGTTGGAGTGGCGGAAACATTATGCTCGTCTTTTCGCCGGACAGCCACTCGACACTGAGGAAGCCGTATTCACTGCCTCACTGAATGTAGTGTTTGCCTTGTCGACACAGTTGCATGAGGGTCAAGACGCCACCCTCCGAAACGAAAGCAGCCGTGGTTTTTTTCAGCGTGCCAAAGACCTTGTTGATGTCACAATTTGGACTCCCGGCACCCTAGAAGATATTCAGTATCTCCTAATTACGAGCCAGTACCTTCAATCCACAAACTCTCCTCATCAGACATGGATGATAGTCGGCATGGCAGTGAGGATTGCCCAGAGCCTCGGCCTACACCTACCCGAAACTGCTGCCGCGAGAGCCTCGAGCCATGAGACGGAGCTGTACCGTAAACTGTGGCATGGCTGTGTTTTAATGGACCGGTTTGTATTTTGCATCCCCCCGTCCTTTGTTTGCTACTGAATGGCTGCTCTCTAACAAACCCCCAGAATGGTGGCGCTGACGCACGGTCGGCCAGCTATGATCTCGGCAGAACTCGCCGCTGCCGTTCCTCGACCATCCATTTTGAAAGATGGTGCCCAGACCCCCAAAGACTACACTGACGTTGCATTCTTCGTCAAGTCTGCAGAACTTTATGAAATTACTCATAGATTAGTAGAGACATTGTACTCTGCCTCGAATGCTCCGGAAAAGCGAGTAAAGCCAAGCAAGCGAGTCGTGAGCGAGCTGGCCAACATTGTCCAAATTGATGGCGACATGGCGGAGTGGGAGCAAAGCCTTCCAAAGAAGCTCCAGCAGCACTCTCTGGGCACAATTGCAGCGCGGCCTAGTATTATACTTCGGTTGCGTTTTTTGCACGCTCGTATTCTACTTTTGCGACCAATTCTAAGTCTCGTATGCTTGACGCCGGACACCGACGCGGACACAGAAACACTGGCCAGTAAGCTTCACCAGCAGTGTGCACTAGAATGCGTTGCTGTTGCAAATGCTACCATTCAGATCTTCTTTGACCACCAGGTCTCAGATGGTACCGTGGGCCTGTTGCCGGCCTGGTGGTATCGCCTATACTACCTCTTCTCCGCGTCGACTGTGCTAATTGCCGCCAAACTGCGGCCGGATGTATTTCCTACCGATGAAATTCATCACTCTTGGGAGAAAGCGATACATGTTTTCGAAGCCCTCCAGCAGGTCAGCCTATCCGCACGAAAGTGCATCGCGGCATTGAATATTTTGTCCAGCAAGATTCTCGCTACTAAATTTGGCGCAACGCAAGCTCCAGCGGAAGCGACTGAGCCGCAAGACGCGCAAGAAACCCCGATGAAGCCCGATTTCACTTGCAATGATGGGGAGCTAGGCACGTTAGACGGCTTTGACTTTAATCTCGACAATTTCAATTTCGATGTAGACGTTGAGGACTATTCTTGGCTTAATGAAGTAACGTCTTGGAATTTTTTGAGTGGGTAAAGGCACCAGTCTCAGTACTCGCTCAAATCCATTCGCATCTCATGGGCAAAATCGCGAAGTATTTCTAATTTATCTAGTATTGACCACTGCTACGGAGATGCGGACTCCATCGCTACCAATATACTGGCAGGTTTGGCATTTATACCTCGGCTGGCGTTCAAGCGGAGTCTGCCGCCGTTTCCTCGACGGCGGGCGGTCAACTGGTCTATTCCATAACGGCCACTTTCTTGATAGCCCTTGTCATCATACGGGCGCGCTCCAGGTTCAATAGGATGTACGAGTTCAATAAACCGTAATTCATATGCTGTTTTACGCTTCACAATGGGGGCTGGCCATGTACCATTTTTTAAAGCAATTGTGTGGAAATGCACATTTGGTATTCTTCCAAAGTTGGCCGGAAATTTGTCACTGCATTTTCTTGCAGTCTTGTCGCATAACGGATCCTTCTCAATGACTTTAAGTTTTAAGGCGCAGTATTGATAGGGTGTCTTTCTTTGCTTCTTTCTTGTCTTAGCCGTTATGCAAAGGAGTTATGTAGTATCCGCTGACTCGCCTGTCTCGGCGACGCGGGGTTCAACAAACAATCACACGTTAAAGCCTCGGCTGGCCCTGGACGACATAACATACACTTGACTCTTCGCGAAACCCGACGTCTGGTCGCAACAAGCCATTTAAACCATGTCGCCATCTACAAACGCTGTTTTGCCGGGGCCGGGGCCAATGACCCTTTTTGACAAAGTTGCCTTGTCCTGGGCTGTCCCGTTGACATGTATGTGAATTGCCCTATCATCACCGACAATTTCCATGTCACCCGATGCGTTTAAGACGCCGTGTCACTAATAACCCTCACCTACATCATAGTGAGCCGCACTGTCTTGGGCTTCGTATCACGCTACACCACCCGCTCATCCTCACTTCAATGGCGCCAGCAGCTCCTGGTCGCCTTCCTACAAGCCGCGCGGGGGACTCTAAACCAGCGATACACTTTTGCCCAGTCCAGGTTGCAACTCACCGGTGTCGCCGTCAAGAAATACTGCGACACTCACAAACTCACCCATACCGCTGTCAACGTCGCTGCGCACAGCGAGACCACTGCAAGTGTTACGGGGGAGGATTCCTCCCCTTCCATCACAGTGACACTACACGTCGTCACCCCCACCGATGCACCTGCACTGGGGCCGACGCTCGTGTACACCCATGGCGGAGGCTATCTCAACCCGCTGCAGGCGGCAGGCCACATGCCCTTTGCGCTATCATGCGCGGCAGCGTGCGGCGCGAGGCGACTCGTCATCGTCGAGTACGCGCTCACCACGGAGCATGTGTACCCAGCACAGCTCGTCCAAATGGTGGCCGCAGTGAAGCACCTCCTCCAGCACGGCACCGTTGCCGAGGGCGGCGCTCTCCAGCCAGACGATCTGGTTCTCGCAGGCGACAGTGCCGGCGGCCATCTCATCGCCAGCCTGCTCGCGCACATTGCGCGGCCATCGCCGCACGCACCACCGTTGCCAGAGGTAGGCGGCGGCCAGGGACAGAAGCCGCTCCGTGGTGTGGTGATGGTGTCGCCGTGGGTGACGATGCGCACCACCGACGCCTCGTTCACCGCAAACCATGACAGCGACTTTCTCTCCGCGCAGCAGCTGGAGATATTCACCCGTCACTTCTCTCCCGCGCCTGGCGAAGTATGGGCATGTCCTCTTGAGGCTGACGGGGCCGCAGCGGTGTGGGACGACGCCTTTCCCCGCGCAGCACCCGGCGGAGCTGGTGGTGAGACTGCTACTGGTATTGTCAAGAAGACGCTTGTAACAGCAGGGGCTGCAGAGACATTATTTGACTCGTGCGTAAAATTTGCAGGGGAGCTTCTTCATGCGGACATGACGGTTTTGGGCTCTGGCGAGCAGGTTGCAGCCGACGTGAGTGGCAAGGACGTGGTGCTGACTATTGCGCCTGATGAAGTTCATGTTCAGCCCATATTGGATTCCGCGATCGGATATGCAGAGGGAGCTTCCACAAAGGCTATTATGGCATTTCTAAAATCTGTTTAAAGATTGTACATAATCTGACGGCCGTTGATAGTACGAGAGGATAGTTGTTTTACAGCCTTGCGCGTGTGTAATCCCGTCTACTCTGGTTGAGTTAGGGTGCTGACTCGGTGCCGTGCTGGTAACTGCTGACATGACTGATCAAGCAACATATCTATTGAAGCCAGGTGGTGGCTGCAGATAAAGCATGGAGTATGAGTAGGTATGTACAGCCTAGTGTCAACAGCGCGGGCTTCCAAGGTTCCCGAAGCTGGAGTAGTGCCTGTCATGCGTCGGGAATCGTGGTCTCTCAGAGGCTCATCAGTTTTAGTATTTATGACGGCTAGTTACAGTACCTCTACAGTGTCACTATAAGCGCCACGATACATATGCGGCTGTATTTACCACTATAGGGTCTGGAGCACGGTACGGAGTAATGCGATGGATATCCGGAGTGGCAGGATAGATGTGCCGTCCGGGAAGCGGGTTTGATCCGACCCGTGAACGTTGAAAGCGAGCTCCGGTTCTCTTGTTTTGCGTTTTTCAACTGCCGAACATCCGCAAGCTCGCATTCTTTTGCCTTGGCAGTTGGAATACGGAGCAGCTTTGCACAATATCGGGCGATGATCTACAGTTCACCCCACGGCCTGCCCTATAGAAGCCCCCGTCAGCGTTACGCCTGGAAATGATTTACATAGCAGGGTCGCCCTTAATATTTGACTTTGAGTCATGTCGATTGTTGGAGCGCCTCTTGCGCCGACAAATAACCCGGCCCCACCACTCACGACGGTGGGATTCCTATCGCCAATATTCAATCTCCTGGCGTATAGATCGTATTCAAGCTCGGTCAATTCTTCAATTTACCATTGGCGATTAGAATCACTAGAGAATGACAATAGAACCTGATGAATGGTGAGTGATGAGAGGAATATGATTTCTGGTCATCATGTCTATAAGTGTGTTCTCTACATTTTCATTCATAATTAGACTTGCAAGTACATATCCATGCTGAGGGATTTCCTGAACGGGCAGATATTTCTGACGCTAACGTTGAGGTGGCCGCACATTTTGGTGGCGTGCCATGCCACATGAGACGGCTTTGCGACGAGGAGCTGATAAGATGGCTTTCATTAGTGGCAAGCGCTATGACTTTACTACTGGTGAAGATGTTGGGAGACGGAAAACGACCAGTCCAAGTCACATTACGGTATGTGTATATTCAGCCCGCTGCCGCTCGAGAAAGAATGCAACGGTGCTGTCAACGCATCTCGTTGCTACAGTCTTCTCGATGTATTAAACGGAGAGTATCCTCGTGGAGATTTTCTGTTCAAACCAACCTATAGTACTAATGCTTTTCTTTTGGCATCAACAAGATGCGTTTTTGGCGAGTGGCTCAACTGTTGTCTCTTGCAGGGCCTTTCTGCTCTGCAACACAGCCCGAGTCTAATCTGGCATTGAACTCGGAGGAATCCGCCCTTACACAGCTTCCTGCATGCGCGGTGAGTTAGGCTCGCCCACGAATACCGTTGGTTTGAGCTTCTAATTTCTAACTTTTGTGATGCGACAGGTGCGTTGTATAGTGCAGATATACTCCAGCTCGCAATGTCTCCCAACCGATGTCGATTGCATGTGTCAAGCCACTGCTTACATCCCAAAGGTTGATGCTTGCGTCCTAGCCGCCTGCACAATACAAGAATCGCTGTGTACGTTGGAATTACTCAATTTACTCAAGCTCAATATGGTGAAAAGAAACTAAAATACTAATATTGAACGTGGTCTTAAGCGACGAAAAATATCACTGCCACAGCCTGCCACTTACCTGTACACAATAAGACACGCCAATATGTTATAGTGTCTATCACTCTAGGAACCCTTACCATAATTTGCGTCCTTACGCGCCTCATCTTTAAACGTTTTTGGAGTACTAATGAGATGTTTGGGATTGATGATAAGGTCCTCTGCGCTGCCTTGGCCCTTCGCATTGCCTGCATGGTACTCAACGTCCAGGGCTTAGCTTCCAATGGCTTCGGGAAGGACATCTGGACCCTACCACCAGAGGAGCTGACATCATTCATCAAACAGCTTTATATTATGATTGTACTATATCTAGCTGAGATTTCACTCATGAAGCTAGTTCTAGCTCTGTTTTTCTTGCGGCTTTTTATTGGCCCTGTCATTCAACGAGTGATTTGGGCCACGATCGCTGCCAACATTCTGTTTGGGGTCGTTCTTTGCACAACCGCCATATTTCAATGTAAGCCAATTAGTCACTACTGGACGCAGTATGCGGAGCACTCTTCTGGCCGCTGCATTGACGCCAACGCATTCGGCTGGGCAAACGCATCGATAAGCGTTGGGATAGACCTCTGGATGTTGTCCATCCCGCTGAGCCAGATTCGACGACTGAAACTCCACTGGAGCAAGAAGCTGGTTGCGACCGTCATGTTTCTATTGGGATCATTGTAAGCTGGAGATGTGATTGTGCAGAGAGCACGGCTAATGAGTGCTAGTGTTACTGTCATCTCGATCCTGCGACTTCGATTCCTTATCCTATGGGCAAACTCCGCGAATCCAACCTTTGAGCAGTTTGACGTTATATATTGGTCTACAATTGAGGTCAACGTGGGCCTTATATGTGCCTGCCTTCCTGCATTTCGACTGATCCTAGCACGGATATTCCCTCGAGTATTTAGCAGTTCTTCAAACGCATCCGCGGCTTCGGCAACAGGGAAGTCCCAGAGTCAGCTTTCTAAGCTCTCCAGTCAGCTCACCATGCCCCGACGTAACTCTCGCGGCGCCCATAACTCGGCGAATGAACGGGCGTTCCACTGGGAGTTATCAACGTATAATCAAGGCAAAACGCCGAATTTTGACTTGAAGGGCGCTACAGCCAGGGTAGAAGGCGCCAGCTCAGAAGAGGAACTGGTTGGAAGGCACAACTATATCCCGTGATGTCTGAGTTACTTTAGGGCTAGGGACAGCGAGCCACTGGTTAAATAGAACAGGGTTAGTTTATGTCAACTAAAGATTCCAATTGAATCGGTTTAACTAGAAACTACCTGGCAATCTAGAACGAGCCAAAAGAAAAAGGCTGGCCAGGCAGATCAAGGTATTGGTGTTCACTACGGTTTATTGACTACGAGCGCGTCAAGTAAGACTGCAGCCGCCGTTCTGCGCCCATTCGCTTCCGGATATAGCTGAGCAAGCTCCCTAGCACGCGTCCTCATCTTTTTCGCAGACTCTCCCATTATGACGTTTCTGAGAGCCGTGACCAGTTCATTCTTCTTCCACCTCGGCTTAGCCTGTTTGTTGCCCCATTCACCGATTCCAAGAAGCTCAACTCTATTGGCAAAGTCATAGCAGTCGGCCCAGCCTGGCAGAAGAACCTGCGGCACACCAGAGCTGGAAGGTTAGGTAGGATTGGTCAGCGTTGTCCTCTTTGGTATTTATAATACAGAGCTTCCAAAGTCTCTACTTACCATAGAGCCTCATTAAAGGAACTTGCACCGCCGTGGTTCACAGAGCAGATGATGTGACCGGACTCGAGAATAGATTTTGGCTCAGCAGTTACCCAATTTGTAATCCGAATTTGATCGTTGCCTATCTCGTGGTGTAGAATACCGTCGACAATATTACGGCCAGCGTCACCTACGGTGTCTGTTTCGCCATGGTTGGTCTCCTCCCCTGATTGTGGGCTCTTCCATTTGATCTTCCACAATACTTGCATCCTTTGCGAGGTGGAGCTTCCCTCCTCCTCTGCGCTGCCAAAGACAGCGTGGAGAGCTGCCGCCATCTCCGCTGCCTCTACAGCGTCCACTTCCAGGTGGCTGCCAAGATTGATGTACACAGTGGGCGCCTGGGCGAGCCACTTAGCAAGAGACGGATCACTTTCGCGGAGATCTGGAGATGCGCGCACTATCGGTCCGCAAGGCACAATATGCAGCGGTAAAACATCAAAAGGGTAATCCAGCACGGCGTCGTTGTTGACAAGGATACGCAAACCAGGCGGTGGGGCCTTGAGAACACCCAAGTCATTGGCCGTCATGACAGAAACCTTTTCACCAAGGCGCTCTTGGAGGTATTCTTCCGCATTCTGAATCCTCTTACCTGTTAGCAGCATATAGACTGCTACCAAGTTTAAACCAATGTTCATTGGGATCTGCGAGATGGGTATTGGAAAGGGCAATGCAGAGCAAATGCTATGTATATATTAGTAATAGAGCCTGTGGAGGAAGGAAACGAAGCAACCCAAACCGACA
This sequence comes from Zarea fungicola, assembly GCA_900169235.1. NCBI lineage: Eukaryota > Fungi > Ascomycota > Sordariomycetes > Hypocreales > Cordycipitaceae > Zarea > Zarea fungicola. The sequence continues at coordinate 123,259 of FWCC01000204.1, forward strand.
TGGGATATTTCCACAGGCCCGTAAGCCTTGGTTGCAGCGGGACGGCAAAGTCTTTGATGGTGTTTGGTGACAAGACAATCCACTTGAGTTTTTTATGGCGGCATACTGTCAGTCCTGGCGTGAATATTGGATCGACAACTGTCAGCCCAGGGCCTACCACATTGACAACATCTACGGTTTGTTGGTAAAGGCTATTGAATTCTTGTGGCGTATAGGGCAGCAGGCTGCCTTCTATGCGCAGTATACTTCGCGCAGCATTAATAAATCCGACGGGTTTGTCATACGCCCCGAAGAGGTCGACATCCGGACCTGTGGCCGCTTCAAAATGAGACTTCCCATGCAGTTTGTGGTATACTACTTGCCTTGCTGCAGAATCGCCGCATCCATCCGCCACTAGACGATTGGTTGCCCGTATTGCTTGTTCAAGCGGCGGGAATGAGGCAATGTGAATCTCAACGTCTTCCTTGGACCGCAGCAGCTCGTACGCGGTGGCCAGAACAACATTTGCTTGGCCATAATCGGAATTAGTAAAGAACAAGATTCTCCTCTCTGGTAGTCCGCTAGTATCCATGTTCAAGAGGTTTCGTCAATTTTCTGGACACAAATGAAATATTATGATGGGGTTGGAGAGGTGAAGCAGCGGCATCTTTGCGCTATCGAGCTTTATAGGTGACCACCAGAGAAGCTCTTGTGCCCAACGTAGCTTAGTGATTCAGCTATATGTATTAAGACGCTGCTAAGAAAGCCATATTCAGATATATTATTAACTAGTCAAAAGCTCGGGGGTATTCTGCAGCTAATCACGGGTCGCACTAATAATGCTTTCGGAGGACACAGCCTTAGCGGATCAGCGCTACTGGTCAAGCAGGCCGACTACTGTGTATAAAAATAGTTGGACCCGTAGTGTGTCGTGAAGTCTAGTGCCTACAGTGGGTCAAAAGTAATTCCGCTCGAAGCAAATTTGAGCTAAGTACCACTACCTACACCTATTAACTTCAATCGCTTATAGCACTAGTAATTATATTTTAAATAAAAAGTTATATTATATATAGATAGTTTATTGAATTCTATATCAATTAATATAACTTAGTACTTAGTATACTAACCTCTAGAGTGGACAATTGCCTCAATTTGGTGCGGCATTGTCGCGACAAGCTTATATAAGGTCTCTTGATTAAATTCTTCCCAGCACTTTACAGCAGCCCTTTCTAATAATTCAAATAAGTACTCATTGACCGGCATATCCTTAAGTTCTAAATAAGATTTTATTATATTTTCTTTAAGCAACCCCTAGACGTTCTTAATAGGGTTAAGGTCAGGCAAGTAGGCGGGAAACCGTATTAAATCCACCCCATTCTCTTTAGCGAAACCACGCAACCAACTTTAGACCAAATTGGCTATATATATAGATGCGTTATCTTATATAAATAAATTACTAGGTTCTAAGATTGTAGGCAATTCTAACCGTAGGATGCTGAGTATTGAGCGTGAAGAGACGCTACCCCGGGGGGCGTCAGGGTCACCGTTAACCACGTTCAAACTTAACCGTCTATACGCCCTAATTGCGCCCTAAAACATAAGAAGTTTTCGGCCTATGGGCGCCTATGGTTGAACTTTATCCTTAAGAAATCTTTTATACTATACTTAAGTGGTTAAAAAGTTATAAGCGATTCTCTAAGGGGCTACTAAAACGTACCTTATAGGCAAAACACCACTTTGTTTTTAAGCCGTTACCACGCGCTATAGAGACCTCATTAGAAAAAACAAAATTTGTCCACCATGAGATTGGCTTTATATAATGCTCCTCTGCAAATCTTAGCCTTTTAGCTATAAGATCTTCTATTAATTTAGGGCGTTGGATTGCGCACTTATAAAGTATACCCCATGATTGCAAGTAGGAAATTAGAGTTGACATAGAATAACGTAAAGCTGACCGTTCAAGAAGCCTTTTGTTTTAAATGAAAGGGTCTTCATTAATAATTTAAATAATAATTCTTTTATCCTATTTAGATACCTTCCGGGGCTGCCTAGAGCGTGGCAAATCTCGACCTCTATATTGACGTTCATAGTGTAATGCAATGCTAGAGACACTGCTCTTTAGAATACGCTCTAATTTAGCCACACGGGCGGTTAAATAACCAATTAAACGCAGTCGCCATATCCTTCCCCTCTTGTGAGGACTATAATTAGGATTTTAACTAATTCTAGGCATCGTGGATGGGCGCTGGAGGGCTTTAAAGTTCATGTGTTGATTTTCTACGCGTCGCGACTAGGTACTGGTACTAATTTTTGGCGTTTTTCGAGCGGAATTACCTGGACCCACTGTAAGTACATGGCCAGGGTTTGTGCTTGTCTGGAAACTGCGTGTACGCCCTCTAGCATGCACTCCTCGGTAGTTCACGCAGCGCTAGATGGCCCCTTTTACTACCGATTGTTAGGTCATAACGTGGTGCCATCTCTGCGTGACAGAAGGACCCGTCAAGCAGAGCCGGGATTAGTCTTGGGAGTTAATAGGTTGATTGACGTAGAAGCAATCTCTAGAATTAGAAATAAATATTTCAGGGTTAATACTCAGACACATAACCCGCTGCGGAGCCTGTTACACATGCATGTACGAGGTGTAATAAGCCGTTGGCTTGTTGGTCAGCCCTTGACCATTGTGGCAGCACATTAAATTGGGTTTGCTTAATCGTCAGCTGAATTACAATATTTACTCTAATTACGAAACAGGTCCGTATTCCCTTGCAGGAGGTGGGGAATAGGCAGTTGAGTCAGGCACACAGGCAAGGAGAAGAAGACGTGGCCCCATGCCTGATCACGCAACGATGTCTTATTTAAACACACTTGCTTGGGGTGAATGGTTCCAGCGGAGGTTCTATTGTCAGTGGCGTCTGTCGCCCAAAGGGAAAGAAAATAAATCGTAACCAACGAGTAGCTGTAGCAACTCGGGCTGGATACGTTACAGAGCGCGCGCTAAGTACTGCGCTCGCGAACTGTTCGGGGTTAACAGCGGAGCAGGCATCCCTTTTGCTGGCACGCTGTACTCCGTACCATAAGTACTTAATACATATGATATAGCCGGTTTTCCACCTAACCTCCTTTTTATAAAATGCTCCACATTGGCATTAATATAGTTGCGTTTCCTTCTCATCGCATGTGACAACATCGGTGGACGATTTCAGATTTCTGTTTCAATACATTTCACAAGCCAAAATGGCTTCTGGTATTAGTAACATACATCATTTCCTAACCAACTTGAATGAAGCAAAATACTCTTGAAAGGCAACTCCTAAAGGTCCTCAAACAACCTCACCCCAAGGCAAAGCTCATTAAAGGCTTTCAGGCCACGCTGCCAGCGGTTTTGGGTTGCAATGATGATTTGAAGCATCCTGTAGGCAGCTATGGGCTTAGACTAGACACGGATGTATAAATATTCCGTTCAAGTCCATATTGCCTGTGGGTAGATGCCATTGAACATCCAACCTGCTTTGTGAAACTAGATACATTAACTAATTTCCCTAATGTTTGCTCATTAATACATAGTTTTTCTTCAGCATTCATCTCGTCAGGGTTTTACCTGCGCTCATATTCTGGCCACTGGCAGAAGCCATCCGGCAGACTCGCTCTTCTAGGCTTTTCTGCCCTGGATACGAGGAAAGCTAATCATGGTACTGGCTATATATAGAATTCCTGTATGCTTTTATTTGCTTGCTAATACACTAGAGAAGAGTTATTTTGCCTTTATCCATAATGAGATAAAATAGAACCAAGTTACTATTTTGCATGCATGTTGAGAGCACTACATCTTTGCCTGGACGTGTGCCTATGTCGTGTGCATCAACATTGGCCCAGATTCTTCCGATCTGTCTTCCGATCTGTGGGTGACACGGCGCACGACTCGCTAAAGTGGCGCAGCGCCTGAAGCGTAAGCACTGGAAACTCTAAATTTAGCCTTAACTGTACATGACACTTGAACTAAGGCGATACCAAGTGAAAACTAGTAGAAGCGAATGCGAACCGGCCAAGAATAATGATGGAATTTATTATAGCCTGTTTTGATTCAGCGTCAAATCGTGGTTGTGCAGGCTTCAGGCTTGATCAAAACTATATAAGTGCACTCCTTGTCACTGATATATCTCAATCCATCATCAATACCACAGTCTGTCTTCTCCTAATCGCCTTTACTGACCTCTACTTTCCATCTTATTTTATTTAAAAGAAAACGACGAAAAATGCAGCTCTCGTCCATAGTTACTGCTCTTTTCGCTGCGTATGCCTCGGCTGCCCCTGCCGAGTCAGCAGCGCAATTGGTACGACCAACATGAACTATTCACATTTCAACTCACTAACGCCAAATGAAACAGCAAGCTCGAGCTGACTTCAAGATCCTTCTTTGTACAAACTACAAGGGTGGAAGCCCTCGCAACTCTGAGCCATGCATCGAATTTACTGTTGACCCTGCCGCTGTGAACAATTCTTTCAAAGTCCAGTCTGGTATTAAGGATGCACTCTGCAACAAGCTTGCTACTTTCCCAGGCGGCGGCTGTCCATCGAGCGCCATCATTTTACAGCAGGGACAGTGCATACTCGGCACAACAAATAACCTTGGCGGATGTGGCGGCACTACTCAGGTTATCGCTAGCAGGGATGGGTACGTCTCGCCAGCATATTGTGAATTTGCCTGACAAAAAGCTAATGGACCAACGTTTAGGCAAGTCAACTTCAACGGAGTACTCAATGATAACTTGAACTGCATTCAGTGCCAAACTGGCATTTTTAACTCCTAGAATATTGCGAGTCATCGTCATGATGTCGCTTTTCGACATAGTTAGTTATACCTGGCTGCTTAGTAGCAGTGCTTAAATTGACGTAATCAATTTGTATGAGCAGATCCGTTTATTATATAGGTATCCATTCATTTACTTTTAACCAAATGGCGCTTCTGCTATCAAATTTGTAATGCTCTGTTATCACTCAATAGCAAAGGATGAAGCAAGTAGAAGGCAATTAAAATAATGAACAGCAAAGCGTAAACGAATAATGTAGTTAGGGACGAGCTTCATTTCTCCATAAAAGTCTGAGAATAATATAAACAATCCAAGTCCTTGGCGTCTACCTTTACTTCGACTCTAGGAGAAAAGCGTGATAATCTGCTGCACTGCAAAAGTGTGTAGCTCCTCGACTCACACCCCAGTTTTTCAGAGGATCTAGAGCCTACAGTCCACTCTTAACTCCGGCCATGATGCGACCCGCCACAACCCATTACTCTTGCAGTGGGTGACCAAGACTCTTACGTTGGTCCAGTCTAGTGCTGCGTAAGGCTGTGTTGGTGTAACGGGGAAAGGGGCTGGATAAGCCGCCGAAGAGGGGCCTAGCCATGGACTGTTTTGCAAAGGCAACTTACTCCAGAGGAGAGGTACGCTGGGCTGAAAAGTAGAATGTGGACTCTCAAATTTGCATTACTTAGATTGGTCAGTTAACTTTAAACTATTTATAGACTGTGCCTTCTGTAAATAGCCCCTGATTAATTCTCTTATCTTCAAGCGTCTATCTCTAGCCGACTCAAGTAGGCACAGTCGTTGTCTGACTGGCATGCATAGTAATTACCATGCTTTAAGTTTATCCAAGCCATCACCGACGAGCAAGGCGGGGAAAAGCAAATGCATTGACATCAGTTTCTGCCGCCTTGGGATCAATGTTAGACAGCTTCCTTGAGGCTCTATCTTCTGCTTAGCTTGCAGATAATGGGAAACTCGGACAGTATCAATATATAATTACAGTCAGTGGCGGTTGCCTTTGGATTCGAATCTTATAGCTACGCTTCTTTTGGGATTACGATTGCTGCACCATTACTTGTATCAACGCGTCAGCCCATGGCTTTGACAAGTAAAGCATTTTATCATTGCCTCGTTGAGTGGGAGTAATAAACTTGCGAAATAATGTAGGCAGATAGCTGAAAAGGGCTCAATTGGGAAGATTATAGTCATTTTTCTCTACAATGAGAACTCCTCGGCATTGGTACTTCTGGCAGGCGACTCCAATCCCAGAGCTCTCCTGGAACAAACTTGCGACAATGAGGATACGGATACGGCTGCACTTTTGTAACATTGGATTTTTTTTCTTTAATTGGATATGTGGTTGAATATTTCGGAATCCTGGTCCGTATGTGTTGTAGCCACTGAGTCAGGTCAAGCAGCTCTTCTTGAGAGGCATGGACGGCCGAGCGGACTTCCGCAGCGGATGAAAGAACCTGGTAAAAGACTGGTTAAGATTGGAAAACACCATATGAGAGGCAAGCAGCCAAATTGCTACAAAGACGATCAGAAATAACACTGTCCGACTCCAGGGTCGAGGCATACGTTCTCTCAAATAGGTAGGATAAAGGGAAGAAAATGGGGGGTGAGAGAACAAAGCAAAGGGAGAAAAGGTGGCCGAGGAAACTGTCACGTCTCACAAGGCTTGTACCGACCTTGGGATATGGACTTCAAAGGTGAGTGGGCGGGACGCTGCAAGCCACAGAAGTTTACTCGCTGCGCCGAAACAAAGGACAGACAAAGGCGGTGTAATGTACAGCGTAAATTAATAAATGTAAGTATACCTACAGATGACAGCCCAAATTCTGGTCGAGCATCGCAAGTCAGCAAATATGAACCGATCAAATCGCTTACTGGTCTCAAACCCTCGCTGTCGTCGCAAAAACCTGGCTGTCTGCTTAATTAAACATAACTGCTTGTGCTCGTACCAATAGTTAAGTTAGCGGCACTTCCGATGGCCATCTAGTAGTTCTCATGAACAGGAACCGCCACCAAAAGTTCCAAACCCTAGGGCGGTCGGGGAGGTCAGGTTGCATGGTATACCAGAACCGATATTTCTTTAGAATCATTCCAGAAGCCAGAGCACCCAGGAGCCCAACCAAACGATGCCCCCCTCAGGCAATACCATGCCCAGTAAGTAGTAGCCATCAACCTGCCAACCAAGCCCCCCAATACCAGTCCAGCGAAAAGATCGAACCAAAAGAAACAGAGGTGGCCAGCAGGCCAATGCATTGATGTAGAACCAGCATACAAAAGTAAAAAATACCATAAAAGGCCAAGTCGACGTTAATGATGATCGCCAAAATTTATAAGATTCCGACCAAAAGTAAGTTGGGGAATCGGGGGGCGTCGAGTCCAATAAAAAAGGGGTAGCGGAGCTTCTCGCTGTTTTGTATAACCAAAACAACATATACATAAGGATCCCGAACTGAATATACTCTGCCACAGTATATAATAGTGGTGCCGAACGAGCCGTAGCTGAGAGTACAGCAGAGAAAACTGGGCAAAGGAGTTTCCTGTGAATCAGGAGACCGATGATAATGATAATCAGGCAATCCCACACCAGAAGTAATGATGTGAAGTTGAAGAAATTCATTTTCAGCGCGAAATTGATTTGCCAGCAGCACAGTACAGAAAACATTGCGAGAAGGAGAAGCTTGATCAGTAGGATTCTCCACCGAAGCGTCAATGCCAATGAGCCTTCGGCATGGCCAACAGCGGTACTGTGGTCGTCGCTTGTGGCCAAAATATCGGCACCGTGTGTCAATAGAAGATGAATCATATCGGCATTTCCCGCAGCAGCAGCACAATGCAAAGCTACCCTACCTTCTTTGTGGTTGTCAAAGGTATCCCACCCTCTTGGCTGCTTTTTGAAGTCTTCAAGGTCGAAGTAAATGGACGCAAAAGTCCAAGACGGCACAAAAACTCGGAGATCTCTGTAGCTCTCGGTAGCCTGATTAACATCGGCACCTCTATCCAGGAGCTCTCGTGCCACTTCGATGTGACCGTACTCAGCTGCATAATGAAGTGCTGTGAATCCGCGAAGACCAACTGCTGAGCAATCGGCTCCGTGTTCAAGAAGCAGCGCTACTACTCCATGGCGTCCACTCTTCACTTCCGTGAGCAGCCATTCATTGAGTAAAAACAACCCCTGAGTCGCATTTGGCCATTCAATATTCTCAAGAAGCTCCTCTGAAGACTGCGTAGCGTGGGAAAGCCAATGCTGCGGCGCATATTGACCCAAAGGATAGTTTGAAAGGCGACCGTTTTGTTCTCCGTAGATTGAAGTCGCATAGTGCCTCCAACAAGCTTTAAATATAAGGAAATTTGCTTCCTTCTCCTTGAAATAAAACTGAGATAGTTTAGGGCTCGTCTTCAGATGGTTGCTTCTAAAGTAATCATTCACAGACTGATGGAAGACTGTGACGGTGTTGTGTTCATCGTCGTGCCGCAGGAGAGGCTGGCATACTGTGTGAGCGTCCAGAAACGTGTCAAGTAGTGTATCTGTGATGTGATTTTCACAGTGCTGGCTTTCTTTACCTGAAATTACGGCTGCTGCAAGTTCTTGCTGAGATAAAGGTCTCTCAGAAGCCATAACTAGGTAAAGGATTTGTCGAAATTGTTCAGTGTCATGCTCGTCAATTCTGGATAGTATTTGATCATATACTCCATATAGTCCTTTAGGAAGATTTTCAAGTATGCCCTCAACTTTGGAGAGAGCAGCGCGTCGCAAATCTTCAACAAGAAGTGCAGCCCACAGAAAGGTCCCCTCTGCCCCTGTTCGGAGCTTAGCTTTCGTTTTTTGGGTCAGCTCTTCTGGATAACTCTTTTCGCGAGCTATTACATCAACTTCCTGGTTGATGTATGCTTCCAAGTCATCTTGAATCAGTCTAGAATGTATTGAAATACCCAGGATAGCGGGAGTATGGTACGATAATAGTGCGTCCATGTCCGTGCTTGGTCTGCTCGTCATGATAAGCTTGATGGGTATGTATGGCGCTGCCCCCGAAGTGGGAAGAAAAAGACTCTTGAGCTTCACGAGGAGGAATTGCTGTGATTCAGAGTCACATTCATCCAAGGCATCGAGGATGAAGTAGAGTTGCCCGATGTTGGGTTTTTGCAGCATGTTTAACAGAACTCGCCACAAGGCATCACGGTCGCCAACTAGGTCGTCGCCCCTTTGTGAGAAGGGGTATTTGATATGTTTAAAGAGACTGGCCTGCTGTTGCAGTAGCTGGACAAGCAGGCTTCGAAGAACTTGTGTAGCGGTCCGCCGGCGATGGTCTTTTGCATCACAAAGAAAATATGCCAGAAGTTCGACTCCTGAATGCTTAGCCCTCTTTTTGAGAGTATCCACCAGGAAAAGTGATATCATTGTCTTGCCTATTCCTGGGGCACCATGCAAGCAAAGCAGCCGAGATTCGTTTCCGGCTAGACAGGCGACGTATTTCTCGTTCTTTAGAATCCACTCGCAGCTTCCCGGGATTCGAGATCCTGCGACAGTCACGGTAGAATCGTAATCGCTTTGAGCCTCAGTGACACCACTATACAAGGCACGCAGGTATTCTTTGAATTCTGGATCCCGTTCAAGTTCGCCGGTTGCAATTCTGTGAATATGGGACGATACAGCCTTGTAGTTTGGCTCTTCCGATGAAGCAAACTTGTTTAGTTTGAAATGGTCCGAATCTAATTCGAATAACTCGGCACCGGTAATTGATGCAGAATCTTCGCTGACAACCTTGGACGGGCGCAAACGGTCAGTTTTTCCCAACGATTTTAGATTTTTCAAAATGGGGGTTGGTGATTACCACTGTGTCAATTCTCGGTTGTCCAGGTACTCGTCTGCCGACATTGGTTTTTTTGTTTTCAAAGAAGCATACCACTCCTCTTGCCTTCATGAGCCCTTTTTGGATCATAATCTTTGCAAAGTCGTGAATCAAGTCCTTAGTTTCAACAGAATCGTCGTCAAGCCGAGCGATGAGACTAGATTCGCCGTAGTTGCATACTGCGGCACATCGTGATACAATGCTGCCAAATTTCTGAATTTTAGATCCCCGGTGAGGAGTTCCTAGAAGAATGATGCCGCAAAGACAATCAACCAAGGAATTATATGGTCCTTGTGTAACCGATGCCCTAACTATTGCTTTCTCTATAACGAGTCCGCCAAAGGAGTGGCCAACGAATATCAGCGGTCGACTGTGTGTACCTGACTATGTATGGTAAGCCAGGAAGTCATCGTGGGTTGAGAAACAACAACAGAAGTAGCATGTTACCTGGCGTCTCTCGTTGTCAATGCAATCGAGCATGGCGTCTGCAATTCTCTCAAAATGAAGCTTCTCAAGATGTGCACCTATCCAACGAGACCTGTAATTGAAGCAGAATATCCTGGCTTTGACGCTAGGATGGCCATGAAGGAGGGATTTTGGCAGTAAATCTGTCAGCCAGTTCACGCTCCTGCTGAGACCAATGCCAGCATCCTCTTTCCGGAGCCATGCGTAATCTGGGTTCGCTCCTAGGCCATGGACCGCAATTATGCTTATTTCTTGTTAGCAAGCGATCACTACGGTACTGCTGAATTTCGTAATTGAATGCATACTCCACTAATCGCTGGTCTCGCGCCGACTGCGCATGAGAATCATCCTTTGTTCCATCATGAAGGCAATGCAGGCCAACTTCCTGTAAAAATTCCAAGATCAGAATCATGCCATGAGAGGAAGGCTTTTCGTGGTAGGTTAACCATTGCGAGCAGACTTTTTGTCTTGGAAGGGAATAGCAACCGAGCGATCGGTTTAAGAGGCTCTCGGCGGGTCTTGCCCTAGTTTCTCGGACGAAAAACGTTGTCTGTCAATACGTAGACGCCCTTGTAGGTGTTGGCCGGTTCAGAAATATCATACTGAAATCAGAAGGAGGTTCACAGCATGTCAGTTTATTGCGACAAAGAGGGGTAATGGTGCTGGCGCCTAGTCATTGGATAAGATCCTCCCACGTCAAGCCATATTTGCAGGACGGCGTGCGTTGGAAAGGCTGTCTAAACAGATTTAAAAGCAAATAGTTTTCAGCTCGGTGGTGCCTAGGAGTACGCCCTTGTAATGGGGTGATTCAGCCGGTGCTAGCTGGTTCGTCGATCAGCCTATTGCTCTACCAGTATTCCCAATAGCTGGCCTGTCTAGCATTACCTGAACTGCACGCTTTTTACAGATCTTGTAGTCAACTAGTTGTAGTAATTTTTACCTGCTCGGCGGCTTCGCCTGAAATCGGGAAATCAGTTACCGGAATACTCAACTACAATGATTAATCATGGATGCTGATTGTAATGCAGGAGACCAGTTACCAGCAGCATCGCGATGCAGGAGCACGAGTTTGGAAGTTATCAAAGTAATCAACGTACTCGGAATAATTCTCGTCTTAAATTAAATTAAATCATTTATCGTCTTCAGAGGCAAACGGTGTCGATCATTTGGATGTTGGTCAGTTCCAGGGTAGTTATTGTGGCTGCAGCTGTGGCGGTGTGCGGCCTCCCAAGGAAGAGTGTGGCGCAGCAACGGGTGGCGATTTGGCGGAGTCCTCTTGGCTCACACTTCATCATATCCATTTTATTAGGCATCCAAACAATTGCCTAGTTCGGAGATTCGCGTACCCTACGTGGCCCTACGGACGAGATGGGGCGAGAAATTCCCAAGTGGCGCAGTCTGATGCTGCCCAGCTGAACTCGCCATGGACTACACACGGCAGGACTATGACTGGCCAGCCCGAGGCCGCGTACTCATGACGAAGCCAATCCGGGAGAGCGAGTGTGCGCTCTCGCACAGGGATATAAGTAGATGACGACGCCTGGCTTGTGATTTATTTTCAATAATGGAGCCTGGAGTCTAGAAGTCCTTTTATAAGTTACACACTGCAAGATGGGTTCCTTGTTCGTGTCCGACGACCATACATCATCTCAATCAGTATACAACACACGCAGACGGGACATGGCACCATCCATCGAATCGTCTCTGGAGACGCAGGGACTTGCCCACGAGCAGACTGAACTTCTTGATCTCATCGATAAACTTCAGTTTGCCCAGCTCGACAATGTCAAGCTGCCACAAATCGTCGTGGTTGGCGACCAGTCGGCCGGCAAGAGCTCAGTGCTCGAGGCCCTCTCTGGTACCCCATTTCCCCGAGACGCCGGTGCTTGCACAAGATTCGCCACCGAAATTCGACTTCGCAGGGCAAAGGAATCGAGGCTGAAGGTGTCCATCATTCCCGACAAGACGCGGCCGTACAACGACCAGACCAAGTTGCTTCAGTATGGCGGCGACGTCACAGGCGACATGGCGTTTGAGACGCTGATGCGCGAGGCCACGGAACTGATTGCACCGAAAAATATTCCCGGGAGATTCGCGGCGAGGGATATTCTCGTTGTGGAAAAGACAGGCCCCGACATGCCGCTGCTTACACTTGTCGACTTGCCTGGTCTCGTGCGTGTTGCCAACCGCGACCAGTCTGAGGCTGACATTGAAACGATTGAACATTTATCCGATAAATACATGAAGAGCTCGCGAACGATTATCCTTGCCGTCATTGGTGGCAACAACGACTACGTTCAGGCGCCCATCCTCACCAAGGCACGCCACTTTGACCCAAAGGGCTCAAGAACAATTGGTGTCTTGACCAAGCCGGACATGACGGAGGGAATCGGCCTGGAGGACAAGTTTGTCGAGCTGGTTATGAACAAGGATGACGAAAATCACTTCAAGCTGGGCTGGTATGTCCTGCTTAACCCCGGGCCTGGCGAGCAGTGGACGACGGCCCAAGATCGCAACCGTCGTGAAGCCGACTTCTTTACTCGCGGCAAATGGGCCAATCTGCCGCCCCAGATGTGGGGAGTGGCAGCCCTACGACAGAAGCTCAGCACCCAGTTGCAGCGACACATTGGCAAGCATGTCAAGAGCCTGCGCCGCCAGATTCAGCAGGCGCTCGAGCGATGCGACGGCCAACTCAAGGAGATGGGAGAGGGCAAGGACACTGTGGAGGAAATGCGTTTCGAGATGGGCGAATTATTTGCTTCCTCCCATAATCTTGTTACGCCTGCCGTCAATGGTAATTACAAGAATCCGTTTGGAGACCGATTTTTCGCTCGCCAATCTCACCCAAAGGGCACACCGTCCCAGAAGCTTCGCGCCCGTGTCCGCGAAGAGAGTGAGCGCTTCTCCCGCCTCTTCCGCCAGCAAGGCCGAAAAGTAAATTTTGCCGAGCCCTCGGCCGCCAACCTGCCCCCCGTTGGTACCGTCGGTGATGAGAGCAAGAAGGATTTTGCCCAGTACGAGGTCGAGCCCCTTCTTCGCCAGATCCGAGGCAACGAGCTGCCACTCGACTCCAATCCACGCGCACCATATATCCTCTTCCAGGATTACTCCCGAAACTGGCCAGTCCTCGCGCAGGAATACAAAGATAATCTCAGCGTCATTTGCAACGAGTTTCTCGCCGATGTCATCAGTCATATCTGGCCGATGCGTATGCGGGAACCCCTGCGCTACCACTTCCTCGAGAGCAAAATGCGTGACCTCGTCGAGAATGCCGACAAAGAACTTTCACGTCTGACCGACGATATGGAGCTCGAGGTTCAGCCCTACGATCCAGAGTACGAAGTGCGCCTCCGCAAGTGGCGCGCAGAGGCGACCGAGAACGGCGGGACCTACACTGAGGCAGAGGAGGTTCTAGAGAAGATGCTCATCTACTATGACCTCACAGCGCGCATCTTTACACGCAACGTCATCACGCAGGTGGTGGAGCGCCATCTGTTGCTCGGCATGCTGCGCCTCTTCAATCCCGTGGAGATTCTGCGCATGCCCAACGCCACCATTGAGTCGATTGCGGCCGAGAACAAGGAGACGCGCGACCGGCGCTTGACGCTCAAGCAGCAGAAAAAGGCCATCGAGGAGGCGAGGAATATCTGCGCCAGCCTGGCCATGCGAAGCGACCTGCGCGCGTACGCCGACGAAGCGGACGACGACGTCGACACGGATGCCGAGGTGCCAACGAGACGAAGCACAATGAAGCGACAGTCTGTCGTCTCGATCCAGTCCCAGGCGGCCCCTCCACCACGCCGCTCCGTCGATTCCCACAGGCAGAGCCACCAAGAGGAGCGACCTCGCCCTGCTGTCGACACGCGCACTCGGGCTCAGCATCAGCCGCAGCCATCGACACCTGTGGCGCCTGTGACGGGCAGCGTCCACCCCGAGCAGCCCCGCGAGTGGGATTCGCCATATTACACGACGGCCTCGTCGACGCAGCAGCAGCAGCCAATCCATTCGCCTCCTCCACCTCCCCGCCCGCAAAAGGTCGGATACGAGGATTCCAACAATCCTTACTACGAAGCAACTCCCCGTATGGAATCACCCGTACAGAATGGGGTGAGGGGTAACAAGGATACTGCTCGTCAGCGTCTCGCTGCTGTGATGCGCGGGCAGTAGCGACTGTAAATGGCATCTTAATGGTGAATTTCTTTCTGTTGGAGCGGGAATGCATTTTTTTTATTTGACTAGATAGAATGTACAAGACAATTTACAATACAAATTTCTCAAAAAAAGACACATATGCATTAGTTAATGTGACCGTTGAAGCAGACCAATGTAGTCAGTCTGTGGTGCCTTCCGTCTATACCCATGAAGCTGGAGCAGGAGCACGGCTGCAACACATGTTTCCACGCTCGACCGAGCAGCACGAAATCCGTCCATTACATCAACCAAGATGTCGTGAAGCCTCATCCACATCAACCAAAATGCGGCTTCCAGCAATGAATCGATCGTTCAAGATTAACGGCGCCGATTGCGGTGTCGAAGCCCTCGTCCTCGGCGCTGTGACTTCGATCGGCGGCTTCCTCTTTGGCTATGACACGGGACAAATATCTGGCATACTATTATTTGGAGACTTTCAAAGAAGATTCATCATGACCAATAACGGCCTTTCGGTTGACCTTGCAGTGTCACTTCTCGTTGCTCTCATGAGCATCGGTTGTCTGATCGGTGCATTGTCCGGTGCCTAGTGAGTGTCCGCCTCTGGCTCTGTATTCCGAGATTGACTGACAAGATGTAGCACTGCCGACTAGTGGGGACGCAGGAGAAGCATTTTGGCTGGCGTGGCAGTATTTATTCTTGGTGACATTATTCAGATTACAGCCATGAACAGCGCAGCTCAGATGATGATGGGACGATGCATCGCCGGCTTGGGTATTGGCAATCTATCTGTCGGCGTTCCCATGTTTCAATCAGAGTCGTCTCCTCGGGAGATTCGAGGTGCCGTGGTTGCTTCGTACCAACTAATGATTACCATTGGCATCCTCGTCGCCAATATAGTCAACTACGCGGTTAGCGGCTGGGAGAGCAACAGCACCTCGTGGCGCATGGTGATCTTGACCGGCATGTGCCTGTCACTGCCACTCGGAATTGGCATCATTTATGTACCGGAATCCCCACGATGGCTAGCTGCGGGCGGCGACTGGGAAAGCGCACGAACGTCGCTTGCTCGTCTTCGGGGAAAGCAGGATGACCCAAAACACTCAGTTGTCGAAGCTGACCTCGACGAAATGAAACGAATTCTGGAAAAGGAGAAGCAGATTGGACAAGGATCCTGGGCCGAATGCTTCTCTGCCGCGTCAAGCACCCCAAAGGTTCTATACAGAACGCTGCTCGGAATGGCCATTCATTTCCTGCAGCAGTGGACTGGAATCAACTTTTTTTTCTACTTTGGGGCTAATATCTTCTCGTCGACGGGAATTCAGGACCCGCTGCTCACGCAAATTATCCTTGGTGCTGTTAATGTGGTCATGACATTGTATGGCCTGTACATTGTGGAGAGATTTGGGCGCCGCCAGCCGTTGGTTATCGGCGCGGTTTGGCAGGCAATTTGGCTTCTCATTTTTGCCGTGATTGGCACTCTAAGGGATCGCAGTAGCAGAGGCACAAAGCTGTCTGGGATTCTCATGATTATTTCGGCTTGCATGTTTATTGGCTCGTTTGCGGCAACTTGGGGGCCGATGGCGTGGGTGGTTGTCGGCGAGACATTTCCTCTCCGAACACGAGCAAAGCAAGCATCATTGGCGACGGCCGGAAACTGGTTCGGAAATTGTAAGTTTTTTGTAAGAAGTGATATTCGTATGTCATCTAACCAATATGTGTAGTCTTGATTGGCTTCTTGACGCCGATTGCAACTCGCTCCATCGGGTACTCGTTTGGATTTGTCTTTTGCGGAACAAACTTTGTCGCAGCCCTCATAGTGTGGTTTTTCTTGTACGAATCGCGGACATTGAGCCTGGAAAATGTAGATCTCATGTATGGCGACAAGGAACTCAATGCATGGACAAGCTCTGAGTGGGTGCCACCAGGGTACATAAGTAGGAGAGAGCGGGCTGGACAGACTACGGCCTCGGCGAGAGATGAGTTGAAGAAGAAGAGTGACAAGGCAACGGCTTGAACGGGAGTTTGAGTTGAATTTCATTACAAAGTATTTTACAGGCTTGATTATAGATTACTCAATATTATTCACTGAAAGCAGATTGGTAAGCTCACTGACTCGTTTACAGCAGGAAGTCTGGCATAAGGATGGTGAAAGGATGGTGAAGCCGATAGACTTGATTTTCGTAGTTATTAAATTAACTCGCGGCAAGAAATGTAGAGTAACTATATTTGTAGTTCTATCCACCACACAAGTCAGCCTGTCGTAGCCTTGTCAGCAGCCTTGCATCCAATTAGTCGCTGCCAAGAAGCAACGGTAAATATAAAATAGCTAGCATCTATACCAGTTTTCTTATACAGTCCCATACGAAAAAGGTAGTGAGCCTCTTTGCACCCCTGGCTCTTTCAGCTGCGATAGCCAACGAGGCTCGATGTCGCAAAGGGCTCCCAGCCTCGTAGCCGTCCGCGTCAGCCGCAAATGGTAACCCAACAGTGAACTTACTCACACCACCCCGCATTCAAAGTATGGGTTGCGAGTGGATTCGGGGTTCCGTTTTAGCCGGATTGGAGTTCTTAAACTGGGTTGGTACTATTGTAAAAAGAGCTAAGACGAGAGACATACTTTAGCTCGGAGCCTCATTCATTCTCTAGTCGTGAACTCTGTTGTCTGCCAGATTTACTCGCTCCTTTCATCCTCATTATTTTCATCGAGATAATATTATATGATTCCTTAGCTCTAAAATTCTTGATTGTTTTACTCATTTGCTTTGTGCGTCTGTGTGTCTGTGTGTGCTGGACAGTGTCCATCCCCATTCACGCTTGTGCACTTCAAACAGCTTGTTCCAAGACAGCTTGCACCAGCTGTCACCATTCGCAGACAACCAACTACCCATCCTCCATCGCATGGCATCCATCGAGTCCCTAGTCTCCAGCATCGCCCGCCTTGCCGACTCGAGCGCGGGCGACATGCAGGCCCTCCTCGTCTCGCACGCAGACGGCAACCCGCCGCCGCAGATGGCGTCTGCATTCAGCGCCCTGGAGGCCCTCCAGACGAGCTTCGTGCAGCTCCGGGCCAGCGTCCGGGATGCCGAGACGCGCGCGACAGCAACATCAGAAGCCCTTTCGAATGCCCTGCGGACGGCCGTTACAGAGGCGCTCGAGGCGTGCCATGGCCAGGCCGCAGCGCTATTTAAGCAGCTGATGCGACTCAGCATCGACAACATGGACCACACGAATGAGCGTTTCTGGACAGTGCTGAATGTGTTTGTGGGAGCGCATGTCAAGCTGTTTACATGCTATGCTGGGATTATTCAATTGTACGTTCTTCTCTTCGTAATTTGCATCGTCGTTATTTTATCTGGTACTTTTCGTCTAAGTATGTGCTACCATTGTACTAAACGTCTTCTTTTAGGACAACCCCCGCAAAGCAGGATGAGCGCTTACACGCCCTCGTCTCGCAAGAAGTCATTCACCAAGCCAGTCACGCCGTCTCTCTCGCCAAGGATGCACCGGACATTTTCGCAGAGGATGTCACGCACCCTCCGCTGCCGTATCGTGAGAGGGAAGATGCAGACTTGCCTCCCGGCTACGACGTGCCGCCGTCCTACCAAGCCAACATCCTGCAGCTACCAAACGGCGTCCAAATCACCACTTCATCCCATTGGGAGTCATCTAATAATGGCATCAGTAGCACCAGCACCAGCACCAGCACGACCAAGCGAACATGGTCCAAGCTCAAGACCCCCGTGAAGCAGTTCGGCAAGGCCATGCGGGGCCAGCTCGGTAACCCGACCGTCTCGCCGCTGGTCGACGAGCTGTGCGCCGCCGCGGCGAGCGGGCAGGCCAAGCACGTCGAGGGCCTGCTCGAGCAGGGGGCCGACGCCGACGGCATCAGCGCGCAGAGCAACACGGCGCTGTGCCTGGCCGCCGAGTACAACCACCTGCCCGTGGCGCGGCTCCTCCTCGCCGCCGGCGCGAGCGCCCGCTTCCACAGCCCGCACACGATGCCGCCCGTCTTTGTCGCCGCCGCGGCCGGCCACACCGAGCTCGCCAAGCTCCTCCTCGAGCACGGCGCGACGGTCACGGCGAAAGACATGCACGGCCAGCCGTTTATTGTGCGTCTCGTCCAGGAGAATAGCGGGGGCATATACGCCGGCGTCCTCGGCGGTGCTGGCAGTGATGGCAGCTCCTCCTCGCTCAAGGGCATCCAGTTCCTCCTCCAGCACGGCGCCAACGCCGACGCAAAGGACATGACCGGCCGCACCCCCATTGTCCACGCCGTGGCCACCAACGACGTGCCCATGGCCACCATCCTGCTCGCCTTTGGCGCCGACCCCAACGCGCGTGACAGTACCGGCCGCCCGCTCCTCGTCCAGGCCATTGCGAACCGCAACCTGCAGCTCGTGCGCTTCCTGCTCGACAACGGCGCCGACGCCAACTGCAAGGACATGACGGGCGCGTCGGTCCTGGCGGTCGCGTGCGAGCACTACATCCCGCGCAACGACACGGTGACGCTGCTCCTCCGCAGGGGCGCGCGCCCAGACTCGACGACGGTCGTGGGCGTGACGGTGCTGGCCGACGCCATTGTGCGGCGCAGGATGGACCTGGCACGGCTGCTGCTGGAGCACGGGGCGTCGGCCGACGCGACCGAGGTGACGGGCCAGCCCATCATCATCTCGGTGATTCAGAGCAAGAAGATTCTGCTCGAGGACAAGCTGGATGTGCTCAAGATGATGCTGGAGAGGGGCGGCGCGTCCGTGTACGCCGAGGACTTTGTCATGGGGAACACGGCGCTGAGCATCGCGCGCAAGGTGGAGGGGAAAAAGGTGGTGCAGCTGCTGGAGGCGTATGCGAATCGAGTATGAGGATGAGCCACGGGGTCTCTTGGTGGAGGCGTTTACGAGAATTGAGAACGAGAGACGAAATCACAAGTGGTCTTTTGCTTGTCTTTACATTTCTTGGAGTTTTTTCTTTTCTGATTTTAACATTTTTCTTCTTGTTTTCCTGTTTACTTTGCTTGTAATTCATGGCCACGAGAATGCATCTTTTACCATGAATAATCTATGAATAATCTATGAACGCTAATAATGCAGTTTAGAAAAAGAAATGCTGCCAGAATGAATATTATATCCATCACAAGTAACCCACAACCGTAAACGCCAGTCTGTATCGCATGACTCTCTCATTTCTACATCAACCTACTTGGGCTGCACAAACTCCTGCAGGAACCAGGCATGCATTCTCGCATCGGGCGTGAGCTCTGGGTGGAAGCTCGTGCCAAGGACATTGCCCTGTCGTACCGCAATAATATCGCCCGCATCGCCCTTGACGTCGGCCTCGGAGACGACCGTCTTGGGCTTGGCCTTGTTGACTCTGTTGGCGAGGGTGGCGACGACAGTAACGCCGGCGCCATCGGCCGATGCGGAGAGGACCTCCTCGACGACGGGGGCGCGGATAAAGACGCCGTCAAAGGGTCTGGCGGCGGCGTCGGGGAGGAAGGGAAGATCAAGGGGCGCGATGAAGCTCTCAATCTGGCGGCCAAAGTGGTTGCGGTGGACGCGGACGTCGAGACCGCCAATGAGCTCTTGGCCGCCCTTTTTGGTGGCGTTGGCCTGTTCGGAGAGGAGGATGAGGCCGGCGCAGGTGCCCCAGGTAGGCTTCTTGAGGATTCTAAGGATTGTCAGTAAATTATAAAATGAAGATGAAGATAAAATCTGGATTAAAAGAGAGGCAGCTGGGTGATTGGGAACGCACTTGACAAACTGGCGGAGAGGCTCGAGGAGACCAGACTGGGCGGCGACAAAAGAAATGGTGGTGCTTTCGCCGCCCGGGATGATGAGAGCATCGCAGAGGGCGAGCTCCTCGGGCGTTCGGACCTCGATGGCCTCAATCTTGGTAGGAAAATCGTCTCCGAGCTGTTGGGCGGCCCTGCGGACAAGAGTGACATGCTCGGCGAAGCCGCCCTGGAGCGCCAGGACGCCGACGGTGGTGGTGGTGGGCTGCATATCGGTTGCTGTGGGTGTTGGCAATCTGTGTAGTGCGTAGATGAGACGGTGTGCAAGTCAAAGTCGCAGCAAAAGGGCTTGCAAAGGTCAAAAAGTCTTGCGAGAAGAAGATTCCGAGCTGCACCAATTGGCCTCACGCGATCATTCAAGACTGGAACTGGCTATGGGTCGTCATCAATCGGCTCAAGCCGGGGCTATTTGACAACTTTCTACTCAGTCCTTGTCGGCTCTTGGGCTTGGAGGGGCAATTTTTCCTCGTCTGGTCGAGGGGCAAAAAGACGAGAAAAAAGTCTCCGCCTTCGGACATGCTGTAGCGCCACGCACAAGTACTACCACGGTGTATCATGGCTGTCGTGGTACCTTGCAGGGCGTCACTGACAGACAGGACAAGGCTTTTCTAGCCCCGAACCACCGAAGCCCACCATCCTAGTTGGGGAATAAAGTACTTGCTCATGTACATGCCTCCAAAGGTACAGTACGAACTCTGCGATGGCTAGTCCAAAAACTAGTCCCCTAGGGTCCTTGGCCTCTTGTGTCTGCCTGTACGTAACGGAATTGTCACTAGTGGGGTGAGGACAAGGCCGGCGCCGCCATCTGGTACACGATTGGCAAACGGTGTCGGTTCGACTCAGTGTGACGAATTATGAGTCGAAGATGCGGACGGAAGCGCACGACGGACCCGACATGTTTGGTTGACACAATGAAGAGCAAGACTGCACATGATGCCAATGCACAATGTGTGCGTCGGAGTCACCTAAAAGAGATGCTAAAAGGGCGTACGAGTACAGGAGCCAGACAACGACAAGACGACACAAACAGTACTACCAGTACGGAGTAGTTGTATCACTAATACCGTCAGCTGCATTGGGTAATTGCAGAAAGAGGCTGTCGCCACAAGGGCATGCATGACCGCCTGGCTGGTGAGACACTGAGACCTGCAGCCGGCACTGGTGGTTAGCGCGGGGCTGCAGTGAGTTAGTGCCCGGCGGGTACGAAGCACAGCATCAACCTTGTTTCACGACGTGTTGATTGTTTGCTTCCAAGTCGAGAATAGGTCTGTCAAGATATATCGTGATGTCGTAGTCGCCGAAGTCTTCATAGTGGTCGGGTCGTGGTCGTGGTAGGCGTCGTAGTCGTACGTCTTTTTGATGCTGTCTATGCAGGTCTCGGCGGCTGAGCTGAGGGTACACGGGGCGTGCATCTCGCAATCAGTCGAGAATAGGGCGTATCTGTACAACCAAACGGGTAACTAATCTTTGACCGTGCGGAGATGGAGATGGGGTCACCCGTTAGTACAATGGCTTCTGTAAACGGTGTCAAGTTTGTTGTGGCATGTCGATGAGTGCGACGGCCATCTCGAGATGAATTCGACGGCAATGAACGCAGACATGTAAATCGATGCTTTGCAAGAAATAAAATAAAAATAGAATGATTATGTTGACAAGTTAGTCGGATGCTGTCTGGTTGTTTTTGCTGCATGCGACCAACTAGAAGCAGCCAGTCCGCGCGGGCGCTAGGACCATCTGGACCTGGGAGCCACGAAGCTTACCTGCAGGCGGCTGCATTAGTGGATGGACGGTCTGGTTGGAGTTTGGGATTGCATGCCAAGCCAGGATTGTATGTAATACCTGTGGTCACTGGTTCGAGATGGTGTAATGAGTGTGGGTTCGTTGGATTCGATACGGATGCTGTTGACAGCCAGTGAGTGACACTGGTTCTCTATTTCTCAAGCTGTGACTGCAGTGCTACCTGGACTGTTTGGACTGTGGTGATGGAGGCAGATGGAGGCAGATGGAAGAATCTGATGGCTGTTAGTGCTGGGGTAGTACCTCGACGATTGCAGGGCTCTAGGTGGTGTCTCCTGTAGGCTGTTGGACCCCTGTATTTTTACCCCTCCTAGGCCCTTGGCTAGCAAAGGCTTAACAAATGCGCACAACGAGGGGCAGCAGAAAAAAGTTGCCCCTCCCACCAAAAATGTCCTCCGCGCCCATCCGCGACTCTCCGATGGTCGCATGTCTCCCTCTCTTGTCTACTCCGTCCTCCATCTTCCATCCTTGACTCGAGTCTTCTACTTACTCCAACAATTTTTCCATCTTTTATTAGCCCAACCCCTCCCCCGGCTTTTTCCCATTTCTAGTCTTTTGCTCTTCCCCATCCTGCATCCCATCTTTAATTGAGTTTTTTATAGTAAGCTACCGTCTTGATCGTCTTGTCTTGGTCGTCTTGTCTTGGTCGTCTTGTTGTCTCGAGGCTCTTGCTTGACTTGCCACACAAACCCTCAGTGCACAGCCGCTAACTCACCATCCCCAGATCTCCAAATCTCCAAACCCTCTCAATGGCCTCCGAAGTCCCCGCTACCAACGGCAATGGCTCCTCCGCCGCCGCCTCCTTCGCCGTCAAGGCTGGCCTCGCCCAGATGCTCAAGGGCGGCGTCATCATGGACGTGACCAACGCTGAGCAGGCCCGCATCGCCGAGGAGGCAGGTGCCTGCGCCGTCATGGCCCTCGAGCGCGTCCCCGCCGACATCCGCAAGGACGGCGGCGTCGCCCGCATGTCCGACCCGGCCGTCATCAAGGAGATCCAGGCCGCCGTCACCATCCCCGTCATGGCCAAGGCCCGCATCGGCCACTTTGTCGAGTGCCAGATCCTCGAGGCCCTCGGCGTCGACTACATTGACGAGTCCGAGGTCCTCACGCCCGCCGACGATGAGTCCCACGTCGAAAAGGCCCCCTTCAAGGCCCCCTTTGTCTGCGGCTGCCGCAACCTCGGCGAGGCCCTGCGCCGCATCGCCGAGGGCGCCGCCATGATCCGCACCAAGGGCGAGGCCGGCACCGGCGACGTCGTCGAGGCCGTCCGCCACATGAAGACGGTCAACCGCCAGATCGCCGAGGCCAAGGCCGCCCTCGCCGAGGGTGGCCCCATCCGCATCCGCGAGATGGCCCGCAAGCTCGAGGTCGACGCTGAGCTCCTCCGCCAGACCGCCGAGCTGGGACGCCTCCCCGTCGTCAACTTTGCCGCCGGCGGCGTGGCCACCCCCGCCGACGCCGCCCTCATGATGCAGCTCGGCTGCGACGGCGTCTTTGTCGGCTCCGGCATCTTCAAGTCGGGCGACCCTGCGAAGCGCGCCAAGGCCATTGTCCGCGCCACCACCCACTACAAGGACGCCGCCGTCCTCGCCGAGTGCAGCACCGGTCTGGGTGAGGCCATGGTTGGCATCAACTGCGACACCATGAAGCCCGAGGAGAAGCTTTCCGTTCGCGGCTGGTAAACATGCACCTAGCAGTTATGACAAGTCTAAAAAATCTAAAAAGGACTGTTGAAAAAACCAACGATAATATTCAAAAGATTGAAATCATGGAGAAAAATCATGGAGAAAAATCATGGAGAAAAAACCATCACTAGTTTGGCGTTTTGGGCCGTCTTTGCGTTGCCTGGGTTTAGTACGCAATTATGAATAGATATTTGACGTGTATTCTGACATTTATCATTTATGACCTGTACATGCTGAGTGATTTTACTACAAATAAACAGTGAGTAGTTGCTACTAGTCATCTGCAGCCTCGTTGTGGCGTTGGCCGTGTCTCATGGCAAAGTGGCATTAGATCCAGCCCGCAAAATAGATCGATCATTGGCCGGCTCCTGCCGAAATCATGTTTCCAGATTAGTGTTTATGCTGAGATCCAGCTCGGACGATCGTTGTCACTCCAGGTTCCATCTTGTCAAGCTCAACCTTGGTCATCCCCTGCCATATTCACAAGTTCAGCACGTCAAGCCCATTCGGCTCTTGTCGAATAGTATTCCTGGCCAAGATATTATCGCAATTGGTAAGTTGACAGCTAGTGACAGTCGCCATGACAATCACACTACAGTGCAGGGGCTGAGAATGATACATCCCGGCGACAAAGCCCCGTTTGATATCAGACACGCCTCCACCACGAGTAGTCTGTAGCCAACCCAGCAACTAGGTTTTGAACTATGGCCACTGATGCAGTGAACTCAGACACGAATCGGTTTGCTAGGGTCTAACACTGCACCGTTAAACCTCCAAAACATAATGATTTGATTTCAGGCGAAAATAGCCTCTCCAAATTCAGCGTGAGAGCAGAGGGCGGCAGGCGGGTGGTGATTTGCCGGCAAGATGTGCAACTTCGCAAGTGGACTCTACTTTAATATAAGCAGCAGTATTCCCAGTCATGCACATGGAAATTCCTACCAGAGCAGTGTATCAGGGCGAAACGGGCGTCCAGTCTTGTCTGTGAAAATGGATGACCATCACCGACTAACACCGCAGAATGGGACAGGACTAACATGACGGTGAAGCGGGGTTGGACGCCTATCCAAAGGGTTGAACGACACGTGAAGAGGTCAAAACAGTTATAAATACGTTAAAAATGATGAATTAAAAATGACGAATTAAGAATAAATGACAAAAACACAGCAAAAAGGTGCTTTAAAGCACCAGCCACGTCTGGTCACAATACCGCTAGCAAAAGGCGGCTGCGACAGCCTGTAGAGTCATCGGCGTCAAGGCCATCTGTTTCCCATTTCCATGCTGTGTTTCTGTAAATGTATCCCTTTGCTTTCCTTGTTACTGTTTCACGGGTATATAATTTCGGCTATGAGCCATTTTAGTCTTTGCGTTCGGTCGAGGGGAGAACTGTTGGGTGGTTGGTTGGTTGGTTGGTGGCGCACGTGCGTCTAACAGCGTCTCATTGTTAGCACTTTGAATGTTGAATAAAGACTCGCAACACACACATACCTGTGTACTATGTATGTATTTTTCCGTGAGGAAATTTATTTCTTTGGACTCGATTCAGTCGAGCTTGAGCTGGATGTAGAAGAAGACCCTTCCGCAGCAGGTATGTTGTCAGGCGTGTACACAGTACCCGCCTGCATGGTCATGAGTGAAGTGATGAGCATCTTGATATAACAAGCTGGAAGCCAAAAGATATGTAGAGGAATTGTGTAATTGGAGAGTAGAATAGGGAGTGTATTATCAAAAGCTTCTCATTTTCTCACAGGATGTCGTCGCCGTTATATACAAAAACTGGTGGCACCAGCTTTCTTGTGTTGGTAGCTCTCATCTCTGTACGTGTCTTGTTGGTAGCTCTTTCAATGACATGCACACACACACACATCCACACTCTGCCTAATTTGATCAAGCTAATAACAAGAGAATGAGAAAGAAAAAAAAAAGGACCGCACGAGGCCAGACAGTCACCGATACGGTTACCCGCCGCCAACGCTAGTCTAGACCTAGATTAACGGACATGTACGGGATGTGAAATTGGGCAACTGGTTGCTGCTTTTGTCGTGAGCGGCTTGCAGTCTGTCATGAATGTGGCCCCGATGGAGGTGGGCACGAACGCTTTTCTGGCCGGGGTGTTGGTGGCTCAAGGCTAGGCAAGCTAGGCAACCCTGCGGGCCGAAATGGATTGAACCCTTTGTCTTTTTTATTGATTCCACATGTGGAGAAAGTTTGGGGTCCTTGGGAACGGCCAACCGTTTTTGAACTGGACGTTTAATTTTTCTTTTGGTAGGTTGGTAGGTTGGTAGGGTTGGCGACTAACAAGAAGTTGTCGTTGCTTCGACTGACAACCCGGGCGGCGGCTGCGCCATGGTGTCTTACGTATTGTGAAAGGGCTTCTCTCGTATTGTCAAGTAGCTGTTATACCCAAGAACCCAGAAAGCTGCAGCAACAAGGCTAATATTAGATTTTGCTGTCGTCTCCAACACGGAAGCTCTCCAGTCATGTCCCGCCTTTCTGCCTCTTCTTCACCTCTTGTCACGCCTTGACGGACAGGTTCGCAAGGCTGCCAACCTCCACCTGACCATTTGAAGCAGGGTTGGGAACAGGCAACACAGCCACACCGGCCGAACGATGGGTTCCATCACCCGCAGCCGCGGCGATTGTGTCACTTTCTTCTCCGCGGTCACAAGCGCAATATGGAGCCAACCTGGTTCTTTGATTACTTGCAAATGATGCTTCTCCTTCCGAATCCCGTTAGTCTCACCGCAGAGCCTTGTTTTCGGTCAGGGCTTACGACTAACAAGCGTCCGTATCAAGGTGTAAGTTGAAGCAATAACTATACGTTGGCTATTATACACCGTACATGACCGGCCGCACTCACGTAGTTGGTCGCCTTTTCGCCCAGGTATTTTATACAATTTACAATGTACAATTTACAATGTACAATTTGACGTGCATGTATATACCAAGGCTTGGCAATGACGAGGAGCGTTGGCAGTAGTCATTGCCAGCCACTGCCCCGACAACCATCTACACCTTTGGCAGCCATCTCCGACGCCCAGCATCATCGCATTGATTTCTTACGACGCCCGACATGATCGCATTGCCTTGTAATAAAAAACTCGTCAATATGTAACCCATACCTTTGTTTATCCACATCATCAATCTTCTGCTAAGCCCCCAAACTCACTCCATCTCCACCCACCGCTCAACCCCCTCGGGCCACCACATCATCGGCGGAAACTCCATCTCCTCCCCCTCGACCCGAACCACCTCCCACCCCATTGAAAGGTACGCCTTGCGCCCTTGCTCCGTCGCCTCCAGGTACGCCGGCACGCCCAGCTCCTCGCACCGCTCCATGCCCCATCGCACGCACGCCGTCGCCGCCCCTCGCCTCCGCCACGCCGGATCGACCGCCATGTACGACAGGAACCCGTACCTTTGCCCGCCCACCAGCCTGTGCTTCATCGCAAACGCGGGCGCCATGATTTGCCTCGCCGACTCCCGCGCCGCCGCCGGCTCGACGTACTCTAGCCTATTCGTGTACGGCTCCACGACGGCTTCCTCGGGCGTGCGTTCGCGGTCGTACACGGCCCAGTACGCCGTGCCGATGATGGTTTCTGCGCCGCTCTCGGGGTCTGTGTGCACGCACTTCACGGCAAAGGGCACAGAGGGAAAGGACGCGGCGTGCTCGAGGACGGCAGTCCAGTGGGCGAGGGCGGTGCGAGCCCAGCTTGACGGGTCGTGGGGGGAGCCAAAGAGCAGAGGTCCAATGGACTCGTGGGCAAAGGACAAGGACAGGATCTCGGCGCAGCGGATCATGTCGGCCTCTTGGCTTGGTTCAACACGGAGGTTGGGGTTGGGGTTTGGCATGGTGACTGTTTTTGTCTAGAGATGTGTGTGTGAGAGTGTGTGTGTGTGAGAGAGTGTGTGTGTATCTGAGCTGTGTCCTGTAGATTGAGGAAGAACATCAACCCTGCAAAGTAACCCTGAGAAAAATAATCAAGGCTGGATTGGTCGCCTAGAGCGGGGTAATACTTTATCAACAATATTAAAAAAGACAACAAGTTTCACCGACATAGTTCCATTGTCATACCAGGGCTTGCACGCATGGGTGTCGTGCAGGATCGCGCAAGTTCATTTCCATGTGGAGATGGCAGCCTTGCCGAATTGGACTCGCCGACAAGCCAGCCGCCCGTCGCTGCCAAGAGTTTTCCATGGATAATCACCGACATGTGTTATCCGCAAAGTTCCGTTGTTCCTACATTGCATCTCATCATCTCGAGGCCGGAAAGTGCTGTGACTCACCCGCTGCCATCCGTATGCAAAAGTACCAATGGCCAGATCAGCGTTGCCAAGACGTCGGCTGTCGGGCTTGCCAACATGGATTGAGTCAGAGAATGGAAAAGTGGCTTTGCCATGAATAAAACATCATGGCCAATTCTCATGCCACCTGTTTGTTGCCAGTTTCATTCCACCATTCTCATGACCATTCTCATCCACCTGTTACCATTCAAGAGAAGCATGTCAAACACGGCAGGGAACAAACATAATGAATCAAACTCGATTCATGCAGCTTCTCTAAATAATAAAGAAAACTATTTAACAAAGGAAAAGAGTGAAAAAAAAAAGATGGGCTTTAGAGCAGCAGCAATCAATGTGAATAAAATGTGACTTTCATGGCAAATCCCTCCCTCCCGAAAAAAGTAACGGAAATCGCAACGCCAATTCGTGATTCGCAAGACTCAAGAAAAAAATAATCGAGTGGCATCGTGTCGTGTCAACGCAAAAGCAAATGGCATGACCAAATAAATCGCCCCTGAAAAAACACACAAGACACAAAGGAAGACTTGCCCGCGAAACACAAGTCTGTTTTCAGTCCAACGCCCCGAAAAAACAACAATTCCCTCCCCAAGGAAACAAAACAAAACTGTTTAGTTGTTTTGAAAAAAATGGTGAAAAGAGGGGGGGAAGCTGTCAAGGAAAGACAAACAAACGCACAACCTCAATATGAGCCGAATTTCCGTGCAAAGTCGAATTCCAGCGAGGCCTTGTCAAAAGTTGGCATCCCAAACGGGCAACACCTCGTCAAAAGACGACTGTCAACTTTTTCTCTTCGTCTTCAGCAACTTCGTGCTCTCTCTCTCTCTCCGTCTCTCTCCGTCT
Source organism: Zarea fungicola (assembly GCA_900169235.1). Taxonomy (NCBI): domain Eukaryota; kingdom Fungi; phylum Ascomycota; class Sordariomycetes; order Hypocreales; family Cordycipitaceae; genus Zarea; species Zarea fungicola. The sequence continues at coordinate 151,931 of FWCC01000204.1, forward strand.
CTCAACCTCCAGCATCTTCCTTCTTGCCATCGAGTCCAAATAAATCACCGCCGCTTGCTTTTTAAAACGTCTGTTTACTAGCAATACAATACATGTGGTCAGCGCTGTTCTTCATGCAGCCGGCAGAATTACTCTGTTCCATTTACCTGGGGGGGGCCAGCAGGTCCAGGTGGGCCGGCAGGACCGGCAGGACCCTGACCGGGAGCAGGTCCGCCAAAGTGTTGCGGTCCATAAGGACCGGGACCACCATGGCCAGGCATTCCCATGTAGTGAGGAGGGGGAGGGGCGGGACGGTAGGGGGTACCAACGCCGGAGTTGTTCTGCGAGCGGCCCCAGCTCAGGCGGACGCGCGAGTTACCAATGGGGTAGCCCTGCATCTGGTTGATGGCCATCTCGGCAGCGTGACGGTGGACAAACTGCACAAAACCGCAGCCCTTGCCAGGAGGAATCTTGACGTAGGTGATTTCTCCAAAGCCCTGGAAGAAGGAGCGCAGCTCGTCCTCGGTGACGTAGCCCGAGAGACCACCAACAAAGACGGTGGTGTTGTTGGGGTCGGTGAACTGGTTCATCTGCGTAGCCGGGTTGTAGCCGCCATAGGCGAAGCCCTGCATGTTGCCACCCCACATGGGCTGCTGGGGCATACCACCACCGCCCATCATGGGTGCACCGTTTCCACCGTGGTGGCCGTGGCCGAATCCGTGGTTGCCGCTTGCACTAGTTAAATTTGGTTGGTTGGCTGAGCTGCACATGGTTACGCTTTGCAAGACAAGGACAAGGACAGCTTACCGGTTCTTGGGAGTAGCAGTGGAGATGCGCATGGGTCGGTTACCGCAGTAGACACCCTGCATCTCGACAAGAGCGCGCTGCTGGTCGTTCTCGTCAGAGAAGCGGACGAAGCCGTAACCGCGGCTCTGGCCCGACATGGCATCCGTCATGATTTTAGCAGACTTGCAAGAGGGGAAGCGCGCCTGGAACAGAGAGACCAAGACATATTCGTTGACCTCGGGGCCGAGATCGCCAACAAAGATGCTGTACTCGGGACCGCGGTCGTCTCTTTTCGAAGTCATTAGTAAAGGTATAATTCAAATACCACGCAGAGAATACCACGCAGAGGAAGGAGACGAAGAAGATTGAAAAGGGGGCAAGGTGTATTTGGCAAACGGAGCATTAAAGGCTCCCCAGGCAGCCAGTCACAAAACAAGCACGCGGCCAAAAAGTGAGTGTGCGAGTGTGTTGGTGGCATGAGCATACAAAGTGGGGACCATGACTACATGAACAATGCGCTCAAAGCAGTGTGTGAATGGGCATGGGAGAAGATCAATGGGCATATTGTACATACCTGCGGTCCACAAGGCCACCGCCAGACGCCCAGTTGAGCTTGAACTGGCGGGAGCTGTTGGGAACGGGGTTACCGTTGAGGCCCAACGCCTTGCCGGCAGCGTCAGCGCCCTGGAACTCCACGAAGCAGTATCCGGCATTACTACGTCTTGTTAGCACTGGTAGATTTCGTTGGCATTGTTGGCGCGGAAGCATACCCAGAGTTCTTATCGCGGATAACCTTGACGTTGACAGTCTCGCCAGCGGCAGAGAGGAAGACACCCTTGATGAAGTTCTCGTCCATCCAGGGCTCAAGCTCGCCCATCCACAGAGTGGTCTTGGACTGGTCCTGAGAGGAGCCAGTAGGAGGGGGGGCGGACATGTCGCCGGCAGGGGGAGTGCCGTTGGCGAAGGACATTTGGCCGTTGGCAGAGCCGCCGTTGGCAGAAGCAGCGCGGAAAGAGGGATCAAGTTCCATGGTGATCTGTCGTTGGTCAATACACGCACGAGGATAGCTGGTAGTGACAATGGGCTGTTGACTACACACTGATAAAGTAAAAATGTCGAAACAGTTTAAAATTGAAACGTGGGTGAGTGAGTGTTCTGCGATGCGGTCAGGTCAGCTGAACAATTACGTGCTCCGAGGTCGCAGAAGCCAAGGCTCACATGAAAGGTGCCGAAAATGCTGTATTAAATGCAGATTAATCGACAAGGAGGCTTGGCAAGAATTGTACACGGATCGAAAGGTCGTGAAATCTTTACGTCGAGAAACAAATCGTTAGGTGCGTAGCGGCAGAAAAGCTGGTATCCAGACGGAAACGTCGCGACAGTGGCAAGATGGTCGTACAGAGGATACTGGTAAAGACACCGCGACGCCGAGTTGAAAAGAGAAAGCAAGAAATGCTCTTCAAGACACGGAACTAAGGGAGAGAATGACAGAAGCTGGTTCCGACAAAATTCCCAAGGACAGATGTAAGTTCTACCGAAAATTCGCAACGAACGTGGTAAAACAGTTGGACGATGACGAAATGACGAGAACCTAGAAGAGGAGCAAGATTAGCAGCTGATTGAGGTGGTGGCTTCGTCTGTCCCTTTGTTTGCCTGTTCGTTTGCTAGTGGGAGCGCGCGGGTCTGTTGCCTGTCGCGGCTGGGCGCGGACCAAGGGGTGCCTGGTAAGGTGCCAATGGAAATGATGGAAGCGGAATCAGAGGCCGGGGGGTTTGTCTTCTTCATAAAATGGCGATGGAATGGCCGGAATTATTGATGTATTTTTCGCTGCCCTTGCTTGGCTCCAGGGGTTGGGTGAGGAGGGCCATCCGACGTGTCCGTGTCCTATGGGGATGGACGAAAACGGCGAGGTGCTTGCGACACGGATATTTTTGGGTCCAATGCGCCAGCAGGCGCACGCAAAGCATTCATGGCGACGAAAAAGACCAATTCGATGCACTATGGCCAGCTTGATACATTAAACAGTCGCCAATTCAATGCTCTAAAGCTTGGCCAAGCCGTGGGTGATGACGAGGACCGGCAGCTGCGGACAGGCGCAGAGGCGCAGCCACGTCATCTGTGGGTGGTAATCAATCGGGCGATCAGGCGGCCCCGACAGGTGGTCGAAAACGCGGATTTCATCAGATAAAAAATTGAATCGCAATTCGTCGAGTTCATTATCGAAGTTGTAGTCGAGTTTGTGATTTTTTTTCTTCCCTTGATCATTGGTGCGGCGATGACGCGGAGGGGCAGGTAGATTTTTCGAGGTGCGGCGCGCGCCAGGGAGCCACTCAAGCTCCCACCAGCAAACAGGACAGGCAGGACGAGGCGAAAAGGCAGGGCAAAGGGTTCCATCTATTGGAGGATTGGAGAAGCGACTTACTTTTAAGCGCCCGCAAAACAACCGTAAATCTCTTGACAATATCCGAAACACGCACAAGGGAAAACTCGCAGTAACCTTGAGGGAGGGGAAGGGGAAAGAAAAGATGTGGGAGGGAAGTAGAGAAAAAGAGGGAAAGGTCGCGCGAGGCAGAGAGAGGTCAGCGACCTTTTTTTTTTTTTTTTTTCTTTCGGCTGCTTGTGTCTTCCCTGGCTTTGGGGTGCTTGGGTGCAGTGCGGCTACTTCTGGGCAAAAAGGGCGAGCGAAAATAGGTGGTTGTGCTGCTGGGTGTTAGAAAGGAGACTAGTGACTTTCAGTGTGTTGGGGCCCTCTTTGGCAGTGGTTGAGTGGGAACAGATTGATGAGAAAGGCCTAGTTGAGGCTTATGCTGGGCTGGCAACTGGGTCACAGCTGGGCCGCAGCGCGGGGCGGACGGTGTACTCCGTCGGGGCTTGTGGTGCAGTGGAAGGCACTAGAAGACGCTGAAACGTGGCCGCTGGCAGCCATGACGCCTATAACCACTGGGCCACTGGGCCACTGTGCAGCCACTGTGCTGCGCTGCCTGTTTGCCGCTGTAGCCACCCAATGCTGCGGCCAGCCAGCCTGACGGCGGTTGACGGGCTTGGAACGCGCTGTTTCTTACCTGTTTGCTGGCCCAACTCGTGTTATCCACCAGGATCGACCGGGGAGGGGTGTCTTGCTTCTGCCAGGTTCGGAGACGCAGGGAGGGATCGAAGATCGGCTACAAGTGAACTGCACGTACCAGTCAGTATTGCAACTCTGCCTGATTCTCAATGTTGTGCTGATTTGTGGTCGTTCGTATTAGAATAGCATATGCTGTCAAAGCCCCGACAGAACGCCAGGCCGGCACAGCTGAGACAGGGCACAAACGTACGAGGCCGAGACAAGATGGATGATTTCGCTAAACTTGACGATGGCAATTTGAACAAGTCGAGCTTGAACTTGTTTTAAACCCGGGATGGATGGGATGCTGGCCAAGTACCGAGTGTATGCCCACACCACTGTAAACTGGGGGCAAGGCAGACAGGCAGTACCTTGGCAGTGGATCAGCTATGTATGCTGCTACAGTGTCCGCCCTGCAGTGCGACAACAAATAGCTTGTATGCTGGCAGATGGAAGCAGCGCAACGCAATGCACGAGGTGGACTGGAGCAGAGCAAACAGACAATGGAAAGCCAGCAAAAAGGCAAAATGTGATGAAATATCAAGAATAAATCAGGAATAAAACTGTTGAATCACTTATTTTCAAAGATGCAAAAGAGAAGAGGGAAGAGGTAGGGGCGGAGGCAAGGACACAAGCATAAGCGGGCAGGCAGCCAGCAACACAATTCAGAGGATTCTCCTGACACGGCCACGGGTAGCAAGGGAGGAAGCTTGTGTGCCGGCGCAGTCGTACAGATTGAGCAGTGATATATTGGAATTGAAACTGATTGGACGGATGTCCGGCCGGACAGGCATGTACCTTGTGCTTTCTTGGCTGTGCCTGAAGGGTGTGATACGAGCATGGCTGTGACTTGAGGATACCAAGGCAAAAGGTTATTATCAGTGATTCAATTGGTACCAGAGGCGATCTGTTGGTAGTATTACCGTTTCTAGGCAAGTCGGCAGCACATCCTGCTTGTAGCCAGTCAAGCGGGTACCAAAAAACATGGCCACTTTTAAGACGCTCTACAGTGTAAGAAGCGGCCATGTTTTTTGGTACCCGCTTGCCAGTTCCATACATGCTCGTTATCGCCCCTATTTCTGACGTAGGTATGTACTTCACTCCGCTGTACCTGTAGGCATGCGGATGGTAGCAAGAAACTATTAGTGGGACAGCCTCTGCCAAAGTCGACAGGAAACCTTGACTGGCCACACCAACAACCTCTGGCGAGTCTTGGTGGCTGTGCGGCAGCTTTGGGCCGCCGGGAATGGTTTAGCCGGATGCTCAAAAAGAGTGGGCTGCAGTGCGGCTCACAGAGGAGAGGAGCCACTTGCCACAGTGCGGCGGCGTACGGCGTGCCACACAGGCTACAGCTGGTTCACCTCCTTTATTACTGCTATTACTCCCACGACTCCCAGTCGCGGCATCGCTGGCTCCCGTCTCCGTTTGCGGCTTTCTACAGCGTTTTGAAAGGAGGCTTGACCAAAGTCCAGGCAGGCCGCGCCTCTTTTCCCTCTTCTTGTCATTTGTTTCCACTCCAGTACCAAGCAAATGCCGCACACAGTTGTGGGTACAAGTCACACGCAGACACTCAGTTTACTGATACACACTCACTATCAGTAGCCCGCTGGCCGGTTCCTGCAGCTAGTTACTGCCTGTCCTGCTTTGCGTCAAGAAAAAGCAAAAACGCAAGTTCACTGCTGCGAGTTCACTGCTGTACACGGATGATCATGGCGGACAGGCAGTGTTACTTGTAGGGTGAAGCTTAAAAGGCTAAAAGGCAAAAGGCAACAACATGGTTATACTCAGTACGGCATCACATCTTCCCAGTAACAACCACAAAGTCTGCTAGAATATACGCCGACACATTCACAATGCAACTAATCCGTACAAACAAAAGTACAGCTCGCATTCCATTCATTACTGGTACGCTGTTTTACCACTGTGGATCATCCATGGCACTCGGCAGCCACACGGCTCTCTGACTGCCTTGCTGGCCTCTGACTGGCCCGGCTTGCAGCCCCTGTCCAGCGCAGGCAACCCTGCTGCATTAGTGGATCATCAAAGCAGCTCTCGCTTGCGCCCTTGGAGCACCTCCCTGTCCGCTTCAAACGCCTCGACTTGAACTGTCAGCTCTGTATTCCTGAACAACAACGTGACTATTTTCACCTGCGGGCCATGGTACAGAACTCGGGCCAAGTCTGGGGTAGCCGTTGGAATTACATGGCAAACGGCAACACAAGCAGTCAAAGCACCTCGTGTATACCTCCATAATTATGCTTCTGCTCTGATTCCATCAGCCATCAATCAACAACAGCTCTGCCAATCTGCATCTATCCAATGCAATATCCCGTCATTGAAAAATCCACATCCTGCCAACCTGCTTAGTCTCCGCCCTTGCACCCGGAGACGTGCACAACTACGCAATGCACGGCATGGTCCAAATGGGTCCATCGCCGTATCCCTTGCAAAACTAACAAACCTAAATCGCAGCCTAGTCAACTCCCGAGAAACCCGAGTTGCCCAGTATCAACTTTTTCGTTTTCGTTTGATAGTGGCTGCCGCTGCCATGATGACATTCATGATGCCATTGTCGTCTCTCGTCCACGGCGTGTCTACGCACATGGCATGCACACTCCTCCATCGCAAATCTCTACTCAACTTTGTACAAGAGATCAATGGCATAACATCCGTATTATCCCGCAACAGGCATCTCGAAACGCCGGCTGTTAAAAGCCGGGCTGATGGGTGTGCCACCTTTAGATGGAGTGGGCAATAAGAACCCTCTCCAGAGAGGGCAAAGTCTGGGCAGTCAATGGCCACGCACTAAAACAGCCTCCTTTCTAGCGATCTCTTCAATCATACGCTTTCCGCAATAGTAGTTGTCATGGCTTCCCCAGCTATGGCCTATACCCCTCACTCGCCTCAAGCTACTTGGACTCCTTCCGCAGAGTCCCTTGCTCCCCCTATTCATGTCCTTGACACGTCTCCCGGTAAGACATGGCATGATGCCGCAAAAAAGCTGCTCAACATCTCTACCAGTAATCCTCGTATCATCCACACTTTTGCCTTGTGGAGCAAGGGCTTTTGTCTTGGAATGTCTACATGTGGCAGCTAACTGGTCAGAGTGGTGCGGATCTGTGGCGTTCCGGTAGGAAACTAAGTTGATACATGTGTAATCTGTTCTCGGAGCCTTTATCAAATACATTTTCCAGGTTAAAAAGAGCTCACGCAAGGCACGCCGCTCGTCTGATTATCGGCGCACTGGCTTGGCGCCATCAAGCATGAAAAGCCAGCAAACACCCAGCTACAGGCAAGCTGTTATTGCAGGCACATTATAATGCCAACAAACGGGAAAAGGGGCGCGGAAACCAACTAAACCAATTGCATTCGTATGCTGAGCAATCCATCATCCATCATCGTTCGACCACCGTGGGCCATAAGCTCTTTGCACGCCGACCGTTCCGTGCGCCGACCAAAATAGACCATCCCTGGAACTGGAGCCAAGCTTACAAGCCTACACTTGGCTACTTGGAGCTTGGTGTTTGACAGCCTGGCAATAAAATGCCTCCTGACGGTTCGACTTTGCCGGTGAGGATACACCATCACTGGCCATCTTCAGCTGCTTCAATAAAAAAAACTAAATCTGCACTCATTTACGAATCCAAAACATTGCTCATCGCACTTGAAATAGACCATCTCTCTGCATGTCGTGCTGGTGCTGGCCTCTATGGCCTATGTGGTGGTCCGCTGCTTAGTCAGGATAGCTGTCGTAAACGTCGCCGCCTGCAAGGCTTCAGTTGACTGCATCACTCAGACAGAGCTTGGGTCGGCCATCATCGTCATCGTCATCGTCGTTCGTCATCTGGAGTTGCCTGTATCGTAAAACTGTCGCTCACTTCATTTTCGCCTGCTGCTCTTCGTTTGTTTGTCATGTTCTGCGTAGCACTCGACATTTTGCATCCAACTTCTTCCCCGCCATTCCTCCCCGCGCAAACGCGCAACCCTGGACTGTAATGGCTGTTCCATCCACAGAGCAGAAAGAGCTGCAGCTCGTCGAAACCGTCGAGTTCAAAATCTTGGGCGTCGCAAATAAGGAGGAGAAGCTTCATGACTTGCTCCAGCGCTATCTCGCGCCTCTGATACTAAAGGCAGCAAGCGACCACGCCACAGTCCGCGGAAGGGTATGAGGCGACATCACACGTAATCGTACACATGCATCTTGTCTAACAAACCAAAAGGTCATTCAAATACTAGCCCGTCTCAAGACTTTTATTCAACCGCCCCAGTATGTAAAAATCACTGCTCTTCTGCAAGCTCTGTTGCAGTTGCAGCCTGTCATGTCTTTTGCCACGTCGGACTCACCAGCCACAGAATCATATTGCCCGTCAAGGCGTTACTACAACAATACAAAACTACCGAATCCGTCGTCATTAAACAGCTAGACCTTTCCTTCATTTTGCACAGTCTTGATCGCATTGAGCCCGAGGGCCGACGCCATCTGCTCCCAATCGCACTCAAAGGCCTCGCTGCTGACCAGAATCAGCCAAGAGCGGCCACTGTACTCAACATCGTTCTCAGGTTGATACTTGATGTCCGGATCCCCCCGCGCGGCAGCAAAGATGATGAAGCATTCAGAGCAGCCATTGGCCTTGATGATCCTGTAGACGCCAAATATCTCGCCTACGCCCTCGGCATCTTTCTTCGACTCCGCGCCAGCTCCGGCCCTCAGTCTCTCAGCCAGTCCAATCCTACCCTTTCCGCCTCCGAGCTTGCTTTGTTTCCTGGCGAAAACCCCGACACCCAGAAGCTTCTTGGTCGGATAGCTGAGCTCAAGATCAAGGTTGTCACTCTGCTGGCAAGCGCCGCCTTTACCGATGAAGAAAAGTTCCTCCCCGCTCTTTATGCCGCCGCCAGCTTCGACAGCAGAGTTGCCTCTACCGGCGAGGAAATAATCAAGCGAACCTCTGTCTCCCTAGAGGACGAGTCACTGGTTGAGCGTCTCTTTGCTGCCCATGGCGTTTTACCTGCCTCCAACCGCACCAGAATTTTGGGTATGCTCACAAAGTCTGCCATTTCCACAACAATGACGGATAGTATTATTAAAATCGTCACCCTTGATTTCATGCCCCATCAAGATGAACCCTCTCTGCAGGCACTGCAGCCTTCAAGTGCCCTGGAGCGTACCAAGCTTCACAAGGCACTGTTTCAATACATATCCTGGGTGGCTCAGATAGGCCCCACGAAAAAGGGATTTACCATTGGACCGCAGCTGATACAAAAGATGCGCGAATACGTGGAAAGCCAAGGCTGGCCGCTGGCCGAGTCAAGCACCGCCGACGAAATAGCCCTTCGCTCGCGCGCCTATGAAACCATTGGGCTGCTGGCACGCAGTGCAGACATGCCAACACCTGACAAGCTCAATCTTGCCGCGTGGCTCTTCCGCTCTCTCTCGGAAGACTCTACCAACGATGCCGTTGTGAATATGGACGGCGCTCTGTCCAGTCTCACGGCCAATATTGATCCTAGTGTAACTTCTGGCGATTTGGCGTTCAGAACAATGCTCCTTACGTACATGTCGTTGTCGGACGAGCCGCCTGCCGTCCGTAGCACACGCCATGCCGTGGTCAAGTGGGCCAACCAGTGTCTATCATTCTCCGACGTCTACGCTAGATGGATAGATATCCTCGCCATTGCTGGCCAATACAATGAGCGTAACGACGTCATCGAACAGGGCTACAAGGGCCTTGACCCATGGACCTACCTGGCCCATAGCCAGACTGAGACTAAAATGCCCGACTGGAAGGAAATGGTCGCGACATATTTCGACTCTCTAATAGAGCCAGCACCCGTAGCAGGCAGTCAGTCCGTGAATGGGCAATCGCTGCTACCGGCCCGTCCAGTATTCCAAAACTTTCACGGGCCACGACTTCTTGCTTTCCCGGTCGCTCTACGGTATTGCAAAAACCTCTTGCTGCTCTCGGCACTTGAAGACTTTGCTGTCCAGCCGGACTGGATGCAGGCTCTCGCTGCCCAACTCAAAAACGACATTAAAACGCAGAATCAGGTCCGCGCCTACCTACAAAAAGTCGAATCCAAGGACATTGTTTTCTATCTACAGACCTGCCTCGACGGTGCGTTTGTCCAGGACTCGCCCATTGTGGAAGACTGCATTCGGAGCTTTGTGGACATTGCTTCGCTTGCCTCGGGTGAAACTATTGGTCAGCTCACAGGCCAGACAATGAACCTACTGCCGTTGGTCAAGTCCAACAACAGAGAAATTAGGACTCTGGCTGCCAAGGCAGTCGGTATTCTTGCAGCCCATCCTGTCAATGGGGACGATGCTGTTTCCAACTTGGCCGTTACTCTCCATGGCTTCTTTGACAATGCGTCGCGCAAGGTTGGGCCAGATCTGAATGCTGCAGAGGGTGCCTTGCTCGCATTTGGACATTTACTGTCCCGGTGTGTTTACTACAACCGTGGGGTACCCGAAACGACATATCCGCTAGCTTATTTAACAGACGAATCCACGCCAATTTCGTTATTTGAGGCTGCTTTGGACTCTTTTGCTCAGCTGTGGTCTGCGAAGCTGTCGGTACCGTCGTCTGATGGAGAGCATAGCTTGGATGCGACCATCAAGAGGCTTGTGGCCCAGGCCAAAAAGAGTAATGAGCGCGCTATTGCCGCCCTGGGACGCCTGGCATCTGCAATTAGCGATTTGCCTAAAGAAGGCGAAGGCGAAGGCGAAAGCGCCGAGGGACAATGCTGGGAGCAAGGTACCTTGGGCGCAATTCTAAAGGAGCTGTTTGCTCTCCATGAGATCAAGCAGGTCGAGATTCATTTCACCGTGGGAGAGGCCATCGCAGCCGCCATTGCAAGGTGGGACTCTGACCAGGTCAAGCTCGGCATGGATGTCGAGAGCCGAGGCAACGAGTTCCAGAGCAAGGCACTTGGGCCAACCATTACAGCGGTCCTTGGTAAACTGTTTGCTGACTGCAAGGGAACGAAGCCATCGCTCCTCAAGGCGTCTGGCATTTGGCTGTTTTGTATCGTGCAGTACTGCTCCCATATTGAAGAGGTACAGTCGCGTCTGCGAGAAACTCAAAACGCATTTATGCGCTTGTTGAATGCGCGCGATGAACTTGTCCAAGAAACTGCCTCGCGTGGTCTGTCTCTTGTATACGAGAGAGGCGATGCAGATCTAAAGGCTGCCCTGGTTAAGGATCTCGTGTCGGCGTTTACAGGGTCTAGCACGCAGCTCAAAGTGGAAGAAGACACGGAGCTGTTTGAACCGGGTGCTCTGCCAACCGGAGAAGGCAACTCCATCACCTCGTACAAGGACATTGTCAACCTGGCCAACGAGGTGGGTGACCAGCGCCTTGTGTACAAGTTCATGTCTCTGGCTGCCAATGCGGCAACTTGGTCGACGCGATCGGCCTTTGGTCGCTTTGGCCTGAGCAACATTCTCTCAGAATCAGAAGTAGACCCTAAGCTGTATCCTAAGCTTTACAGATACCGGTTCGACCCCAACTCCAATGTGCAAAGATCCATGGATGACATTTGGAAGTCGCTGGTCAAGGATTCGAATGGCACTATTGATGAGCACTTTGACGCAATCATGGAGGACCTGTTGAAGAGCATCCTCGGCCGCGAGTGGCGTATGCGAGAGGCGAGTTGCGCGGCCGTCGCCGAGCTTGTTCATGGGCGATCTTTTGCTCAGTATGACAAGTACTATCGAGACATCTGGGCAGCTGCGCTGAGGGTCCTGGATGATGTCAAGGGCAGCGTGCGCGAAGCTGCGCTTAAGCTATGCATGGGGCTCTCCAACGGCCTTGTGCGGCAGCTGGAAGAAAGCAACCATAGCACAGCGGCCAAGGCCATGATGAAGGAAGCCTTGCCGTTTTTGTTATCTGAAAAGGGTATTGAGAATTCGGTTCAGGACGTGCAAATCTTTGCCACAATCACCGTCATGAAGATTTGCAAGCATGGCGGAGTATCGCTTCGACCATTCATCCCAGACATTGTCTCTCACATGCTGGGCCTACTGAGTACCATTGAGCCGCAGCAAATCAACTACCACTACCAGCGCGCCGGTGAGGAGAGCCGTGATCAGATTGACAAGATTCGTTCCCAAATGGTGAACCAGTCGCCAATCTCCGAGGCGATTGAGAACTGCTTACGGTTTGTCGACGGTGAGGTCATGGTGCAACTGGCCCCGAAGCTCGAGGCTACGATCAAGACTGCCATTGGTATGCCTACGAAGATTGGTTGCAGTCGGGTGCTGACGACGCTGTTCACACGCCACACAACCGATATGAAGCCCCTTTCGGGTCGATTCTTGACAGTGCTCAAGAAACAAATGCTGGACAAGAATGACGAGGTCAGCCAGGCGTACGCGAGAGCGGCTGCGTACATTATGCGAGCAGTGGAGGATGCGGACAGGCTTCGGTTCTGCCAGGATCTTGTAGATTTATACTTTAACGGCGAGGACGAAAGCCGCCGCCAAAAGGTCTCGGATGTGGTAGTATCCCTTGCCAAGATCTCACCAGACCATTTCTCCAGCCAGGAAGCCGACTTGCTGCCGTTTTCGTATCTTGGATCTCACGATACGGATGAGTACACAAGCAAGGTGTTCAAAGAGGTATGGGACCAGCATGCGGGCAGCAGCCGGACGGTCATGCGATACGTGCCGGAGCTCGTGGCACTGGTGGAGCGGTGCCTGTCGACGACGCAGTGGGCGCTGAAGCATACCGGTGCCTTTACCATTGCAGCCATGGTGTCTGATGTTGTTGGCGCGACTGAAGCGACTGGGGGGATTGGTGAACCGAACTGCAAGGCGCTCTGGCCGGCGTTTGACAAGGCGTTGGCGCTCAAGACGTTCCCGGGTAAGGAAAAGGTGCTCGAATCGTTCCCCAAGTTTGTTGAGAGCGGCCAGGTGTTTTGGCAAAACAACGAGCAGGTGGCGGCGCAGATGAAAAAGGTGGCGATTCGGGAGGCGAAGCGTAACAATGACGAGTACCGGCCGCATGCTTTCCACAGTCTTTGGGAGTTTGCCAAGGCAAGAAGCGATCTCGATCTGTTGGGCGAGATTACCGACATTGTGACTCCGTACCTGGACGAGATTACGGATGGCGACAAGATGGAGATTGATTCCAAGGAGGACAAGGGTCTGGACACGGCTCAGAATGGTCTCGAGGCGATTGCGAGAGGATACACGCGATCACCTACCAGGGATGTGGCAGCAGTGGCGGCCTCGGTGATGAAGACTTTGCAGCCGTATCTTGCGAGTGACAAGTTTGGTTCCATCAAGCGCGAAGTTTGGTACAAGTGCGTCGCCGACTTAATGACCGAGGCTGCAGAGACAAAGACGGTGGTAGAGGCGAGTGCTGCTAGCGCGGGTACCCTCATGGCATACCTGGATAGCATCGACCTGGACAAGGCAGAGACGGGAAACCATCCGCAGCGAGTGCAGCGCATCGAAGCTGTGACTGCGGCACTGAAAGCGCAGGCTGCGGGTGTTTTTGGCATGCCGGCCGAGGGCAAGGACAATATTCGAAAGGTGGTGAAGAGGGCGGTGGTGGAGGAGAGGGCGACGGATTTGCAAAAGTCGTGGAAGAAGATTTTGGAAGAGCTAAATTAGCATGGCATGGCATGGCATATAGAGTGAAGCAATATATTTATAGAATCTCTCTTTTTATTTGGGTTTGACCATGAAATTGTCTCAAAGGACATGGTGACCTAGTGTTTACGGACGAAGAAGCTGAAGTGAGGCGGATAAGGCTGAGGCGGCAGTTGCATGGAGTTTGGCGCAGCCAGAGAAATGTCCGGCAACAGGCACCGGAAAGCCCGTAGTCAGGCCGGGCATTGGCGACAAAATATCTAAGGCTGACCAGATTCCTTCGCGCCCGATGCAACGGTACGCAGGGCTTGCGTAAAACTACACACACCGTTCAAGTGCGCTATCAGTACATATCACGCGCGATACAACAAAGAAATGACTCAAATCGACCGGCGTGCTTGGAAGAATGCGACAACTCCGACAGCTCCTTTGAGCGCCGATGAGAAACGACGACGTGAGCAGGAACAGCAGCGTGTCCTGTTCCTGAATCGGCGTTCCGGACTCATGCAGCAGTGGGAACAAGAGCGGAACTTGGCTGCGACCGAGGAACAACGACGTGAGTGGGAACGGGAGCTTGACGTAATCATGCAGCAATGGGAACAAAGCTGGAATATGCCTTGGACCGTCCAACCTAGATACGGTCCAGCCGTGGCTGGTGTATACTGGGCAAAAATAAATGCAGAGCAGTTCCCCGCAGGCCAGGTCCTGAGCGTCGTCAACTTTGAGTTGTTGCCAGGCGTGGACGTGTCTGACACCTCGAGTGCGCCTGGGCAGCTCTGGGAAGCCTCACTACAATATATTGCCTCCATTCCTGGATGCACCGACCTCAAATCCGCATCCCAAGACCAGGACGCGGTTGCTGTCATTCTATGGGAAAATTCTCCTTCCTGGAAGTCATTTCAACAGTCGACGGGTTTAACGAGAATGGCTCCGCTGCTCGCACATGAAATGGTGAATCGCTCTCTCATGCTACCTAGCGCTTTTGTTTTGGGTGCAAAGAAGTATTTACGGTGCTTGGAAACCACATTCGAAGGGGATCTCGACTCGGATGCTCGTTTCAGATTTGAGAAGCAGTTCTTGTCCATGATGAAACCCCATGGCGCGAAATATTCACTGCTCGTCACTGTGTGGTTCGAGCACAATGCCTCGGTATATATCAAGCAGGAACAAGACACTCGAGAGTGTACACATAGTACGCACATTGCACTTTTGGAGTTGGACGATAAAGGCGACGACTGCACCGACTTGACGGAATTAGCTACAAGGCTGAGTCAAGCCAGTATCTTACCTGATACGAGAATAAAGTCTAGTCTCAGTGCTGCACTGACTTATATGGATAACCCAGGACCACCAGCCATGATATCTAGTCCAACGTTTCCAGGGCAGTTTAGCACGCTGGCCGGCACTCTGCAGTTTCCAGCTAGTAGGCATTTCTCGGATGAGGCGTCGAGCATTCAAGGCTTGGAATTGGAGAAACTGCCCGGCGTTGACTGCACTCCGTGCCGTCTTTTTCTTCTGTCGCAAGGGAATCTCTACCGTTTAACTTACCCACTGAGCTCATTTGGAATGCTTAGATACCTGGCCGGGCCTCCTTTGGAGCCGACCATGGTGGACGTGGCCTGGCTTACAACGCGATCAACGCTGGACAGGGTCAAACGTAGAGTGAGCAAAATGCTCAATCACAGGGTCCGGCAGCTTGCCGGCTACATGGGCGGATTCTGGGTGTGCCAATCTGACTCTGTACATGGCTTTGGTGTCTTTACAAGTATTTTGACAAGATGAACTTTGCCCGCAGACACGCGCACGCGAAAGGCTAATTTGAAAACCCAACAGTTTGGCAAAACGAAGGTGCACGAGCGGCGTGTCTACGCGAATATCGAGAAATACTGGATCGATTTGTCGATGCCTCGTCGTACATGGACATGGCACCGGCTCACCAGTCTTTTCCTTGGGCACGAGCTGCTGCGAATGGGGAGCCGAATCGCTTCTTTTTTCGTGGCCCTGTGGTTGAGGTGGTCACTTTTATACTACCCCGAGAAACCATGAGACGTAATTTATTCGAACGTGCCTTTGCGACGCTTAGAGAGTGAGTGCTACAACTTGAAGACCCGTATATATATATATATATAATCTAGGAACTGACGCGATGTAGAATGGCTGCACCGACTATGCAATCGGGTTGTCCTCCGCGTGCATGTAGCATAGCAGACGCAGGAGGATGGGCGCCACATGGAGCATGCAACGAGCCGAGTGAGGACGAAGAGGACAGGTTTAGTTGTTTCTTACTGTGGCATAGCGATGCGGCGCGAGTCCCGTGGTACAGAAATATGGGCAAACTAATGTGCTGCTATGATACCTATGGGCGTGGGCTTGACGAGCTCAAGATGTTTGCGCAACTTGGGGTTGAATCTCGACTAGTGGTTCCAAAGGATACATTCTAGACCCAAGCATTGGTCACTCTGGAAAGTCGGAATGATAATAGGAAGCGTGTCGTTGGTGAAGAGGCTCTACATGTAGCCTTGGCGCATCTGTCTGTGGGCAACTCATTTGTCAAAAAGTAATGGCGGCTATTTGTGGCTCGACACAAGTCAGGGGCTTTTTCAGTTCAAGCTTGGTTATTACTGCCAATAGCATAATGATATTGTACGCTTAGATAATTGATTACACTCTTGCTCTACTTTTGATGGGCTTCCAAGTAAGTATTGTTACAAACAATTTCAGTCTAGGGTAGCAACTCCGATCTTGGCGGGGAAAGGCAGAGGCAAGGGGGGCAGTTGCGTCATGGCGCCGTGCCTGGAGCTGGAGGCTGGAGGCTGCAGGCTGCAGATGCAGATGCAGAGGCACAAGCCCAGGGCATGTACAGGGCACGCACAGGCACGCACAGGCACGCACAGGGCAAAGGGCACTAGAAGCAGCACAAGGTACAGAGGCAGAGGGTACCTGGCCTGGCCTGGCCTGACAGCTGCCCGCTGCCCGCTAGCCAGCCATGAGGGGCAACAGCCGCGTCAATCGGAGCAGGCTTACGGGAGTCCATACCATGTCCATGATGCGAATCCCGCCATTTGCCTCTGCCGAATTGCAAATACACCGTCATCTGTAAAAACCCGCACTCTCGATTCTCTTGATTCTCCGCCTAGTGTGTTTGGGCTGCTTGTTTCTCGCAAGACGGCTTGTACTGGAACTTTCCGCCCCACGACCCATGAGGGACTGACTGACCTGCCCGCACTGGAACCAGACTTGCGCCTTCGCCACACCCACATACATTGTACGCTTTTTCATCTTGCATTGCACGCGCCATCTGAACGACATAGTACGACGTCTGGAGTGCCTGCAGCGAACTGAGAGTCGATCTTTTTTTTTTACGAATATTTCAACGCGTTAATCTTACGAGAGAGTCATCCTGTGAGCTCCCCGCTCTCGGCACAGAGGTAGATCTCACTGCATCGGCTTCCGCCCCCAACAAACAACCAAACGACGGTCAAACGACGGTCAAACGACGGGTGTGCGCATAGCCAAAGCGCAGGGGGACAGACAGCAACAAAACAAACTGCCAAGGACCTCACCATGGACGAGGAGAATATTTTAAATTTTGCCGCCATCACGGGCTCCAGCCCCGACATTGCCCGGGGCTTTCTCCAAATTGCCGGCGGTGACATGGAGCGAGCCGTCGCCCTCTTCTACGAGAACCCAGACCTGGTGTCGGGCATTGGTGCTGGCCTTTCTGGCGGCGCCGGCAGCTCCTCGGCAGCAACAGCCTCAACAGCAGCAGGGGCGGCAGCAGCGGCATCATCATCATCAGCCAGACCATCACGCACCCGACAAAACCTGGGCCGAGAGGACTCGAGCGGCGTCATCCACATCCCCAGCGACGACGACGACGACGACGATGTAGACATGGACGACAACTATGCGGATAGCGGGGCCGACGAGGCAGACGACGACCACGAGGCGGCGATCCAGGCAGCCAATACAGCCCAGGAGCTAGAGGACGCTGCCATGGCCAAGAGGCTACAAGAGCAGCTGTACCAAGACGGCGGAGCGGGGGGAGCTGACGCAGACGTTCGGGCGCCCATTGAACGGACGACAGAGACGCTCGTCGGTGCAGAAGGCGGCTGGGGCCCGGACGATGAGGCGGCCATCCTAGAGAGCCTTCGACGGCGCCGCCCTGCACCCAGACGTGGCGGCGGAGGACCGTTTAGCCAGCGCATATGGGGTGATGGCACCGCTCCGCCGGCCTCGACAGCGGCCAACGGCACACACGCGCGGCGGCTCGAGGACCTCTTCCGGCCGCCCTACGAGCTGATGATGCGCATGTCGTGGGACGAGGCCCGGACGCTCGGCAAGGCGGACGCCAAGTGGATTCTCGTCAACCTCCAGGACCAGACGGATTTCAACTGCCAGGCCCTGAACCGGGACATTTGGAAGGACCAGGCGGTCAAGGACATTGTGTCGGAGAATTTCATATTCCTGCAGTACGACAAGGACTATGCCGACGCCGAGGCGTACCTCACCTTTTACTTTCCCAACCGGACGCACGAGAACCCAGACAACTTCCCGCACGTCTCCATCATTGACCCGCGCACGGGCGAGCAGGTTAAAGTGTGGAGCGGGCGGCCGTTTCCCAGCGCGGCGGATTTCCACGCGCAGCTGGCCGAGTTTTTGGATCGGTACAGCCTGGCGGCCAACAGCAAGAACCCCGTGGCGAAGCCTAGCGGGCCGAAGCCGGCGGCGGTGGTGGACGTGGACCGGATGACGGAGGAGGAGATGCTGGAGATGGCGCTCAAGAACAGCCTCACGGGGGCGGCGGCAGGCACCAGCAGCGGATCCGGGTCGAGGTCGACGCCGAATGTCCATGATCCCGACGCCTACACCAAGGAGGGTACGGCCGGTACGGATTCAGGGCGGGACGAAGATGGCGAAGAAGAAGAAGAAGAGGAGGGCGATTCAGCATCCGCAGGGGCGTGGGCGCAGATTTCGTCGACGAATCCGCACAGCGAGCCGGCGAATGATCCGGCGACGACGACGAGGATTCAGTTTCGGCATGCCAATGGGCGTGTCATTCGGCGATTCCAGACGTCGGATGCGGTACGGCGGCTGTTTGAGTGGCTCAAGGCGGAGCCGTTTGAGGGCAAGGAGGGGGTGGTGTTTGAGCTGAAGAAGATGCCGCAGGGGCAGGATCTGATGGACAGTCTGGATGCGACGATTGAGGAGGCGGGGTTGAAGCAAGGGACGGTTATGATTGAGTTTATTGAAGATTGAGCAAGACGAGCAAGACGAGCTTTAGACTTTTTTTTTCTTTCTACTTTGGAAGCTGATTTATCAGCATCATGGCTGTTTACCCTTGATTCTCATGACTATATATATTCTTTGCACAAGGCAGGATTTAGACTGTGCTTGGACGTTGGGGATAATCAGGAGAACTGCTCATTCGATTGCTCCCTGTTCCCTCATGACGCGAGATATTTTCTCTCATCCTTTTCTCTTGCTACTCGTAAAATATATCCCAAAATGACAACAAGATGGGTATCGAATGGGACCGTGTTGTATACGAGGCGTTTTACTGGGTCTTTGCTGCCTCTTATTAACGACAGAGACATGTGCCAATGCAGATCCATAGCTGGTGGATGATTAGAGACACAAGGGAGAGATGAGATGAGATGTGCTAGGATGTGATGGAAATGCTGACGAAATTGCCATTTTCCCCCGCGTACATGCACCCGTGTAGTAGTCCTTGATGTTTGGTATTGCAGCTGAAGAACCTGTGGCAGTCTGTGGCTTGTGGCTTGAATCCTTAAACGAGGCTTCCGCTAGTTTGCTGGCGGTTGGTGGCTTGATGAATATGATTGGGTTTCGGCGTTTCTTCCAACGGCAAGGCTAGACAAATTTGGACTCGATGAGTGGTTGTCATTATCCAGAATTTTGAAAATTTCTCATTGATTTATTATTACGCCTTGTAAACAAATGAAAGGGAGCAAGACCCAGCACATTGATTCAACAGTAAACTGTACCGGCAGCTGTGGCGCAGTCTGTGCCACGGGATTTCAGTTAGTGTACCTGCCGACGCGGGTACCATGCGACACGCTGTACCTCTTCACAACACTCCAGTTGTCCAGTACTTATTAGGCGGTACTATCAGACATCACCCCGCTAACCGGACCCAGCGGCAGTGAGCCCACCTCCACCACCTCCATCAGGCCGCCATAGCCCCCAGCTGCCCCAGCAAGGCCCAGGTCCAGGTACTCTCCCCTGGTAGGTACCTGAACCGCCTGCCCACCAAAACACAAACCCCACCCCGCCTGCCTGCCTGCCAACAGCTGGTCCTCTGTTTGATTGTATTGTTGCATCATGGGTGCCTCCCTCGCTTCTTCCTCTCTTCTCTCTTCCTCTCTTCCCTTGTCCCTTGTTTGCATACCGGCATATCTGCATCGTCTCGTCCTCTCTCTTCTTGGCACAATTGTGCTGCGTGAGATTTTCCTTCTTCTTCTTCTTTCCCGTTCGTTCCCCCGGCCGGCACGACCTGCATTTGTGGATCGACTTGGATCTCTTTGGGCGTTTCTTTTTTTCTCCCCCGTGTGTTTTCATTTGGGTTTGGGTTTGGGTTTCAGACCGCTCACTCGCTCGCCTGTTCTTGGCCCAATTCTTTGTTTCGCCCGCCCTGCATGTTTTGCCCGAGCCAGACTTGCATAATCCGTTGACCTCCGTTGGCGGCCGCATTTGCTTTGATAAACAAGTTGCACGACTCTGGACTGCAGTCTGCACACGGGCAACTCGAGATAATCGGCTTGGGAATACATTCGACTACAACTACTCGGTGGCAGCTTGTGAGCCCGGCCGATATACACCATGACGGAGCGACTCTACGATGCAGACATGACCAACGAGGCGCTCCTCGATCCCCAGCTGCTATACTCCAAGGAATACTGCATTGGTTAGCTACACTCATGCAGCATTGCCAAAAAAAAAGGACTGCTTCTGACTGCTCTCTAGGTGGTGGTAGCTTTGGCAAGGTTTACAAAGGGTACGTGCAACAGCATCCTGCGCCCGCCTCATTCACTCTCGCTAACGCACCCTCGCACGCCCAGAGTGGACAAGCGCACCGGCGAGGCCGTCGCCATCAAAGTCATTGACATTGAAAACGCCGAAGACGAGGTCGAAGATATAATTCAGGAAATTGCCATTCTCTCCGAGCTGCAGTCCCCATACGTTACCAAATACTATGGCTCCTACTCCAAGGGCGCCGAGCTATGGATCGTCATGGAGTTTTGCGCCGGCGGCAGCTGCGCCGACCTGATGAAGCCTGGTCTCATCAGCGAAGACTATATTTCCATCATTATGCGCGAGCTGCTGCTTGGACTCGAGTACCTCCACGCCGACAAGAAGCTACACAGAGATATCAAGGGTGAGCTGCCTAAACTACAAGCAGGGACTGTTTTCTTACAACGCTAATTCCTCAGCCGCCAATATTCTACTCAGCGCTGCTGGTCAGGTCAAGCTGGCCGATTTTGGCGTCTCTGGCCAGCTCTCGGCAACCATGACCAAGAAGAATACCTTTGTCGGCACACCATTCTGGATGGCACCAGAGGTCATCAAGCAGTCAGGATACGATCACAAGGCCGACATATGGTCATTAGGCATCACCGCCCTGGAACTCGCCAATGGAGAGCCGCCATACGCCGACATCCACCCCATGAAGGTCCTGTTCCTCATCCCCAAGAACCCACCGCCACGTCTCGACGGCAACTTTACAAAGGCCTTTAAAGAGTTTATCGAGCTCTGTCTGCAGCGCGACCCCAAGGACAGGCCCAGCGCAAAGGAACTGCTTCGACATGCGTTTATCAGACGGGCAAAGAAGACGACATACCTGACGGAGTTGATTGAGCGCCACAGCCGCTGGTCGGCCACGCATAAAGGCGAAGACGACGAGCACTGGGATGCTGCCTCGGCTGCTGGCGGCTCTACCAGGCGAGAGAGGTTTGACGAGGACATGTGGGACTTTGGCACCGTCCGGCTGGTTGGCGACCGCGCCGCCATGGCCAGCCGTCCGGGTCTGAATGATTTGACAGAAAATGGCACAAATGCACGCGCCGCGCGCTCATCAGAAAACTCGGATGACTATGGAGAAACGCGACGCGAACCGAGCCCGACCAAGGCGCGCGATTTTGACTTTGCCTTGGACGCTAGTGATACTGTCAAGGCAAGCAACGCCAACTCGAGGCAGTCGAGCCCCCAGCGCAAGCCAGTGCCGTCGCATATGCAGTCACCAGCCAAGGTGCCCCTGCCTGCAAGCCCGATGAAGCCGCAAATACAACAACAGCAACAAAAACAACAACAACCGCCAGAGACGCCACGGTGGAAGCCTCTGCCACCGGTTGCACAGGGTCAGTCTCCCGATTACGACAAGGAGCTGCACGCGCAGCTGCAACAGGATATGAGCGTGCTCAATATTGAATTTCCGACGCACTCGAACTCGCACTCGCCCACACCAGTAAACAGCTCACGTCCGCCGCCAGCAGCAGTTGACATGAGCAAGCCTTTACCACCGGTACATGCAAACTTGGACGCGAGACCTGCGACGCGTGTCGGGCCAATACAATTGCAGGAGATTCCGCCGTATCGCGGAAGCCCATCGTCGCAGTCGGCATCACGGTTTGCATCGCCGCAGCCAGCACAGACACAGGCCGCACAAATGCAAACGCCCGTCAAATCGCAGTCACCGGCACCGTTGGATTTCGCGGGGGCCCCGTCGTCGTTCCCGTCCCCGGCGCCAGCGAATAACAATGGGGAGCTGGATGCGCTGAATGACGTGATTTTCCCAGCGCTGGAGGAGGCTCTCAAGAGGCGCGAGGTGCGACTGCAGCAGACGTTTGCGGCGGAGCAGGCGGTGACGGTGAGGCAGCAGCGAGCCGAGGTGGCGCACGACAAGCTGCGGAAGCTGGTGTACAAGCTGGCGCATGTGTGCAAGGAGATTGATCATTTCGACAAGGCGGAGCCGGTCGGGATGGGTCGAGACGTGGGAAATTTCCTGGAGGGGTTGCTGGAGGAGATTTTGGTGCGCGTCGAGCCTCTGGAGGAGGAGCTGCAGTAGCTGGCCATGAGATGATGAATAAAGAAGAAGAAAAAGGTCCATGGCGTTTGAGCGCCGGTTGCTATTTTATTGACGATTGTGTTTTATAAGCCCGCATGAGATGGGCTTGTGGATAATTGCATTGCTAGACCTGGGAGCGCATACATGTATTATTTGTCTCGAGTCGAAAATAGGATAACATGGCTCATGGAATTGAATCAAGTGTTTTTTGCATGATGCATACATTGCTGTGCGGGAATTGTCGTGACAAGACCAAGCATGTAATTAAGCAGGATGAAACTGATAACAGATAAGATGCCTGTCACTGGCGCTTGGCTTGTTTAATAATGAAGAAGAAAAAAAGAAAAAGGGAATAGTATGGGTGTCAATGGTCCCCAAGCTAAGCCACATGGGGCACAAGTTCCTGGCCGGTGCGGGTACGTACGGGCCTCTGCTCGGAAACACGTTCGCATTCCGGCCGCTTGTCCGAAGGCGACGAAAAAAAGGCTGCTGGCCAGCGTCGGCTTGGCCGGTCACTGGTTAGTAGCGCTGGAATGCGCCAAATTAGGGGAGCAACCCCTGTAACTTGCTCCTTTTTCAGCGAGTGCCAGGTAGGCTCGGCTCAATTTCTGGGGCAAGTTTAACGTTACAGGCGCTGGAGAGAAAAAAAAAAAAAAACACGGCTTTTTTCCTTAGTGGCACCAAGACAACCGAAACCAACCTGCTTCTTTTTTTCTCCTTCTTCCCCTTCTCCTCCGTCGTCTCCAACTTGTCTCGTCTCCTCCAAAACTTATTCATCCCCTCTCCGCTCTTACTCAGATTTCTTTGCTTTGCTAGTCAAGGAGGAGTCTTTTGTGCATCCTTTTTACTCATCCCGTGTCATTCGGTCCTCGCTGCCTCCGCCCTCGAAACAAATACAACTATACAAGATGCTGTCGCGAAGCTCTCTCCGTACGGCTCAGGTACGTCTCCAATTGGTTACCGCACGCCTTGGGGTGTTGGGATGGATGAGATGGGCTTTGATTTCAGGGCTTTGATTTCAGGGCTTTGATTTGCAGGGAATTGAGTGATATCTGGGGTCAATTGTCTTTGCGCGTCCGCAAGCTGGCCTCATTGTTGTCACGACAGGCCAAAAGTCCCGAGTCGACTCCAATTCCTGCAGCTCACTGCAGCCCGTCTCTCTATCTGGACTCTACGGACGCCATTTTATAGGCACTAACATGTCAACCAGGCCCTCCCCCGGTTCTCCCGATCCATGGCCACCGTCCAGTCCGACATCTTCAAGCCCACCAAGTTTGGCGGCAAATACACAGTCACCCTCATCCCCGGTGATGGCATCGGCGCCGAAGTCACCGAGTCGGTCAAGACCCTCTTCAAGGCCGACAACGTCCCCGTCGAGTGGGAGCAGGTCGAGGTCTCGGGCATCGAGGAGGGCGGCAACCGCACCGAGGCCGCCTTCCGCCAGTCGGTAGAGTCCCTCAAGCGCAACAAGCTCGGCCTCAAGGGCATCCTCCACACCCCCGTCTCCCGCTCCGGCCACCAGAGCTTCAACGTCGCCATGCGCCAGGAGCTCGACATTTACGCCTCCATCTCCCTCATCAAGAACATCCCCGGCTACGAGACGCGCCACAAGGACGTCGACCTGTGCATCATCCGCGAGAACACCGAGGGCGAGTACTCGGGCCTCGAGCACCAGTCCGTCCCCGGCGTCGTCGAGTCCCTCAAGATCATCACCCGCGCCAAGTCGGAGCGCATCGCCCGCTTCGCCTTTAGCTTCGCCCTCGCCAACGGCCGCTCCAAGGTGACCTGCATCCACAAGGCCAACATTATGAAGCTCGCCGACGGCCTCTTCCGCAGCACCTTTCACAACGTCGCCAAGGAGTACCCCACCCTCGAGGTCAACGACATGATTGTCGACAACGCCTCCATGCAGGCCGTCTCCCGCCCCCAGCAGTTTGACGTCATGGTCATGCCCAACCTGTACGGCGGCATCCTCTCCAACATTGGCGCCGCCCTCGTCGGCGGGCCCGGCATCGTCCCCGGCTGCAACATGGGCCGCGAGGTGGCCGTCTTTGAGCCCGGCTGCCGTCACGTCGGCCTCGACATTCAGGGCAAGGACCAGGCCAACCCCACGGCCATGATTCTGTCGGGCAGCATGCTCCTGCGCCACCTCGGCCTCGACGACCACGCCAACCGCATCTCCAAGGCCATTTACGCCGTCATTGCCGAGGGCAAGGTGCGCACCCGCGACATGGGTGGTGTCTCTACCACGCACGAATTCACCCGTGCCATTCTCGACAAGATGGAGACGATCTAGAGGTCCAAGACGAGGAGATGAAAGCAGAGACGGCAGACGATCGAACGATAACAAACCCTTTTAACAAAACTTTATATTCCCTTTGTTTGAATAAAATTTGACAAGATAGAATGGGCGCGGGGACTTATACCTGGAGATGACGGCATGCAGTAGACGAGGGGAAGAATGCAGTGGATGAGGAGGGGAATTGAGCAGCGGAAGAAACGGATTCCTTTTTACATGTACATGATGGCACTTGTGCAACTACTCGGCAGCGACAGCAGCCAAATGTATAGAATTGTTAACTTTGAGTGCAGCCGTGATGGATGTCAATGGTCGTAGTTGTAAGACGACACTAAATCTTGACCAAGTCTTGATACGGAAATAAATTGAAACCCCGATGAAATTTCATATACTCGGAGAGATTCAAGCCGACCACCCAATCACCCAATCACCCGACGACGGTTCACAGACAGCGGCATCTGCCGTCGCGCTTGGCAAAAGCAAACCGTCATTGAGCTGCATGCGTGACGCAAACCCCCGCTCTCAACTAGCCGAATGCCTTGACAGAAAGAGGGGTATGACAGCAAAGGCCAAAGGCCATTTCAAATACCCAGCTGCAGCATGATGCAGTTGAGATGAGGGGAAGAAGAATTGCCATGCCGGTGCTACACTGGTCCTTAATATACTGCGTCCTCTCCCAACCTTGATGGGTTACTTTCCATCTTTATACAGCACAGCACACATCCACACTAGCCAATCACGTCACTCTATTCTATTTTTGTCTTTTTTTTTTAATTACAACATCTATTCTGCCAAAATGGAGCACAAGGGTAGTTGCATGTGTGGCGAGATTGCCTATCAGTTTACTGGTAAGCTTGGCTGTCGCGGGAAAGGCCGGTTTTGTATTGACTTTTGTGCATAGGTCCCATCCAGGCTACTGCTCTCTGCCACTGCACTGATTGCCAAAAGGTAATTTCCGAATTTTTATCCTTTCTATGCCGCTTAATTTGAGAATTATCTGAAAATTTACATTTCTTTACAGTGGACCGGCGGTGCATACACCTCCAACGCTGTGACAACCCGCGAAGGCTTTACCATCACAAAGGGTACGTGTCCCTCATACTCATCTGCACACAACAGACAAGAAAGAAATCAATTTCTTTCCTTTTTTCTTTCTTTTATCTTTTTTCTCTATTTTTTCTTTCTTCTTTTCCTTTTTTGCTCTTCGTTTCTGTGCCAGTGCTGATGGATGCAGGCACCCCAAAAACGTGCGACATTGTCGGCGCGTCGGGCAAGATCAACAAGCACTCCTTTTGCAGCAACTGCGGCTCCAGCCTCTACACCGAGCTCGAGGTCATGCCCGGCAACGTCAACATCAAGGCCGGCACGCTCGACGGCGGCGCCGCGTCGCTGGGGGACAAGATTGACGTTGAATTTTACACCAGCACCCGCGTCAACTACCTTGGCCCGGTGGCTGGCGCGAAGCAGGAGCGCAAGTTTCCGTTTGGGGGGTAGTTTAAAAATAATAAATATATGAATAAATGAATGAATGAATGAGTCAATATGAAGAGAATGTAAAGCGGCAAATATTTAAAAGTGAATGACGAGATGAAGTTGATGCCTAAATAATGGACTGCTTCATTACACAAAGTCAAGGTACAGATTTTTATATATATTATAATGTAGTCAATCGTGCAAAATCAAGCTCAAGACGTAAATAATAAATAATAAAAGCAATCAATTTATTTGCAATTTCTGCAATTTACACACTTAAAAAGTTGGACAAGTACACTCTGGAGGACCTGCGGCAAGACACTCTACTTTGCCTCATGTATGCCGCACAATAGTGTTACCTAAAAGCTTTATAAACATTAATCAAGCCTAGACAGCTTTGGGCAAAAGAATTATGTTTTCAAAACCATGTCCAACAAGACCTGACTCACGTAACGTGAATAACTAATCAATCTGACAAAGAGTCGTGTCCAAGTGGCCCAACTTTAGTATGGCGCTTATGCTTGCCGAGAGAAAATCGGCCTCATTGCGACTTCACCCCTCACATCTCTCGGGTTTGTCCAAGACTTTGTCTGCAACCCCGAAAGAGACAATGGTTATCTTTATATTGATTAAGTCTCCTCTTTCCAAGCTTGGCCCATGCTTTCAGCCAGTCAGCGCCCTCTACAGCAGAAAAAACATGTCAAGGGCGCGAGTGACGATTTTCCACTCTTGTACTATATAACGCCCCGCCACTCTCCGTGCGACTAACATGATCTTCTCACGACTCTACCCCTCATTGCGTCTTCATTTTGCGTTGAAAAGGGTTTCATCATTACCAAGTCCATAATTTACTATATCCAAGAGTTACAAACACCCAAAATGTCGCTCTCCAAGCGTGCCCTCGCCCAGAGCCACCCAAACCCGGTCCTCGAGATCCTCACCAATCTCTACGACCCGGCCTCCAACCCAGACGGCTACGTCTCCCTCGGCGTCGCCGAAAACACCCTCATGCACGAGACCCTCGCCGCGCACATCAAGGCCAGCATCCAGTCCCTGCCCGAGAGCGCCTTTACCTACACCGACGGCTACCAGCGCCTGACCCGGGCCGTCGCGCGCTTCCTCAACCGCCACCTGCAGCCCATCACGGCCATTGAGCAGGGACACGTAGGCGTCACCAACGGCTGCACGTCGGGCATTGAGAACCTCGCGCTGTGCGTCGCCGACCCGGGCGACCACATCCTCCTCGGCCGGCCCTTTTACACGGCCTTTCAGGACGACGCCACGCT
Source organism: Zarea fungicola (assembly GCA_900169235.1). Lineage (NCBI taxonomy): Eukaryota > Fungi > Ascomycota > Sordariomycetes > Hypocreales > Cordycipitaceae > Zarea > Zarea fungicola. Next base: position 179,540 of record FWCC01000204.1, read on the forward strand.
GCGCACCGGCGCGAAGCTCGCCGAGGTTGGGTTCCCCGCGGGCGAGGATCCTCTGGGGGTAGATTGCGTGCGGCGCTACGAGGACAGGATTCTCGAGATCCAGGCGTCGGGCGGGAGAGTGAGCGCCGTCATTGTGTGCAACCCGCACAACCCCCTAGGGCGGTGCTACCCGCGCAGCGTGCTGGTGGACTTTATGAAGCTGTGCGAAAAGTACAGCCTGCATCTCATCAGTGATGAAATCTACGCCCTCTCCCTATTTAAAAATACCACGCTGGGAGAGGGCGAGGAACCACCAGCCCAGTTTGAGTCCATCCTCGCCATCGACCCCGCCGGCCTCATCGACCCGGCCCGCGTGCACGTCCTCTGGGGCCTGTCCAAGGACTTTGGCGCCAACGGGCTGCGCATGGGCTTCATCATCTCCCAGCACAACCCCGCCGTGCACGCGGCCCTCCAGCCCACGGGCCTCTTCTTTAGCATCTCCTCCCTCACCGAGCACGTGGCGAGCTGCCTCCTCGAGGACGACGGGTGGGTGGAGGCGTACGTCGCGGAGAACCAGCGCCGGCTGGGCGACAACTACGCGCACGTGGCCGGCTGGGCGAGGAGAAACGGCATCGAGTACGCGCCCGGTGCGAATGCGGGCTTCTTTCTCTGGCTGAACCTGGGGAAAAAGTATCTCGAGCACCATCCCGAGGCGGCGGCGGCGGCGGCGGCGGCGGCAGCCCAAGGGGGACAAGGGGACAAGATTGGCCAGTGGACCATGGATGCGCTGCTGGAGAAGCGCGTGTTTCTGGCGGCTGGGTTCCGGTTTGGGGCCAATGAGCCTGGGTGGTTCCGGGTCGTGTACTCGCATGAGAGGGGACATTTGGATATGGGGTTGGAGAGGACGTTGGAGGCGTTGACGGGGGGTGGGCAGGTGGACAAGCAGGGTCTGAACTAGGCTGAATTCAAAGGATGGAATAAAATATTATAGTATATAAAAGCGCTGATATTTGTATATGGGATGGAGGACGCGGAATGGAGAGGACGCTGGAGTCGTTGACGGCGTTGTTAAGCAAGTAGACAAGCCGGCGTTGAACTAGGTTGAAATCAGAGACAACGGAATAGAACATTTTAAATTGACAGTCCTTATGCAGGTGCTAATAGAAATCGGACATGTACTTGAACTCGATGACTAGGCCGTGTTCTTGACGCATCACGTCGCTGTCAATTCAAACAGACGAGCAACAATGGCCCCCAAGTACTCTACTACATACGTAATACAAGGTTCTTACCCTGGCTGCATAAATAAGCTCAAATAATAAGTAGAATTTAGACTTTACTCGACATCGTCATGAGCAGCAGACCCCTGCCCATCGAGACCCAGCGCCTCTGCCTGCAACCCATCATGGTCTTGGGGTAAAATCCTGGGGTCAAGTCCTGGGGTAAGAATGGCATCAAGACATTTCATGTGAGAATGAGTGCTGCATTAATTGCGTCTCATGTTCTGGACCACGATCCATCTACCAGTACGCCGTCGGGGCTGAGGCACATGCATGGGCTGTTGGTGGCCACTCAGGGTCTACGATTGGCGGCGCTACGCTTTGAGCTGGGACAGGGCGCCAATTGAGACGAGCTTCTTATCGTTCAATTTAATTTTTACGACAACTATGTATATTTATATATTTTCATTTATCTGTAGCCTTACATCTCACAATGGACAGAAGTAACATGCCATTTCTACTGCACGCAGGGGAATCGCGCAAGTACCAGACACGCACCGATCCCGCGATACGTCGGTGACGACGACATCGCCATGTGGGAAGACGCCTGTCGTTTCAGCACTGCCCCCGCCCCCCATCACAAACACCAGAGATTGCGTCAGAAGACCCTGTCCAAGGCTCAGCTAGGCAGGGAACCAAGCGACTTTTGGTAGCAGGAATTGAGGAATTGCATAATTAAACCGGGTGCTCCCTGGCCTCTGTCCAGTCGAGACGAGCCACGGCCCCGCCAACGGCACATCATAGCCGGGCGGGGTCCCAGCTAGTCAGGGTCAAAGCTTGAGTTATAAAAGCAGAATTACCCCTCCATGATCTTGCCAAGGAATACCCTGAATTTCATTGACATCCTTCTTCTTTTTATCCAGCTTTTACAGTCTTACCAGCACTCTTATTCACAATGGGTTTCTTTGACGGCAAGTCCAATGCAGTGTGCTGTGATGAATGGCACGAGACTAACACTTGGGTCCTTAGGCCACGAGGATTCGTACAACGAGTACAGGGATGCTCCCGCCCATGAGGCTTCCATCAGCCACGAGCTCCTGAGCGGTGCCGCTGCCTTTGCTGCTGCCCGTGCCTATGAGAACCACGTCGCCCAGAACGGTATGTACTAGTTTCATTGAGTGCAAGACTTGCCTCAAACTGACAATTCTGTAAAGGCCCCCCTCCTACCCACGCCCTGGCCAAGGAGCTGTTTGCTGGCTTCGCCGGCGCCTTTATTGACCGCGAGGTCGAGACCAAGGGACTGGACTTTATCGACCGCGAAAAGGCCAAGAGACAGGCTGAGCAGCACGTGGAGAATGGTTTCCAAGAGGAGCACTACAACAGCTGGGGCAACTAAGAAAAAGAAGTTAAAAAAAGACGTATGAGAATGTGAGATTTAGGTAGCTGGGTGAAAGCCTCGTGGCCCGGATTGCCGGGCTAATGCTATTAATAAATCGTTTTCAGCCAAATAATTCATGAAATCAAGTGACGTTAAAAATTGCATGTATTTACTGTAAGCTCGTGTTTGGTAAGTACAGAGTAAGGTAAGCTGTAGAGAGTATTCCAATGTAGCTGCATCAGGTTTGGGGACTTGCAGGGATCTGCGTCTACTTCAAAAAACATGTCACTTTTGTCTGCCAACACTATGCGTTGTAGCCGTAGGAGACGACAGATGGTACTTTTGGTGCAAAGAGACATTCTGCTTTCCCCCTGATTTTCTTCTTCTTTTTTTTCTTCGCACAGTCCTACCTCGTAAAATAATTCGGTGTTTGACGCCGATTGCACCTAAGTCTTGGCATCGATCACGGATTTAATCGTGTGGCAATGCGCTCCGAAATATGCGAGGGCCTTCGGCGTGGGGCCGAACAAGCTGCGGGGCTCCATCAAGCATGTAAGAGACAACCCAAGACCAGCAAGAGAGCAAAGTATAAATATTACAAAATCCAGATACTTTTTGAAAGTTTGAAATTTATTAAACAGCACAGTAATCAATACAAGTTCATTTTACTGGCCTATATTTCTTCCATAATCCCACTTATAACCATACTGCAGACCAATCCATCATGTCCATGGAGACCGTCACCATCCCCAACATCGCCTGGGACACCTCGGCCAACATTTACCTCCCCCCCAACTTTGACAAGACCAGGAAATACCCCGCCGTCCTCTCCGCCCATCCCATCGGCTCCTGCAAAGAGCAGACCGCGGGGAGCGTCTACGGCCAGGCCCTCGCCCAGGCCGGCGGCTTCGTCGTGCTCGCCTTTGACGCCTCCTTCCAGGGTGCATCGGGCGGGCAGCCGCGCTTCATTGAGAATCCCGAGTTCCGCGTCGCCGATTTCCGCATCGTCGTCGACTACGCCCAGACGCTGGCCTACGTGGACGCCGAGCGCATCGGCGTGCTGGGCGTCTGCGGCGGCGGCGGGTACGCCCTCCACGCGGCCATGACGGACTACCGCCTCCGGTGCGCCGTGGGCATCACGCCCGTCAACTTTGGCCGGCTGGCGCGGGAAGGATTTGCGCAGTTTAGCCCCGTGGCCACGTTGGAGGCGATTGCGAAGCAGCGTACGCTCGAGGCAACGGGTGGTGGCGAGCGGCATGTTCTAAACTATCTCCCGCACACGGTGGAAGAGGCCAGGAAGATGACGACGGATGTGGACGTGCTCGAGGCTACAGAGTACTACAAGACGAGCCGGGGTAAGGCGCCGAATGGATGCACCAGCGGCTTGCTCTCGCACAATAGCGCGGCGCTGGCGTGGGATGCGTTTGGCCACTGCGAGGTGCTCATGACGAGGCCGTTCATGGTGGTGGTGGGGGATGTGCCGGGGAGCTTTGGGGCGTACCGCGATGCGCACGAGGTGTATGGACGGGCGGGATCCAAGGACAAGGAGATTGTGGTGCTGCCGGGGGTGACGCATTACAGCTTGTATGACAAGCCGGTGGCAGTGCAGGCTGCGCTGGACAAGGTGCTTCCGTTTTTGAAGAAGCACCTCGGAGAGGTTGTTTGACGGAGCATTGGCATATTTCAAGTGTTGACTCGAGTTCAACAGTCATATTGTCTGTGACCAGATGACAAAGACATATTGTCCACAACCAGATGCCAAAGACATATTGTCCGCAACCAGATGCCAAAGACATATTGTCCACAACCAGATAGTCAAAGAGTGAGTTGATATGTCGTGTAAGCTGGTATGATTCGTGGTACACTTGTGTCTTGTCTGGAGAGTTTTATCCCAAGGCTTTGATGAATCCTCCTTTCAGAAAAAGAAAAAGAAAAAAAGGCATATTCAGCCAAAGCATCACATTGTCAGTTGAATCGAGTCTGTATAAACAAACCCAACCTGGCCTGTTCCGTTGTAGGCTGCCAAGATGTACTCAGTCATCTGCTGCGTCAGAGTGCGATAACGGCCAGGTACCCTCCAGGTACGTACCGCGGGGTCGGCGTCGCGGGGTCAAACGGCGGAGGCTCTGTGACGGCAGGGCAAAGGCACAGGAAGAGTCACTGGCAGCATCAGTTGCCAGTAAAAATAATCAATCGGGCGAAACAGGGATCCGACAGATGAGTAACAGCTTGTCCGACCTGGCAAGCAGGAATAGACAAGAAATCTAGACAAGAAATCTAGGGTTGACAGCCAGCCCCACAAGCGGGAGGAGGGACAAGGGAGAGAGAGAGGGGTGAGTCGGCAGCTTTGGTGCAAAGTGGTGCAAATTGGTGCAAATTGGCGGGCAGTCAGTCAGTTGGTGGGCTGTCTGGTGCGTCTTGGTGGGGTTCTTGGCGGCACTGATTTTCTTGCCTTTTCTGCCGTGACTCAAATTTTACCCCTCGTGCAGGACAAGATATAAAAACATTTCCCATTTCCTCGGCGACGAAGCGAATTGTTTACCAACGACTCAAACACCACAAATAATCCAACGAAAATAATTGACACCACCATGGCTGATAACCAACCCCCCGCCGCCGTAGAGGCTGGCGCCGACGCTGCGGCCGCTGCCGTCGCCAAGCTGCACCTCGACGAAGTCACCGGCGAGATGATTTCCAAGTCGGAGCTCAAGAAGCGCCAGAAGAACCGCGAGCGCGACGCTGCCAAGAAGGAAAAGGCCGAAAAGTCTGGCGCACCCGCCCCCGCTGGCAAGAAGGCCGCCGCCAACGCCGAGGCCAATGAAAAGGATCTTACCCCCAACCGGGTACGCACGATGCAGCCGAGCAGGAAAGAATAAGAACGCTAATCAACTCCCCAGTACTTTGAAATCCGCTCAAGAACCGTCAACGAGCTCCACGAGCAGGGCAAGGCCTACCCCTACAAGGTTTGTCCACCAAACACGACGACACAAATCGGCCGCTAACTTCCGCCCAGTTTGAAGTCACCTACGACATTCGCAACTTTGAAAAGGAATTCTCTCACCTCAAGAATGGCGAGATGGACAAGACCAAGCCCCTCGCCCTCGCTGGCAGAATATACGTCCGCCGCGCCGCCGGCAGCAAGCTCTTCTTCTACGACCTCCGCTCCAACGTACGTACACGCGACACCAGACACAGACACAGGATGACTGACTTCTTCACAGGGCACCAGACTGCAGGTCCTCGCTCAGGCCGATCACATTGCCGAAAACGTCCCCAGCTTCGAGGACCAGCACGTCAACCTTCGCCGAGGTGACATTGTCGGTACGTCCATCTAGTCCTGTCTGTCTACCATGACCCGCTGACCTTTTAGGTATCCGTGGCTACCCTACCCGTACCAACCCCAAGACCAAGCAGGGCCAGGGTGAATTCTCCGGTGAGCTGTCCATTGCCGCCGGCGAAGTCATTCTCCTGTCTCCTTGCCTGCACCAGGTATGCCCCCACCGCCAAAACAAAAGACAACACCTCTGACCATGTAGATCCCCGATGACCACTATGGTTTCAAGAACTCGGAGCAGCGCTTCCGCCAGCGTTACCTCGATCTCATGATGAACGACAAGGCCCGCCAGGTCCTCATCACCCGCGCCAAGGTCGACACCTATATCCGCCGCTGGTTCGACGACCGCGAGTTCGTCTCCGTCCAGACCCCCATGCTCAACACCATTGCCGGTGGTGCCACCGCCAAGCCCTTCATCACTCACCACAACGATCTCAACATGGACATGTTTCTGCGCATCGCCCCCGAGCTCTATCTCAAGATGCTCGTCGTCGGTGGCATTGACCGCGTCTACGAGATGGGACGCCAGTTCCGCAACGAGAGCATGGATCTCACCCACAACCCTGGTAAGACGAGCTGCCCTACACGCTACACGCACACCGGCAACGTGGAGAGAAACTGCTAACCTGTTGACATTGCAGAATTCACTACTCTGGAATTTTACATGGCCTATGCCGACGTCTACGATCTCATGAAGATGACGGAAGAGCTCGTCTCCGGCCTCGTCAAGCACATCCACGGCGCCTACGTCACCACCTACCACAACTCCAAGGGCGAAGAGCTCACCATCAACTGGGAGGCTCCTTGGCGCAGAATTGACATGATTCCCGGCCTCGAGGAGGCTACCGGCGAAACGTTCCCCACCGGCGATGTCCTCCACACGGCCGAGACGGGCGAGTTCCTCAAGAAGGTCCTCAAGAAGACGGGTGTCGAGTGCAATGCTCCTCTGACCAATGCCCGCATGCTCGATGCTCTCTGCGGCGAGTACCTCGAGTCCCAATGCGTACGCAACTTGAACCCGCTTATTGTTTCATCGCTAACACCCACACAGATCAGCCCTACCTTCATCTTTGGCCACCCCAAGATGATGTCTCCTCTTGCCAAGAGCCATCGCTCCATTCCTGGTCTCTGCGAGCGTTTCGAGTGCTTTGTCGCCACCAAGGAGATTTGCAATGCGTACGTAAAGTCTTGCCGTAGTATTGACAAGTCTGAGTACTAACTTGTGTTTTCTTCTTTTTTTTTTTTAGTTACACCGAGTTGAACGTTGCTACCGAGCAGCGCCTCCGTTTCGAGGAGCAGGCCAACCAAAAGGCCCAGGGCGACGACGAGGCCCAGATGATTGACGAGACCTTTTGCAAGGCCCTCGAGTACGGTCTGCCTCCCACCGGTGGTTGGGGCATGGGCATTGACCGCATGATGATGTTTTTGACCGACAACTCTAGCATTAGAGAGGTTCTGGCTTTTCCCACCATGAAGCCCGAGTAGATGCACTTTTTTTCTTTTTTTATGTGTGATGAGACTAGAAGCCAATAGAGAAATTTGGCCAAATAAGATGAAATATAAAGTTAAAAGTCGAGTCTATTTCTTCATGTTAGGATGTGACAGAAACAATTATATTTAATAACGAAAGTTGAAAAGAATATAATTTTCAAAAATACGCCAAATTTATGTCTATTCTTTCATGTAGAGAAACAACGTTAAAATTCCAATTTTAAGTACGCCCAAACGCCATTCCCGTCATGTCTGTTTTGTCATCATGCCGCCGCGTAAGTTTGTGCTTAGAATGCAATGCGACGCTTGCGCCCCGTGTATTTGGACGTCGCCTTGACCACCTTGCCCTTGCGCTCCATCTGCTCCTTCTTCTTGACGATCCACGCCTTGCTGCCCTTTTTCATCTCCCCCCTCTTGTTGACGGCCGCAAACTTTCTCCGCGCGTCCTGCACGTCCACATTGTCCATGCCCTCGACGACGCCGGTGATGTCGCCGCCGCCGCCCTCGCCGCCCGCCGTGCCCACCGTCAGCACCAGGTACAGCTTGACATTCTTCGTGCCCGGGTCGTCCTCGAGAAGACCCGCGCCAAACCCGGCTTTCACGGCGGCCTGGGTAATCATGTTCTTCTGGACGTCATTCTTTGGATAAAACTGGCACACGGCGCGCCCGCCCCTGCGTAGAGAAGCGTAGAGGCCGTTGAAGAAGCGGGTGAGACGGCCGGCGGGGGAGGTGTCGCTCGTCTCGGCGCTGCAGAGCCACTGGATGGCGGAGATGGAGACGGCGGCGTCAAAGGAGCCCGCGCGAAAGGGCACGCCCTGGCCAATGTCGGCGAGGAGGAGGTCGCCCTCGACGTCGCGCTGGAGGGCGACGTCGAGCATGGAGGGGGACACGTCCATGCCGATCCAGGTGTGGGGGCCGCCCTCCTCGGGGCTCACGGCGGAGAGGATCTCGCCGGACAGGCCGCTGCCGCAGCCGACGTCGAGGATGAGGGAGGGGGACTTGAGGTCGAGGAGCTCGAGGGCGCGGCGGGTCATGGAGGCCTGGATGGTCTGGATGCGGGACGAGGTGGTGTACTTGCGGGCCTCAATGTCGTCGTAGTGGACGTCGGCCGCGCTGCAGAGTTTTAGCTGGGACGATTCATCGGGAAGGGAAGGATGAGGGTTCAACGTACAGGGTATCCTCGGGACGAGACATGGTGGCGGCTGTGGAATATACTCTTTGGGTCGGAAAAGTAAATTCTAGGTGCCTTTGCCGAAATTATCGCAGGACAGAGAATTAATTGTCGTGATGGCTTCAACGTCGAGTCGGTGTCGTCTCCAAAGTTCCCCCCCACTAAACTTTTTTGCGTGCATGGCGCTTATCGATAAGCCTCCCTCCCTCGTGTTTGGTGGCGTGTCTTGATCGCCATCCATCGTCATCCCTGAATCGAAGCTACGACACCTATTTTTGGCTCCCACATCATCATTGAAAATCTGCCGTCGCAAATAAACGAAGTTCCTTTACCACGAATATCCATTCTTTGGATCATGCCATACACTCGTTGAATAAATTTCTCTCTAGGCATATCTGACTTGCAACCAACTGCTTCTACTCTACTTCATCTACCCCAAATCACGACTATTCAAACTAAACATGTGGATTCTTCCCCTGATCGGCTATGCCGGCGCCGTTGTCGGCTTCGGTTTCCTGACGCTCGCCATCGCCTCGGGCCTGTACTACCTCTCGGAGCTCGTCGAGGAGCACACCGTCATCGCCAAGCGCCTCCTGACGCGCACCATCTACACCATCATCGGCCTGCAGGCGACGCTCTGGCTGGTGGACGGGTTTCCGTTTTGGGCGACGCTTCTGGGAATCGTGTCGCATGTCGTCTACCTGGGCAACATGCGCCGCTTCCCTTTTGTGAAGTTGTCGGATCCCTTGTTTCTGCTGTCCTGTGGTATGACCCTCATCTCCCGCCAGCCCTGCTATCCCCATGTGCAACGAAATCTAACGTCCTTTTTTTTTTTCAGGTCTCGTCCTCACTCACCACTACGTCTGGTTTCGCCACTTCTCCGACGCCCAGGCCTCGTACCACCGCGCCTCGTACTACGACGACGTCGAGGTCCCCAGCTTCACCATGGTCGCGTCGTACTTTGGCCTCTGCGTGTGGCTCGTCCCCTTTGCGCTCTTTGTCAGCCTCTCCGCGGGCGACAACGTGCTGCCGACCATGGGCAACGAGCCGACGGATGGAAGCAGCAGCGGTGGTGCGTTTGGGGGGAAGCCGAACAAGCCGCAGGGCATGATCAAGGCGCTGGTGGACTGGGCGCGCGGGACGATTGGTGAGCTCGCCGGGGCGCGCAAAGACAATCGCTTCTAGGATGATTCATTTGGTCAAGAAAAAGCAAGAAGGAATAAATCATTCACCTGTGATATCCGGCGGTCTGCGTGGGGACCACCCAGCGGCTGCTCTTGGCATTGTACTCTTCATTCGTCCATGTTCCAATGAGGTCATCCTTGTTGGCAACGATGGATGATGTATCGAAATCCGCGCAGGACGCATCTTACTTAATGATAATGAAAATATATAAAGATGTTTATGTCGGGCTGTTATTCCCTTGTGATGTTCCTATTATTAGCTAGCGTCGAGTGCGAAGACGGCGCCGTCCAATCTGAAGCCTCACAGCTTCTATTTTTAGTTTTCCAAATATTAAAGAATTGCGCAGTAACGCTCATAATATGCCTTGGTAGTGTAGACGTAACCAGCAGCATTACCGCACTCACGATTCAGTTCTGAATGGTCAAGATAAAGTGCGACATGTCGGCTCGGACTTTTGCTCCACAATCGACTCGAGTCCAGAGTCCGAGATCTGACCCACTCGACGCCCGTTGGGCAAGGCTGACGACAACGAGCAGCCAGGGGAAATTCAGTCTTGTTTTGGGGACCAAGAAAGAAGCTAACTCGGAGGGTAACTATTTGCAGTACGACTTGTTCTGCTTGAAATAAAGTCCGAACATTGCAATGTCCAATGATCAGATACAGGATGCGACAGCCGCGCCGCGTCAGCTAGTACCTGACGCGAATAGGGTTGACGAGGCTGATTATAACAAAATGAAGAGTAACCTGGATACAGCACAGCGAACTGGGCTGTAGAGGCTTGTTTACCTTGATCCGATCTTGGCGGGATCGGACTCTGCACTGCCGCCGCACAACGTGTCGGACTCGTGGCCATGGCAGGACATACGGAAGGGCTACTTTTATTATTTGCAACTCCCATACTATTTAGTCTCACACAATCCATTTGCTTTTTATTCAACACAACATTGATACTCATTCCATCCAACCTACTTACCAACAGCTGACGAAATGCACTCCATTCTCCACATCCTCGCCCTCGCCCTCGCGACTGTCGCCACATCAATGCCCATTGATGCAAGCACAACTACGACTCAAAATACACAACAATCTTTGGATCTGAACGCTCAAAGTGTATTGACTCTCGTTCGGCGCTCCTGTGCCCCAGACGCAAATGGCGTTATGCCCCCAGACTGCTCACAGGCCAACTCTGTCCTGCGCGCCATCTTTGCGATTTCCTGTTTATTTATTTTTCTGATCCTGATTCACGTTTGGCAAGCGGCTAAATTTAACAAAATTCGTAAGCAAATCTTGTCACCTCACTGAAACGTGCAAAGGGTAATGGCTGACTTGTCCATGACACCAGATTCGGTGCTTGGCGCATATGTCGCCGACGACATGGTCGAACCTCTCGATACCAATATTCCATACATTAAACTGCCAGAGCCTGATTCTCCTTGAAATTACGTCTGCCCTTACCTTGACTTTTACTTTTGCACGAAAATCAATCGGAAACATGACGGTAATGTTGCCTGGGCAGGCTGCACTAAGAGGCGCAACGCCACATAACCCTTACGCCCAAGCATAACGCTTAACGCTCACCATGACGGATCATCACACGCGCGCCAGCATGTATAAATATGTCGGTATATCCTGCAATCTAGACGGATTTAAATCATCAGCATCAAGTACAATCACATTACAGCTACTGCATCTACACTTTTACAAACAATAAAGAAACAAACCACCACTACCACCACACACAAAACAACTTGCATCATGCCTGCCACCATCATCGCCCGCACTTCCACTGCTGCCGCCGCCCGCGCTGCCAACTTTTGCACCTCATCACGCATGCTCAAGCCTGCCGCTGACAGCATCCAAATGGGCGCTTCGACTGCCTCTGCGTCGAATGCGAGCGGCACCTCCTGGGCGTGGCGCAATCTTTCCCCCAAGACCCGCCAGTACATCAAGGTCTTTGCGGCGACGAGCGCTGTTACCGATGCTGTTATCTTGTACGAATATCCCGAGTTTTTCGGTCTGAAGAAGGCTTCCGAGTAAAGACGGCGAAACAAGGTTGGGGGTGATGATGGAGTTTGGAATTTAGACAAGGTTGCTACCGGGTAGGGGAATGTTTTGTACTTAGATGGTTACTATTTGTTTTGTTTGGAACATCATTTGATTAAACTACAGTTTGCTATGCATTTCTTGTTCATTACTCGCAGTTGAAATTGATAATTTTTTATGAGAGTTATACTATGTACATCTATAATATCGATTGCTCATGCCAAACGCGTCGCATCCACGTCTACCTCTGAATGGTGCCCAGCTAATCACACACCCAGTCTTGAATCGCACATTTTAAACCTCTTCTCGCCCAAAACGGCTACCCTCCGAATCGGTATGATTCTCACTGCTACTCGCATGATGCCCGGCACTCTCATCATCGCTCGACGCCACCGGTGGACTCAGCACCTTGGGCTCATGCTCCGCCGCGGCCGGCTTCTTCATACCAGTGGGCGAGAATTTGCTGCGGGCGCGGAGCTGCGCGCCGTACTTGTAAAAGAGAAACGGAATGACAGAGAGCAAGACGCCCACGCCGGCAATGAGCGAGCCGCCACCGCCGACACCCATGGCAGAGAACATCTGGCGCGTGAACAATGGCGCGGCGGCACCGCCGATTGATCGAATGACCGTGTTGACGGCAATGGCCGATGCCGCAAACATGAGGTAGACATCGACGAGGTAGTTGAAGTAGGCGACAAAAATCAGCAGCATGCTGCCGGATAAAACTCCTCCGCCAATGGTAGGGACGATCCAGTGCACAGAACTATTATGGAATGTTAGACGGAAGCGTAAAATCAGGCCGAGGCCATACTAAGGGCATATAAGAAAACTTACGTGTACTCGCCAGACCAGGCGAGCCAGAACATGCCGATAAAGAAGCCGATGCCTCCCACCATGGCAATGGGAAGACGTGACTCGGGGGTTATGTCCTCAATCTTGAGCTTGCCACTGTTGAGCTTGCGCTGTCTAATGTGCGCATCGATGCCAACCAACAGCCCGCCAACCGAAGCGCCCACGGCCGTGCCCAGAAGCGGCAGCTCGCCGACGCCCGCGTTCCACCCGCGCATCTGCCGAAACACAATGGGATAAATGGTAAAGAGCATGTACAGGAGCATGTACACGACGGCCATGTAAATGGCGCACAGCATCGAGATGATGTCAAAGAGAATAATAAACGGACGGGTCAGGGCCACCTTGTACGCCGCCAGGAGTGTGCGGTCCGAGTCTTCAACACGCGCCTTGACGTCGTGCCCGTGCTGCCGCGCGCGCCGCGCCTTGTGCATGAGGACAATGGGCGGGTACGTCTCCGGGATGGTAAAGACGAGAATCATGGTGAAGCCCGCCAGCCAGATGAGGAACCACATGGCCCACCGCCAACCCTCGTCGCCCTTTGTGAGCTGCAGGAAGCCCGCGATGACGGGGCTCACGGCGGGGCCGATCCAGACCATGGTCGCGAAGCACGCAAACGCCGTGGACCGGTGGACGGGGTCCCAAATGTCCACCAGCACGCCGGGCGCGTTGCTGAGGGGCGCCGAGGCAAAGACGCCCGAGAGGAAGCGGCCCACGAGCAGGGAGCCAAAGTTGGGCGGCCACGCGGTGAGGAAGAGAAAGGCCGTGTACACAGCGAAAGTGATGATGAAGATCCAGCGGCGGCCGTAGAACTCGCTGAGCGGCGCAAACATGAGAGGACCGGAGCAGTAGCCGAGCAGGAAGAGGGTGACGGTCAGGGAGGACACCTCGCTGGAGACGTGAAAGTGCTTGTTGAGCGACTCCGAGACGGCGCTGGGGGCGGACGAGGCCATGGTGGCGTTGAGGACGAGCAGGCACGAGACCATGGATATGACGAACCGTCGCGGTATCGACCAGTTCATGGGGTTCTCGGGGTCGTTGGGCGCAAAGGCGATGTAGCCATCGTCGTCGAGGAACGGAGGCTCCGTGTGGTCAATGTTCTTGGTCCGGATCGGCTTGTTGGCCGCAGACGACAGCACTCTGTTAATGGTATCCATGATTACAGTGTCGAGGACCTGGGGACTGCAGTCCACGGAGAATGCTAAACAGATTAAAAACAGTAAATAGAAAATAGTAAATTAATATCGAAAAGGTATCGGTGGCAGCAGACTGTCTTGCTGCCCGTGCTGATCATGTCTCAACCTTGTACCTCTACAAAGAAAACTGGTGAATGAAACAATAGGGGAGCGAGCATTCATATGTATACATTCCAGGCATGCTGCATGGATCAGACATAACGTAGGTTCGGACATAAATCCTTAAACACGGCTCCATGTGTGAGTGGGTAGCCAGCACGACGTTGTTGGTGCTGGGGCCGCTGTCGTCACTTTCCACTGTTTTGATTTCTAAAACAGTCATACTGTTAAATTGAGGGCCGTTTCCCGCGGAGCATTTCGACGTTTCAGTTAACCATGGTGCAAGTCCACTTGTGGCGCCTCAAGCACTCGCCACCATCTCGATACTGTAGGAATGATGACTCGAGAGAGCTGTTGATGAATCCATTGTCTTGGCTTCCCCATGATTGCCACGAGATTCATTCAACGCGAACCCTTTCGCCGGGAGATACAGCGTTGGATGTCTTGATCTTCTATTCACACTGAATCCTCTGCATCGGCTGCCCCCCATTTGGCCGTAATTTCCAGAGTCCTTTGAAATTCAGTGTTGCAAGGTCCGCGGACTTTGTCCACTTGTGGCTTTGGGAGCAGACAAACCCCAGTCTTTTTTTCTGTCGTATACAAGGCTGAAGACCCGAAGCGCCCGATTTGAGTCCGAAAGGCCGTCATCTCTCACAGCCTCACCGCATGCGACGGTTTGGTTGGGGCGGAAGGTGCGGGCAAGAACATTGGAAATCATCGAGTCCAAAAATCTATAATTACGAATCTCGTTGGTTTTATGTGCTAGATCCGCGTGTTGGCCTGGGATTACATGGATTTGTAAAACAGGCGCGATTAGGACGATGGATGGTAGCGTCCGTGACTCCCGATGGTGGCTGATATGGGAAGAATTCACGGCGCTAAAAACGCTATTACTTCCGTGAGGATGGGCATGACGGGACAGCACCCACCGACTCCGTCCCCGTCCCCGTCCCCGTCCCTGTACCTCCTTCCGGGGAGCCTTGCAAAGGGCTACTTGCACATGGCCAGGCGAATCCATACATCTTATTTGATCTTGCAGGCTGCAGCTAGTGGCTTACTCGTCATTCCTTGTATTCCGCGGGCCGGCCAACTCGGCCGACTATCTACGAGCCATCAATGGACAGAATAAGGATGCAGAACGTGTCGCCCACGGTAAACACGATTGGCCATGAGACATCCTGGAGTTTTGGAAGAAATTAGGCCAGAAAATGACAGTACAGCAGTACTTCGATTGGCGACAACTGCCCATTGGTGACAGCTTGAAAGTCACAAGTGTCAGAATATTCGGCTTCCATGGCCCCTTCTTCCTATTACAATCTCACACGAGCACCAAGCCGAGCCACTTTTAGTTCCACGCGTGATGCTTATTTCAAATACTGGTCGGGAATCGGTTCGGGCTTTTCGGACGTAGGTGACAACATTTGAGCGCGACATCCGGGCTTAGTCAGTGCTTGCATGTGGCCATGGCGTGCTTTGCGCTCCTATATCATCTTCGCCTGGCCGCTTCCAAAATCAAAAAGAATTCAAAGCTTCGCCATGGTTTTACCGGCTGTTGGATACCTCTGGGAAATGGCGAAAGCCATCCCGGCAATAACGCTGCTATGGTTGCCTAATCGGGACTGGACGCCGGGTCGCTTACCCGGTTCATCATAGACCTCGCCGCTCGCCGGAGCTTTGTCCCGTAGCTTTCCCCGCGTTGCCTAGTTGAAACTGTAAACCACCTCTGGGGAGTGAAACTTGAACCTTTGTATTAAAACTCAATTGTGTTGATAATTTTGACAAACGATGGCGTTTTCCAAGCTTGCATTGCTCGCCGGCGCGGCAGGCGTCTCGGCTCTTGTCGCCCAGAACCCAACCACCTCGGTCGGAACTGTTGACCTCGCCTCGGAATGCCGTCTTCCTCCTGCCATTGACCCTTCCAAGGACGGCCTACCGCACAGCTCCAAACTCTGGGGCGGTAAGGCGGCGCTGAAGAAGCAGATCAAGCGTCATCAGGCCATTGTCCGTGTCCCATCCATCTGCTACGACGACCTCGGCAAGATTGGCGAGGACAAGCGCTGGGAGCCGTTTGGCAAGCTGCACAAGGTGATTGAGAAGACATATCCAACAATGTAAGGTCTTGACCCAATTGGAATTAAGTTTATCTGGATTGCATCTGATTGTTTTGTTCCAGCTACAAGAGAGCCAAGGTTGAGAAAATCAACACCTACGGCCTTCTCTACACCATTCAGGGAAGCGATGCATCGCTCAAGCCCACTCTCCTCATGGCTCATGAGGATGTCGTCCCTGTTGCTGATGAATCCACCTGGACTTACCCTCCATTCGATGCTCACTACGATGGCCAGTACCTATGGGGTCGCGGCGCCAGCGACGACAAGAACAGCTTGACAGCCATCATGTCGACGCTCGAGACCATGCTCGGCGACATCAACTGGCACCCCCGCCGCACCGTCCTCGTGGCCTTTGGCTTCGACGAGGAGTGCTCCGGCTACCGGGGCGCGCAAAAGATTGCCAACGAACTGACCAAGCGTTACGGCGACGATGGGCTCGCCGTCATCCTCGACGAGGGCGGCGCGGGCCTCCAGGCCATTGGCGACGTCAAGTACGTCCTGCCCAGCATCACCGAAAAGGGCCACGTCGACGTCTGGTTCGAGCTCAGCGTCATTGGCGGCCACAGCTCCATCCCCTTCCCCCACACCGGCATCGGCATCATCTCCGAGATTGTCCAGCGGCTTGAGGCCCAGCCCTACGCGCCCGTGCTCACAAAGGAGAACCCCGTCTACGCGCACATGGCCTGCCTGGCCCGCTACTCGCCCGACGAGAGCCCCGAGATCACGCAGCGCGTCCGCGACGGCGACGTGCAGGGCATCGCCGAGGTCCTGGACGGCATGGGCCTGGCGCAGTCGTACCTGGTGCGCACATCGCAGGCCGTTGACTTTATCAGCGGCGGCCAAAAGATCAATGCCATGCCGGAGAAGACCACGCTCGGCGTCAACTACCGCGTGACGCTCGACGACGGCATCCCAAAGGTCCTGCACAACATTGTCCAGTACATCCAGCCCGTCCTGGACAAGTACAACATTTCCCTCTCGGCGTTTGAGGGCGACGACAACTATGCTGCCTACGCGGCTGCTGCCAAGGCTGGTCCTAGCAGCAGCAGCAAGACGAGCGACAAGGTGAATGCCAAGTACGAGGTCGACTGGCAGGGCAAGCTCACCATCAAGACGGCCGAGGTCAGCCAGCCTGCCCCCGTGTCGTCCATGCATGGAAAAGTCTGGGAGACCTTTTCTGGCACTGCTCAGTACACCTTTGCCTTTGATGGCACCGTTGTCCCCGTCGGCGAGACCATGACTGGTAACACAGACACCCGCCACTACCAGAGTGAGTTCCCCGAGAGTCGTTTAACTTTGATGTGCCTTTCCGCTTGGTCATTTCATTTTTTTTTACTAATAGCTTCTAACTCTTTTAGATCTTACCCCCAATATTTACCGCTTCACGCCCAACACTCCAGGCTCAGCCAGCAACATTCACACTATTGATGAACGCGTTGACATGCACCAGCACATGGACATGCTTGCCTTTTATTACAACTTTATTCGCAACTTTGATGCAGCTGAGCTTGAGGGCGAAGCAAAGAATGTGCTCAACGAGGAACTATAAATCCGCCACCCTCGACGCAAAAGGAGGCATCTGCCAAGGATTCGCATCTATCCCAGGAAGCCGCTGCTCTCCAGTACTGCTTGCTCTGCATAAAAAGTTTACTCCCTGTCGCCTGTATACAATGACGCGAGATCTCACCCGCGATTTGGGTTCCATAGATAAACATGGAAATAAACTCAATTTACTAAACTAAAATGATACCAGACAATTCCGGGGATCATCTGCTTTTGGTCACCGAGCCGGACAGAGACAGCCAATTGTAATCGCTAGACCCATGAACGTAATAGATTAGTATACGAAAAGTGGCTTGTAAATACGAGAAAATACTACCTTCCAAGAGCTGGGCTGAGAAAAAAAGCAAGGCTTAGCGGACAACAAGCAGGGCTGCACGTGGCGTCGGACCATTCATCTCGGCAGAGGAGCGCCATCGTGACTGACTTATAAGGGATCGTCGCCAGATCTTGCGCCGCCAAGAAAAGTTTCCTCGAACCGTACGCAAGTAATTGTCAAAAAAAGCTTACTATGAACATGAAGTTCATCACCTCATTAACCCTCTCTCTTCTCGCCACGGGCGTGGCCGCGACCAAGACGTCATGCCCGAAGCCCTGTCCGAAGCCCTGCCCAGCCGGCTACGTCGCGGGCCAGAAGTGGTGCGCAAAGGACGGCGGCCCCAGCGACATACTCATCTGCACCGCGGCCAAGACCACCGTCGCCATTGAGAACTGCCCCGGAAAGTGCACCACCATTGGCGACGACGTCCAGTGCCTCTACCGCGGCCTCAACGACAAGTGCGACAATCCGGGGACGTCGTACCCCTACTGGTGCGAAAAGGACGGCGGCCCCAGCGGCATCAAGGCGTGCATGCCGGACGGCAGCTTCCCCGTCGTCAGCGAGTGCACGGGCGTCTGCATCAGCAACGGCGGCCATGCCATTTGCCTTCCGGGGGGTTGGAACGATCCTTGCCCCGCCGGGACTTATGCTGGTCCTCGGTACTGTGATAATGAAGGCGGTCCTAGCCTGGTCCGCTACTGCACGGACAATAATAAGTTTCTGGTCGAGTACAACTGTACCGGCATTTGCGATAGTCGCCATGGAAGCGCTGTGTGCTACCAGCCATTGTACTAGGCGGCTAGGAGCTTGAAAAAATGCTGCTTTTATTTGGCGTTGCGATTAGCGAGGACATGCGAGTCTGCATTTTGGTGTATTTTGAAAGATACATGGGTTAATATCACCAATAACAAGTGCAATTTGGTCTTTATTTTGATTTAATGTAATAGCGTCCTAGACCCTTAATGTTAGCAAAGACAATTAATTACAGAGACAAAATTTCAGTGTTGAGAATGTCCGTAATTGATTTCTACGCCCGACGCTAGCTTTCTAAATAGAATTTAGATCTCTTAGTCTACCGATTGACCAGCTGAGGGGTGCCTGGTGTGGCTCAAAAAGAGCCAAGCACTCATAACTTTAATGACCAAGTCCTCACGGCCGCCCGGTGCAACCACGCAGAGCCAAAACGCGCGTCTGTTGAATTTAGCATATCCCAACGGATAGCCAGCCGTGTCGAACACCGTAATGGAGCGCCCAGTTGGGGGCGTCACAATAACATCAATGTCGTACCGCTTGAGCGCGTCGTCAACCAGCCATTTGTTGTGCTGATAAAGCAGCTCGCGACTGCGCTCGTATTCGCCATCCGAGATTCTTTTATCAGCCAAACCCACAAGAGCAGATTGCGATGGACACTCTATCGATTTTGTCAGCAGCAGCGCACTACATCACTTTTGTTTTCTCTCTTACGAACCAGGAGGCATGGCACGGTCCGCGTGGGCCGTGTTCCATTCGACTAGTTCGACGACTGTGTGTGGACAGGCACTTCGATGAGACCATTGGTAATATGCTGAAAGCCCATGTTGAAGTCGCGCCCTATTTACAAATGGGTCAGTGAGCTATCTGTTCCAACCACCTTTGCTAGTGCGGACGTACATGTTGTAGACACGAACATGTCACCATGTCACCATCTTCGGTGCTGAAGCGTCGCAGCTGAATTTTGCGATGCACAGTGGCGGCAGCAACCATTTCAGTGAGCTAGTAACAGACTAGTGAATTAAATGGCTGATTGCCTGCGCGTGTATTTCCTACAGCCTCATCATTATAGTCCTTGTTTGGCCGAACCGCTCCTGTGCATATATACAATTGCAAGTAGACTCCAATTGGCATGCGTGCCTGTAAAAATAATATCGCAATATTTCGTTGCTATGGATCCTAAAGGTACACTATCTTCCTATCTTGGACTTCTGCTTGGGAGGAACCAGTCGGCCTTGGTAGGATCAGGACACGAATTTCCAGAGACTTTCGGGGCCTTGTAGTTCATTGTGTGACAGCATGTTTAAAATTAACTTGTAAATTTACTGAAGCCGGGTCGCAGAGCGTGCCTATCATTGCCATCTTCGAAGGACAGCCTCAGAGTTTGTTCTTCGACTCCCGACAATTTGATCGAGTGCGGACGCCAGCTAAAACAGAGGACTGGCAACCAAATCCCCCCCTCAGGCTTTCAGTGCACCTAAGAAACTGATCCCCCAGCTAAAGCATTGCTTTAGCTAATAATTCACTAAGCTTTCTTGCCTATGAGACATGTTAGTACTACTCACAAATGCAATAAACAAAAACTAACCTGAACGCCAACCATGGTAAAATGATTACCATCCATCACCTCGCAGCTAATTGCCGTTGTGGAAATCAAAGCATCCCATCCATTGAACTGAAAGTCATTCCGACTTTCGAGTAGCCATTCCATAACCTCGGGGTCACCTGGCTCCCTTGTCGGTCGCTTCCCGCCAGTCATGGCAGTTATCCCATCACGAGCCCATATCAAGGTAGATACTGGTTCCTGACCCGAGGAGAATGGTGCTGGCATATAGTCGTTGAGATTACGCACTGTCGCTTCAAAATGCGGAACAACCCAATCAGGGACTTTGACACCATCGCCACGTCCTAGGAGCCCAACAATGTCGAGAAAGGAAAACATCTTGGAGGGCATCGGGCAAAGTCCAACTGGGCAGGGGGAGTCAATGAGAATAAGGCGGCAGACTTTGCTTCCTGTATTCTGTAGCTGCTGTGCCGCCTCGTAGGCAAGAATCCCTCCAGCTGACCAGCCTCCAAGACGATATGGACCATTCGGCTGGCGGCGGTAGATCTCTTCAAGATAGGCTTTTATTACCGACTGAATACCACCTTGCCACCTTGCTGGATTTTTCATATAAGGGCAGTTGAGCGCGAACACAGCAACATCGGCGGCGGGTAAAAATATTGATGCGTACGAGGTAGCAGAACCAGACCCATCCGGGAAGAGAAAAAGATATTTCGTAGCTAGTTGTAAGTTTCCAGACACAAGATATGAGGACGCATTTGGGGTCACGAGGCCGTTGGAAGGAATATTTTTATAACCATTATTTCCACTAGACCGTAGATCATTCAAATACGAATGTTCAACATCGCTGTCCATGGAATGCTTCGAGGAGGCAGTATCCAAAGTGTCAAGTGTTTGTTTTGCTGTTTCAGTAGAAAGTTGAGCTTCGCAGTAGGCTCGTAGATCACCAATCGTCTCATTTTCGAAGAAGAAGCTTGGACGGAGGTCGATGGATAATTCTTCACGAACTTTTGCGAGGATCTCCAACGTCAGTAATGAGTCAATGCCTAAAGAATATAAGCTGCAGTTGTCCTCTAGGTCACCGAGGTCAATTCCAAATTCGGTAGCAATAACCGAGAGAATCGTGTCAATGACGTGCAACTTATGATCAAGCCCTGCATTTGATTCTGTCGCTACCTTTGAAGCCTGCGAGTTAATGCGATGGGCGGTGTTGCTTGAGCTCTGAAATCGCTGCAAGGTCAATTCTGATTCCCCTTCTGCTCGGACAGCATGTACCCCATTCTGTGGCAAAAGAGTATTGATCAAAAGGCGTGGTAAACGTTGGAATTTGATTCCCTCGACGACGCCGATAACAGTTTTCCCTATGAAAATCCACACATCGCCTTCCATAAACCCTTCACTGACTTCTTGCATTCTCGCGTATGTGCGATAAGTAGTTCCTGCTCGTAGCTCTCTGACAAGTCTTATAGACTCCCAACCGTGCGAGATGAAGACAAAACTTTTGTCGATTGTATCACTAATATGGAGAATCGCTCCTGTTAAATGGCATAGACTGTCGACCCATGTCGGCGGGACCTGGTAGACAAAGCCGTCCTCTGTCGGGCCAAGCACAACTTTTGCTGATGCCTCAAGTAAGTCACTATGGAGCACCATTTCTTGAATGCCTTGGTAAGCCGAATCGTAATCCACAAAGGAGCCAAATTTTCTGTAGACTAGTTCACGTGGTAAGCGGTGGGCTTTGCCTGCACCGGCAGCGGCTTCCAGAGCGTCTAGTTGCTGATCCACAAAGTATGATGTCCGCCTCCATTTTGTCTTCCATGTATTCAGCTCTTCAAAGTGGATCTCGCACTTTGCATGATCTGTCTGTTTTGATCGACTAGTTTTATCCACAGTATAGAAATGCACGGTAACTGATTGCATCGTGGCCTGGGCCGATGTTATAAACATGCGGTTGTGCTTCTCGTTGAGAAGAAATGGCTTCAAAACTTGCATGTTAACAACATCCATGACCGGTATTGCCTTGTCGACACAGAGTTGTTGGAAAAGATGACTAGCCACGGTAAGCGCCATATCCACATAGAGCGATGAAGGACATAATGCAACACCGTTAACGCGATGGCCAGCCACAACTCGGGTCACAGACGGCTCGGCGAAGTCAGTTTCCGCCCTAAGCGACGCATGTCCACTTTCAGTTTTTAATTCAAGAATTCGGTGTATAGAAAAGCTTCTGGCATCTTGCGAGGCTGAATTATGGCTTTCGTGGTGGCATCCTTTACCCTTGGTCAGAGCCCAGTTATTCTCGTGGTTAATCCAGAAATTCTTCAAATCCCATCCATACGAGGGTAGCTGAACCAATTCACATCTTTTCCCGAATTCGGCATGGTACTGCTCCCAGTTTATATTTTGACCTGCATCGTGCAGGTTGCATAAACTTGATGACATAGTTTGCAGTGAATCTTGGTTTCGATGGAGGGATATGGCAACTGAAGCCGCGTTACCAAGCGTCTGCCACACCAAATAATTGCATGCCGGATGAGGACCAATTCAAGCCACGTGGTGTTTTCGGTCCACTGGCCTTCTTTCAGCACAGTCGATAAAACGCCGTAAAAGTCCACCTTGCTCCGCATCTGCTGGCCTAGATATTCTGCATTGAATGTGGCAGAGCCAGATTCTACCACAGTGCCCAGAAGAGGCGACACAACAGGTATTTTGGAAGTGTTGAAAACGATGCCGTCAGCAGCCCGTAGAAAGGATGTTAAGATCTCATCTACTTGAGCCGTGTGGAAAGCGTGAGCGACTTTAAGGCTGGTGTAAGTAATACCTTCAGCATGCAGTGCGTGGCCAAGATTCGTCAACTCTTGAACGGGACCTCCAACCACCGTTTTTGTGGCCGAGTTCACGCAGGCTATTTCGATAGTCGTACCAGTGAGTCGACTCTGAACAACAGTGGCTGGAGCGTTCACTGCCAGCATGCCACAGCTCGCGGAAGAGTCAAGCTCCAGAAGCAATTGACATCTACGACCAACAATATAAATCATATCGCTGACTGAAAGGACCCCTGCCATTACCAGCGCCGGATACTCGCCCAGACTGTGACCGATCACTGCCGATGGTCGAATACCCCATGAACACCAAAGGCGCGCCAGTGCAACCTGAACAGACACCTGGCCCACTTGCACAACAAGAGGAGACAGATGTGACATATCCTCTGTTGATCCTTCAATTAACTCCAAGATTGATGGAAAGCCGTGCGATTTGGAGATGGCGTTGAATTCCAGTATATCACGCTGGAAGCCTGCACAAGTCATAAAAAGACCCTTTGCAAGTGATGAATAAACTGAAGCTTGTCCAGTGAAGGTGAATATAACCTTGCCTGGCTTTTTAGCGACTGGCTTGAAGGACCGAAGCTTGGAGGCGAGAAGCATTTCTCGTGCTTCTTCAAGTTCACTGGCGGTACAGGTCATGCGGTATTCATGTGCAACTCGCCTAGAGGTCAGGGTATATGCCAGATTCGCCAGGTCGGTATCAGGATTCTTCAACATGAAAGTAGCCAGCCTCTCCATGTTTCTCTTTAGAGAGGAGGCAGTCTTGCCACTTACAGTGACAGCATAGATATTCTGCGAGTGCTCCCTCGAATGTACAGGATCAGGCTGGCACTCCATTAACAGAAGCGAAGTATTGCCTCCAGCGGCACTGAAATTGTTCAAAAAGGCTAGCCTATTTCGGCTGTCGCTTCGAGGCCAAGGCTTGGCTACAATTGGAATGTGCAGTCATGTTGAAGTAGTTGCCTTTTGTTCAAATCTTAATTCCAAATACAGTATAAGCACCAACACAGCAAGCAACCAAATAGTAGGGTTGTGCTATTGCAAGAATCCGAGTAAGAGAGCCTCGCGCGCCACTTCCTCTAATTGTGTATCTCTAGGTTGTTGCGGATGCCATTTGGGCAATAAGGGCCGCCTCGCTTGGATATTAATCAATAGGCGGAGAGTATTGCCGGGATAAATACTATCAACGTAATTAAATGTATTTATCAAAGCATCAATAGACAGTATTTTTGGCTGGGAAAGAGCACCTTCGGCATCGACCCTTCTTTCTGGTGTCGTAACTATATAGTAATATCGAAAGCTCCTAAAGATTTCACGAAGTGTACATAACTGTCGCTTCCTCGCGAGAGGAAGCGTACGAGTGAGAGGCCGGATTGGTCAGGATCGCCGGGAAGTCCCACGTTTAGTGCCGATCACGACTTATGGTGGTGAACGGCAGCTAGCATAGTTGAATCAACAAGAACAAGCATGAACCAATCGAACAAGAGGAATTCCTTCATAACAGTTGAATGACCTAACCCAACAATAACCATTCGGGCATTAAATGTCATGCAGATGGCGTCGTCACAAGATTATCACTAGAAAATACTGGATGACAAATGATGACAAATGATAGCAGAAGCAGATAATATATATAGGAAATGTTTATTAGCACTAGTGTCGGCATAAGGTAAATCTCCTCCATGGCAGTCCCGAGTAAGAGTGACTGCGAGTAGCTTGCTGATCCGTTAAGACAAATTAATAACGCTAAGCACCTGACAGCGGTTACATATAGAGTACTACTAGTAGCCAGAAAAATTACCTTATAACGCGACATAAGCAGGTTGCATTAGTTAGTGTAATTAATCCTAGGATGGTATTGGAAGAAAACTAGGAGCTGCCTACCCTGTTCTATGTTTCCGATGAAGGAGTTGAGGCTGTACAGAGTAGAGTTCCCACTCCTCACAGTCTTTTCATGGATGTGCGTGGGCCATCACCAGTTCTACAGCGGCGGAATCTTTACGTACTGAGAATTTGCCTGTTCTCTTTGCATCCTTAGGCCATAATCAAATCATTGTGATGTGTAAGGGTTCCTTGGAGTTATTTCCCGAAGAGGTACGTGTTAAAATCCCAAGCTGAGTTCCAGAGGCAAATTAAACAGAAACGTCGTAGGATATGGCACACATTTTTCTTAGTGATTACCTATAACTCATGTAGTAATTGAAGCTCTTTAACGATCAATTGTAAGCTATCTAGCAGATCGCGTAGTCACTCAGCGGCCAGTTGTCAGAAAGGCAACCCCAGAGTGGCAGCGACCTGGCGAGTGAACCTGCAGTTACAAAGCCTGCCAGTAACAAATCTGTGAGCCAGCCGGTAAGCCAGTAAGCCATCTTATAAGCTATTTTTAACATTTTCTACGGAGTAGTAGCTCAAAAGATATTTTGAATATATTTAGCTAGCTACTACTCCTATAATTTTACTAACTAGCCCGCTGGCGAGATTTCTTTTACCGTATTGACAGGCTGGCTGATGGGACTGGAGCGGTGGCTGGCTCCCTTATTGGCTTAGTGAATCACTAGATAGGGTTCGCGTGTATACACTCCGTAGCTATTGCGTATATGTGTGCGTGTCAGCGGTATTGATGGTGGGAAGTTCGTTTGAACTTTGACTGCACCTCAGAACCTGTCAAGTTAAGTAACAGAACAGTTTTCATAAACGTCTAGTGTGCCTGCTTATATTGTGTTGTATGAATACACTGCTCGCTAGGCTTTAATTCACCTGGAACAGTTCTGAACAGACACTTTGTTGAATTGAAATTGAAAATTAGGTATCGCCTAGACGTAGTGCGACTTTGACTGTGTAGATTTGTATGAGCATATATACACTGACTAGCCCTGAACAGGCCCATGGCAAAATTCTAGCCTGCAACACTAGGTCTTACGTTAGCCATAGGTACCAAAAGGCAAAAACTGTTGGAGCCTGACATCCGGGTTCAGAAATTTCCTTAAGAAGTTCTATTAGCCTAATTTTCGCTCCTCTACGAAACCGTAATCCAGGAGTCCTATTGCAGTCTCAATGATATTCGCGTGACAAAGGTCTGAGGAAACGAATTCAGTTATCAATATTCCAGGTTCTCTTTTCGATAAAACGCACCTAAACAAGGATAGAAAAACACACGAGTCAGTATTACGTTAACCATGGCCCTACTGCTATTTAACTCATACATCTATGCCATCGCTGTTTCCGGTCTGATAATATCCATCTCAACGATTCTGTGCAAATGGAGCTTGAAAGGAAACTACCCTAGATTTCAGGGGCCGCGACAGTTTCCCATCGTCGGCCGCATCCACGATCTGCCCAAGTACTCAATGTGGCTCAAGTTTAAAGAGTGGGCAGATACCTATGGGCCTATCTATGAAACATCTATGATGGGCCAGCGCTTTATTGTTATTGCTGATGAGGCCATTGCAAACGAGCTGTTTATAAAAAAGGGCAATAGTTTCTCTGGGCGCGCGCAAATTCGCGCGCTCCTTGATCATAGAGCCGGCCCTGTCTACCTTGCTCTTCAAGACCGCCATGGTATGAACATCTAGATCGATTTTCTACAATTCATATATTACTTTAACAGGCTGACTGACTTTATTATTATAGAAATCTGGAGACGTCAGAGAAAATGGGTACATGCTGCTATGGCATCTGCTAGCCAGGCCAACTTCTATGGCCTGGTTGATCGTGAAGTAAAACGCTATCTTATGACGCTGCTCGTTGACCCAGCGCATTTCCATACAAATGTACGCGAACTCATAGGGCGTATCATGGCAACTCTCTCACTAGACGATGCCACGCAGGGCACGCGCTTTGGCACCTCGGCCACTGAGACACTACGCCAAATGTCTATCCCAGGGTCTATTATCAACACTATAGCGCCGCTGTGGGACATTGCTGAGATGGTCGGCTATAACCCCTGGCGTAAATTTGAAGAGGCACGAGAGGGGAAAATGCGTAGCTGGTGGCGGGACAACTTACAGGTTGCCAAGTTACGATACAGGGCAGGCACGCTACCGAAGGAGACTTGGATGTATCGTTACCTGGCGCAAGTAGCTGCTGGTGAGGGGAGCATGGGCTATGAGAACCCAACATTGACGCAGAGTGATGAGGAGGAAGAATTTGCTTCCTGCATGCTTAATTTCCAAATCACAATTGATATAGTGACCACCACCGGGCCACTTCAATATTTTCTCATGTCAACGGGTTTACATCCAGAGTGGCAGAGAAAGATGCAGGATGAAATTGATCAAGTCTGTGGCGACCGCATGCCAGAGATTGGAGACTATGAGAGGCTGCCTACAGTGCGTGCCTGTGTCAAGGAGTCGCTGCGATGGAGATCAACGGTCCCTCTTGGTAGTTCTACGCAATGACCTGTGTTATTTTAATTGCTAACCTAATTATAGGTGTCCCACGTCGATGTGAAGAGGATGTTGAATACCAAGGCGTTACTATTAAGAAAGATGATATTGTGATAGCATGTGAATGGTAAAGTACCACTCTCCTTTCTTATCTTTACTTTTCTATCGTCTCCCATATCTCTTATATTAACATCAACCAGGGCCCTGAATAGAGTTACCAAGCAATACCCTGATCCAGAAAACTTCCGCCCTGAGCGCTGGCTTGAAGCCAGCTGGCCAACCTATATGGAGCCTCTATCGCAATATCCTAACCTTCGTGAAGGGAAAGCTATGCACACTTTCGGTTGGGGTCGTCGCGCTTGTCTCGGCCAATCTATTGCTGATTATGAATTATTTCTCACTACGGCATCTGTTGTCTGGGGTTTTAACCTGTTACTTAAGAAATCCCCCTTAACTGGTGATGATGTATCATTTGACAGCCAGGCAACTAACTCAAGCGTTATCTTGGAGTCAAAACCATTTCCAATGGATTTTACGCCACGCTCAAAAGAGCGGGCAGCCGAAATAATGCACAATTATAAGATGATCTATGCGGATTTAAGGGTTTAATGTCGAGGCGTTGCCCTGCGAGAGCTGCTATTTAATAAATTATTTTAGTGCTTTTCGCTCTATCCTATTCATCGATGGGTTAGCCACTGCATTTTGGTTGTTGGATGCATTGACGCAGTTGAAACAAGAAAATATTCTATTTGGCGTGAAATATAGTGCAAGACCGTGTCCTATGAGACTATTTGCATGGAGCAAGGCTTTTATCTCGTCCGATTGAAGAACCGCCTTCCGTCTTGGAGTGTTCAAACCAGCACCAAAAATAACTTGGCGTAACCTGGGCACCATCACGGCCAGGGCACGACGGAAGCTTTATCGGATATCTACATGCCGATTTATTAAGCCGGCCTCATAAATACAGAGGCAATCAAAGTGTTAATCTCCAACCTGTAAGCGGTTCTCCAACTCGATGAAAGACTTCCAAATTGTTGATCTGTGACCTAGGGTTTCCTGCGGCCGGACGGACAGCGGGTGTACCCTGCCAATGTTTTGATGTGTTATTTCGATAATTCATTGCCAGAAACGGGATGTCTCTTGCAGCATCGCAATCTTGTCACTCTGTTTCATGGCGACTCACAAGTTACAGGTCAAATGGTCTCTTTTGTTGGCAGCACGTTTTTTGAGCTGCTTCTCTATAGCCTCATCCGGTAATTTCTCTGGCGGTGGACTCTGACCCGGGTTTGCTCTCAGCCACGCCTCCAGGTACAGCGGATCAGCCCTAGTAGTGAAGGCTGAGCGATTTCAATTCGGTCTTGATCCAGCACCAGTGTTGCAACATCATGACAATGCCCTCACCAAATTCACGCACGGCCGCAAAACCGTTTAGCCTAGAGTATGTTTTTCTGCTGACCAAGTCATGGATGCAGTGCCCCAGCTCTACCACGATGTTTAGTTGCGTTCCAATGGCCACGGCTGTACGTGTGAACTGGCATCGATCAACACCTGTGGCCGATGCTTTGACTTATTCGTACAGAATCATTGCACTGTTCGACATGCCTGTGCACAACCCTGGCAGCAATGAGGATCTCATTCATTTGAATGAAGGGCAGCTTTACAACGATTATGTAAAGAAACTGACTTTTAGAAAATTGCCGCAACCGAACAATCAACATGTTGGTTTCGGCCACTTGCTGAATGGTTATGATGCTGGCTACTACTCTTATATCCCGTAACTATTTTATTCTTTAAAACGTCAAAGACTACCGGTAACTAATCTGATCACTCAGTGCAGAAGTTTTTGCGGCAAATTTATTCCAGCATATCTTTGCTGAGAATCCTCGCTGTACAGTCGCCTGGGAAGGGTTTCGCCAAGGCCTACTCGAGCCCGGTGGAAGTCAGGACGAGCCTCAAATGCTGGAGCGGTTTCTGGGCCCTTCTCACAGTAGTCCAGAGTCTTTCCTCCGTATCCTAGGTATTGAAAGGGAGAAAAGTATATAGTAAGACATTTGATGATTAAATCAGATATAACTGCTACAAAAGGACCGAACTCTCATAAACAACGACTGTGTTCTACTGATAAGAAATCGAAAAAAAATAAATAAAAAAAATAATAATCAAGAGTTGTCAACTTTGAGCAGAAAACTAGCGAACGCGAAGCAGCTCATCGGGAGCAGCCTTTATACATACAATGACCGAATCGAAGGCCGATACTATCGCGTGCATCCGTAGAGAATTCATATACATTTTTGTCATCGTCTGCTGCAATCATGCTCACATCAGTACCATAAGCACTAAAGGAACTTTGAGTCTAAGTTTTCAATGCCTTACCGGAGTCTCCTTTTTTCTTACATCTGATTACACTAATATTTCTCTCCATTCCGTAGCATTCTGGCGGCGTAACAAAACTCTACGATATCGCCCCATACATTGCTGACAGATCATGGCATAAACCCAGCCGTTGTGGGTTTTCCCATTATAGCGAGTGCATCAGTGGCAACATCAGATAAGCATTGGAGAGTTAATAAAACAGCCGCGAGTTCTGGACTCTCCTTATGGAGCCTGCCGAAATTATTTTCTGATCCACCTGTTGCCGGTAAGTCGGCATCCAAAATCACAACTGGGGCTTATCCGATTGTTCCACCAGCCTTGTAAGACCCTTGAAAAGAGTAAAATGGCCGATTCGCAAGTCTAAGAAAGTGGTCACGTTTTATACGCATTAGCATGCATTATTTTGAACTCAC
Organism: Zarea fungicola; assembly: GCA_900169235.1. NCBI lineage: Eukaryota > Fungi > Ascomycota > Sordariomycetes > Hypocreales > Cordycipitaceae > Zarea > Zarea fungicola. The sequence goes on from FWCC01000204.1 coordinate 209,785, forward strand.
CTAGTCTCCTGATTAAATCGTTTGGCAGACAATTCACGATAGCTTGCATGATCACTGCCGTATAATTACACACGACCAGCCGAGTACATACGCTCTGAAGCAAGGTACATAAAGACTTGGATCCGTCTTTTCCGCGTAGTTTGATTCCTTTTCGGAGCAAACCATTTTAACAGAGGCGTGGTGAAGCTTGGATGACGTATCTACATTGCAAGACAAAGTACTGTTTTGGGTTTTATCTATGCTTGTGGGAATGAACGCCACAAGAGCGCTGACTCGGACAATGTGGGTATTCTCATTATGTCGGAGGCCGAAAATGGTCTGTAGAGGAGTAGTTCATCTACCTAAATAGTCCCCACTGTCTCCGAAGTTTCATAGTCTTTAACCATGTTATTGCAATTCAGAGAGCAACTGGCACCAAGGTACTTGGAGCTGCAGCGAAATCAGCAATGAATCATGGTAAAGACCAATGCGAATGCGGGGAGGAGATTGTCATTTCAAAAAATTATGCGCTCTTGCTTGCTTCTTACCAGACTTTGACTCACTACTTTTTCTTTCTCCATTGTGCGTACTTATACATGTGGGAACAGATGAGCCGCAGAAGGTGGGTTCTTGAGGTATGCTCTGCACATGAGGTCGGCCTGTGTCATGAGTCGAGCACGGACAGAATTGAGAAATGAGCAACTTGACAAGCTAGCTAATGTATTACCGATCAGTATTGAAGCAACTGCGTTTGGAATCCACGCTTATACGGCTGACAGGAGTTTGGGTTGTGTCCCGAGTATTACATTTCATTAAAGCTCTCGTTTGCAGGAACTCGTATCCAGTAATTACCGAGAAACGGCAATTTTGTTTTCGTTTAGTTTTGTCATCTCGGCTATTTTGAAATGAGAGTTGCTCACCACACAAGCATTGGCGACAGTTGATAGTCAGTCCACCTGGTTCTAGGCACTCGAGGCATCGCCGAGCGGTCCGCTTGCTAGCATCGCACCTCCTATAAATAAGATCCTGGAATCGAGCAAATATTTTCTCGGGGCTTCTGCAGTACAAATTAACATTTACTAGATATCAAACCCATCTTACAATTTACTTCAAGACATAACTCGTCATGCGTCTGATCCAAAACATCGCTCTTGCCATGGCATTTACTGCCACTGGCGCTACTGCTAGCCCGGATGCAGCTACTGAGATTGAACCTGGCCTGATGGAGCAGATATTCAATGTTGGAGAGCTGGCAGTTGATTCCAGCCTCTCAATTGGAGATGCTTCTGTTGAGGCCCTCGCCAAACGCAAGCATGAGCAATGCTGGGACAATCATCTCACCACCCGCCAAAACCAGGAAGCCTACGAAGATGATTGTGACAATTTGATCTTCTCTCTTCAAAGGTCACCACGAACACAGCTCCTGCAGGCTGGTCAGGCTGTGCAGTACAACACCCCATCGCAACGCTGCAAGGTCATTATCCGCAATCAAAGCTCTTGCACCGTCAAGATTGTTGCGAACAAATGGGCAGGAGACAACGCCAAGAACACCCTCAACGAGTGCATTAGCCTCACTCAGTGCAGTGGTTGGGGCTACATCAACAATGACCAGAAGCTGACTTACATTGTTGAGCCCTTTCAGGTTGCTCCTCCCACCTACTCGCCTAGATGCTAAGTCAGTTCTTTCGGAATTGATTCACTCTGATCACTTGTCATTGTTTTCTTGTACTGGCACTGAAAGAGACCCGGATTGTTTTGCGGGGACATTTAATATCCTTTCGTTCTACTTGTTCAGCTGGCTGTTGAGCTAGTGTAAGGATGAGACCTCGAGCAAGTTGGACCAAGACTCAGCAGGAAGGCAGTGCCAAAATAGTCTACACAAAATTGGGGGCTTAGTCTACGTAGTCTTTTCACGATCTGCTACTGTTGAAACCCGTCCTGCCCGCACCGAATCAGATAATAACTGTGACATGGCTATTGTAGCTTTCAAGTGTGAATGTTATGTAGAGATGCCTTGAACTATTAAAGTAAGATTAAGCTGTGACTGTTGAAGTACTGACAGCTATCAAGTCTTGAAAGTCTGAGGGACTGACTGATGTCTGCTGCGGATTGTTCTAATGACTGAAAGTATCCTAGTCATGGTTTATATAAAAGGCGTACACTGGAGGCTCTAGTGATAAGCTAATGATCCAGTTCAAAATGTGCCAATCTAGTCGATATGCTTGGCCATGGTTATTATTCACATTCAAAAGCACAATTTGGGAATAATGAGTGGCGTACATTCACAATGTTGCGACAACGGGTATGGGATGACGATTGGAATCGCTCCCCAAAAATTTGAAATCTGCAGGGTCTAGCAGATTTCAATTAGATTTTCTTTCCTTCTTTCCTGTATATTAGACGATAATATGTTTAAATGTTAACCGCACAATATTTAATAATAGAAGTGAAAGAGCGCATTATCGCTTTAAAGCTGCAGGGGACAGAAGTGTGTTGTGCGCCATGGTGCGTAGAACTAACGACTAGGCTTACCAGTCGTCAAAACCATTTTCCAATCCTAGAAGCGGTCACGGATGTGAAAAAAAAAAAAAAAAGTATAGGATCTTACAGTAAAAGAGCGCTTTTGGCGGTAATCTAGCGGACTTTACTCTTATCAACTAACGTCAACCACCCCCTTATGGGACACCCCCACATTTGGGACACCATTTTACACCAAAAAGGGCCTTTTTTAACCTTAAATACTAAGATAACAGATATATTATAAATTATTATAAAAATATCTTAATTTAGTATTTTAGTATATCTTACTAATAAAAAATCAGAGGGTTTATACCAGCACTCTAGAATTTTTTAGATTTTTTTAAAGTTATAAAAAAATCGTATATATAAAATACATATAAAATTCAAAAAGGTTTATAAAAATTCTATATCCTCTAATAAAATAGGTATAATAATAAAATAAATATAGTAAAATAGCTAAAATTTAAGGCTACTCTATATCTTAATTTTAAAGGGTATAAAAAATCCTATAAAAGATTATAAGAAAAAGTTAAAAAAGAGGACTATATTTTTAGTATTTTCCTTATAACCTTTTTAAAGACTTTTTATATTCTTTAAAATTAAGATATTATATAGTCTTAATTTTAAGCTATTTAACTATATTT